>QQNG01000074.1:0-520541 GCA_003666085.1 Pseudocercospora crystallina | reverse complement strand
GGAGAGCCAGTTAGTAAGAACTAGGCCGAAAGATTCGTAACGCGCTTAGATAAGCTTAAAATAGCCTTTAACCGAGTAAAAGACCGCTAGAGAATACTCTAGGAAGATCCTAAGGTAATTAACGCGTGGTTTAAGCTTACTAAGGATACCAAAGCCAAGTATAGTATCTATAACTATAATACCTACAACTTTAATAAGACAGGCTTTTAGATAGGTGTTATTAGGTCTATAAAAGTAGTTACTAGTTTAGAGAGACGTACTCGGCCTTAGCTTGTTCAGCCTAGTAACCGTAAATAGGTTACAGTAATCCAGAGCATTTGTGCTGCTAGGTATATAATCCCACCCTTTATTATCTATAAGGGCCGTATTTACATCTCTGTATAGTACGAGGAGGTAGATATACCGCGTAATTAGAAGCTCTCGGTCTCTAAGAATGGATAGACAAACAATACGCTTAGTCTAGAGTAGTTAAAGCACTTTAATACGTATATAAAAGCGCGTTAGGTTGGCGTCTATAGGCTGCTTATTTTGGATAGTTACGAGAGCTATCTTAATCAAGATTTCAAGGATTACCGTCTAGAACATAAGATCCTTCCGCTCTGTATACTACTATATTTATCGCATATCCTATAGCCTCTAGATGTGGTCTGTTTCTCACCACTAAAGCTAAAATACTCCTAACGCGTCCGGGACTTAGCGCGTCGGCGCGTCTTCTATGTCGATAAAGAAACATTCCTTCCGGCCTTTAAAGACGCGTTTTTTAACGTGTTTATAGAGCAGACATACTAGAAGGCCTTTAAGGCTTTAGGTTCAGTCCCTATCGACGCGTAGGCAGTTATTAACCGCCTTAATGTACGTTTACGTACCCTACCTAGACTGCTACCTTATAAGACATAATAGCAGTCGAAGACTCTAAGTAATACGTACGAGTTTAGGTCTTAGTCTAGGCTTGTTAATGACGCTATTACTCGGTCTCCTATAATAGCCTAATATAGCTTCTCCTAGCTTATAAAAGATGCCGAAGTAATACTACATTAAAATACGCTTTTAGCTGCCCGTGTTAGCGAGCTTAAACAGTAATTAGATACGATAACAAAGCGAAAAGTACGTAAGAGGAAGCGGATCTAGCACGGGGGCACAATAGAATATAGCGTAGGGTTAGCTAAGGTAGCTACTAAAGCGTCTATAGCTACTTAGTAGTTAAAGAAGACTCGTAGGTCAGTTGGTCTTAAATAGGCCTAGCCAGCTATACGGCATTGTCGTAGCTACGGAGGGATTAGGTATAACGCTCGAACATACCAAAAGGATATAGAAGGGTCTTCTAAATCTAATAAGAGTATAATATTTATAGGTCCTCTATTTAATAGTAATAAAAATGAATAATCCGTAATGCGAGTTAGTTATACTAAGAAATTTTGACTAGCTTAGTAGTATGACTAGCTTAGTAGTGTAACCAGCTCAGTAGTAGAATACGTTACTAGATTAGGTTTATAGCTATATAACTATTATATAGTATCGATTTATAGAAGAGTTATAAGTTAAAGGACCTCTTTATAAGTAAATCTAGAGGTTATATATAGTTAGTTAGAGCGACGATAATAATACCTCTAACTTCGAAAACTCTTTACTAGTAATAATAATAATACTTCTACTACTAATAACTTACCTTAGGTACTACTTAATCTACGTATTATCCTATCCTCGAGCTTCTATAAGAACCTCTAATATAACGATAGCTTACGCTTATAATAACGACGATAGTAGTACTACTCTACTACTATAGTAATTAGCGATACTAAAAGTACTAGTTCCTCTTTAGTTTTATCTATCTTAGAGCCTTAGTAGTACGCTAGCGATAATATTTACTAAAAGAGAAGGAAATATATAATGGGAGTTTATATAGTTTAATATTGGCCTAGCGTATAGTAGTATAGTTAAGATACGAGAGACTATTCCTAATTTATTTACCTACTAAGTAGTCTATATATTAAGCGGCTATAAATAACCTCTATTAAGCTACGCGATACTAGAACCCACGCGGCCGTGGATAAATCTAAAACGTTTGGAATCGCCACTAACCCTTTACTTCCTCGAATTGACATGGATTTGGCCGTAGAAAACTCTTCC
The DNA here is from genome assembly GCA_003666085.1 of Pseudocercospora crystallina. Classification (NCBI taxonomy): domain Eukaryota; kingdom Fungi; phylum Ascomycota; class Dothideomycetes; order Mycosphaerellales; family Mycosphaerellaceae; genus Pseudocercospora; species Pseudocercospora crystallina. The sequence goes on along the minus strand of QQNG01000074.1, from coordinate 518,414 downwards.
TTTTCAGCCCTGCTTACCAGCTTCGGAACCACGCGGCCACAGTCCCTGGGACTGCTCGAAGCAGAATCTACCCAAAATTCTCATATCATGTGGGAGCCGGCGCTGTCTCCTTGCACACCTCACCAATCTATGGAAGATTCTCCATCTCCCAATTGGTTCGTACCTTCTAGAGATCAGTATTTCGCCAACCACATCTTCAGCGGAGCTGAACCTGTGGTATATACTGAAGCCACTGCGTTCCACGCAATTGTGGATGTAGCCCCTTTCTTCTCTCGTCTTCTCGATAACAATGAGCTCGCTAGACTGGGCGCACACTTCTAATTGGCTTATTACGACCTCTGTCTGGAAGGTTTCGACACTTCTTTTGTCCAAGGCGGAGGGCAGTTCACCACCCAGCCGAACACTCTGACCGATGACATTGGGTTGGACGTCAATCTGGACTTGCAACCAATGTTGCCGACAAATTCCACTCCTTTGCTTCCTCGTGGGCACGACCGTCGCTGCAGCATGTCCGCTCGATTATCCCGTGTCTTTCGATGCTTTTCTTCTGCTGACATGAACGACGCTATCTGAGCACTCCTTGTAACAAACCCGTGTGCCAATAGTTGGAGCGATGAGTGGCTTCATCATTCACTAGCTCACTTATGTAGATTTGGGTTGTTGTACGATAACAGAGAGGGATGATACACCGCAAGGCAGTTTCGCATCTTAGCGTTTGTGTTGCTATCACATGCTACCAATTTGGATCTTTGTCTACGACCATGTTCCTCGACGATTGGACAAACATTTGGGAGTGCTCATACCGGCCTAGTGGGTCTTGTAAGCGCCACGAAGAAAACCGGCCAAATAAAGGACCGGGCCCGAAAATAGAAGTAGCTGCAGCAGAGCTCCCAGAGAGCTCGGCATCCGCTCCAGCGGCCGCATAATGTCGACAGCGTGCTTTGAATTCGGACTCTCTGGCGCCTGTACACTCTCTAAGGGCCTAGATCCGCTTCTATCGCTGCTTCGACGTATAAGGTTCAGGAATAATGGTCACCTTCGAAAACAGCGGCAGAATTTCTCAGACCGTTCACTCAAGTGGACACTGTCCACGGCCCGCAAAGCTACAGCTCCACCTTCACAGCACGGCCCGCAGCTTCGCCGAAGGATGCGGCACTGCGGCCGCTTCTATTTTGAAACTTCTTCTGTAGCTCTGAGGTACCCACATTGAAAGTGGGTAGTTCTGTCATGCTTATTCTTTGAGCGGGCAGGCACTCTCTGCCAGAGCACCTCTTGCCGCAAAGCTAGCGAATGGAAGCCGAAACGGACCTGGCGGGATGGCGCTTGGTCTATACTTGGGTCTGCACTTGTGCATGTAGGCTAACTCGCTTGAAGGAGAGCTATCGACGAAGACGTTCCATCTCGTCTAATCTTTCAACTCACTGATGAAGCTCGCGAGCCGCATCTTTCTGACTTCTGCATTGTGAATTGCAGCGGCTTGCGAGGCGCTTCGACCAAGTCACACGAGAGCGGCTTGGCCTCCCACGCGAGAACCTCCACCCCGCGAAGCCTCTTTTCTATGTGCATCGAACTCCGGCTTGAACACTCGTCAAGATTCAAAGCATACCTAGGGCTGAAAATAGAAGTCGTTGCTGCGGCCAATGTTGAGACACACAACCTCAGTCTCTCATTCCATTTCAAAGCAAGATGAGGAACGGGCGGCTCAAGAGTTGGCAGAGTGTGAAGCTCACTGCCGCTGTCACTATATAGTTATCAGCGTCGCCAGTTGCTTGGGAGATGATCCGATCCTCTTTTGCCAGAACATCATTCGTTCCATTGACGAAGCAATATTCGTTGCTTCGACCATTCGCTAACTCTCACCACATTCGCTCCATCACCAACAGAAGCACCATCTCGAGTTGTCTAGACTTTCGTTTTTTTATTGCGTCTCTCTTCATTTTACCTCGCCTTGTTCCATTATCTCGTATTTCTTTGCCTTTTAGTAAAACACATGACGCAGCATTCGCAGCATCAGACTCGGCTTCTCGACAGTGTCGACAGTATGCCGCTGGATGTTCGCCAGTGTCTACTTACAATTGCTCAATACGGCTACCATCCTGACCAGGTCAGAAGGTATGTGCGAAAGAGCTGCATCCGTGATTCCTACTGATCCATTCTCCTAGATGGTATCTCCTGGTCAGTGATCAGCTGAGGTATCCAACAACATTTTCAACGGCCGCCATGGGGTCGGAAGTTCCGGTATCGATTGCAGAAGAGCCCGCAAACAGCTCGTCAGGCACATCGAATCGTCGAGCACGTCCCGGAGACCGTCCTACAACGCTCGCCGACCATTCTTCGATCCGTGTCCTTGGCGGAGATAATACATCGATCCTACAAGGTCCATCTCTCCCATCCGGGATCGGTTTATCATCTCCAAGGTCTCGAACTGATTCGGTCTTTGGAGCGGATCTCCATTCACAAAATGCTGCTACTTGGTACACCCAAGGGATGCCGTGCTCTCAGGACGACATGCTGGCTTTCACCGGCTCCGGACTGTTGCCACCACCGGGCTTGACTTGCACGTCTGCGCAACCCTCTCCGAAATACGCTTTCACCATGAGCAGCACGGAGATGCCACTGCTCGTTCCTGTAGATGCGGACCTGGATCTATTCTCGAGTGTGGGCCTGTATCCGGATTTGCCAGCTACCATATCTCCGGCCACTGCTCTTCCTTCTCCGGTCTTTGGAGAAACGTTATCCGCACCTGCTGCCAAGAGGCGGAGGATGTTGACAGGCGGCAATCAGAGACTAGCCGATCCATTCGAGAGACCGAGGAGGCCGTCCGTGCCCTTCAGATCCACTGACCTGACTCAACTGGCCTCGCCTGCATTTATTTGCTCAGGCCAGACACTAGAATCATAAAGCGATCTAGATTCGGAGGATATGACATGTATTAGAGGGAGCTAATTTCTAGAGCTAGAGTGGGGAATCGTTCTAATCTGTCGTCATATCAGCACTATACCCCTTTGTATTATAGCATATGGCGTTCTTTGCAGACATCTGGGGATAGAGTGGCATACCTATAATCTAATTTAGAGCTCTCATTACGCCTTCGAAAGCGACGAGAGCCATAGCGTTGGCCGGAAAAGCCCTCAAGAAGCACGGCACAAACCCACGCCAGTAACCTCTCCAACCATCTTCCCGAAACACAGCAACGGCTGCGTTTCGCCACTTGGGGAATCTCCTCTCCGGCCCCAAAGGATCCGTCATGATCCTTTGCTTCACTACATCAGACGGATAGCTCGTGATCCAGAAGACCTGTGCACTGAGTCCTCCCGCCCAGAAGTTCACCGCTGGCGTACTGAGAGAGGTGTTTTTCTGGAACCATCGGGTGAAGACATCGTATGTTCCCCACCAGGCGAAAAAGAAAGTGCGGAAGATCATGGTGGCAAGTAGTCCGTGATACAGCCCTCGCACGCCGTGGCCACGGTAGATTTTCCGAGCGCAGTCGATGGGTCCTGCGTATAGACGCTCGGCTTTGTTGGCTTGGTACTGGACTTGAAGGCGCGCTTTCACATGCTCGACAGGCGCCGCTATGAACGAGACTGTCCAGCCAGCGAGCATGCCTGCGATTCCATGGCCGACAGGTGGGAGCTTTTTGCGCTCGGAATCGGGAAGGTAGATTGCTGGGTGGTTCGGTCGAGCGCGTATGGGCTGAAAGACATTCTCGTTCAAGAGACGGCGGTAGAGTGTAAGAGAGCCAAGCATGATGCTGTCCATGCACATCCAGCCGACCAAAGGCGGCGTTGCTCCCTGAGACGGTGAGTGGGAGAATGCGGCTCGAGACTCGTCTCCAACTCACCTTGTAGATGCCATTGATGCCCTCCTTCCGTATCGTCTGGAGCAGACAATCAAGAGGGCCTTTGAACTGGGTTTTCTTCGAAGTCTGTAACCGGACTTTGATGGTGTCGAATGGATGTCTTTCAGGGCTCAGTACAAATCTGATCTGGATAGGAGGCAGCTGGTATCACGCACCCTACACTCAGCTTCGTGATTCCTGAAAACACTCCAGCAACGAAGCCTTTATAGTTGCCGCCCTTTTGGGTGGGCACTATGGCCTCCTGTCCAACATCTCTGCGGTCTGCTGTGCTCGGCGACGATGCAGCATCGCTCACCTTCGCAGACATTGGCGCGCGGGGGTGAAGAAGGCAGCTGTCGTCGTTGTGAGCATGTCGATGTCGATGTCGATGTCGATATCGATGGGCCTTTTGCTTCCAGGCTTATGTTGGCGTGATCTCCGAGACCGAGTCATTGATGCTTGGGATCGAAAGGCGTGAGGTCGGTAACGGCAACGGAGATATCGGGTCGCCTGGTTAACCTTGCCGAAAGGAGCCAATTCCGTCATACATTTTGCGCACACTTTGATTTGATCACCGACCGCCTCAACACCAGACAGCGCATGTCAGAATCTTGGGACGCTACACGACGACGCAGATCGCGAAGCCCGGAGTAGCCCTCCGCCCAAGATGTAGCACTTCCTCTCCATCACGGCCATCAAGGTCGTACCAAACTAATCTTTGTTACTTGTACCCAGAGCCTGCCGCCCAGCCATGGCAAACACCCCGGTGAATGGTGCTGTGAAAGCTGCCAATCCCACCCCCGAGCGCGTGGTCGACAGCCCCAAGGTCTGGACCACCCTCATCACGAACACCAAATACCTCTCAGGCCTCCTCACGCTCGATGCCTCGCTCAAGTTTAGCGGCTCAAAGTATCCGCTCGTCGCCCTGTACACCGACACATTCCCCGCTGAAGGCCATGCCGCTCTCGACGAGAGGAAGATTCCCAAGAAGCGCGTGAACTACCTTTTGCCTAAGACGCAGAAGGACTTCTCGAACGATCCGCGATTCTACGATTGTTGGTCGAAACTCACACCATTCAGCTTGGTGGAGTATGAGCGCGTGGTGCAGCTCGACAGTGACATGCTGGTCCTGCAAAATATGGACGAGTTGATGGATATCCCTCTGGATGGCGCTGAGGTAGCTGGCACGGGCAACAGGGTGTTCGCGGCCAGTCATGCATGTGTGTGTAATCCGTTGAAGAAACCGCACTACCCCAAGGATTGGATCCCAAGCAACTGCGCCTTTACATGGCAACATTGGGCGCCCGAGGCTGCGCAGAAAGCAGGTGCAGGACCAGCAGACGGACTTGCGATGCCGAATGGTGGACTGCAGGTTGTCATACCCAGCGGTGAAGTCTACGATCTCATCTTGAAGAGACTGCAGGACCCGAGTATCATGGAGTATGACTTTGCAGACCAGAGTCTGCTAGGAGATTTGTTCTATGGCCGGTGGGTGGCCCTGCCATACATCTACAATGCACTGAAGACGCTTCGATGGAAGGGCGTGCACGATCCTATTTGGCGAGATGACAAGGTAAAGAACATTCACTACATTCTGTCGCCGAAGCCATGGGACGAGACGGAGGAAGACATGAAGAAAGCAGACCGGGACAGCGCCAATCAATGGTGGTGGGACATTCATCTCAAACGGCTTGTAAAGGAGAAAGCAGAAGGCATCAACGATGGGTTTTAAGCACCTCCTGTGCTGGTGTCATCAAATAGCAAGACATGCACTGGCTTGATGATGTGATCGTGCTCAATCCACGTCCAGTCTGTCCAAGCAATGATTTTGATTTTAAGTGTTCCTGAGTTTGTGAGTGAGCAGGGCTCTCGAAGCGTTTTGCTCTTACTTCCGGGAGGGCAGCAGGGCCAGAAAGAAGGTATGGCTTCGCGCCGAAGAAGCGAGGCGCCAGGTATCCGGTACCAGGTGGAGGATTGGGTGTTCGGCGAGCCATGTGCTTGTTAAAATGATGGTGCCGGCGCAGGGACTGAACCTCTAGACCTCCAGACGGCGATGAGAAGGAAGTCTAACAGCGACTTAAACGCTGGTGCTGCAGGGGCATGCACCTAACCTGTCACCCTCATCGCCGTGAAGAAGCTGAAACGCATGTTTGCTCCTGCATGAATGTAAAACCTGGTCGTCGATGTTTGGGAGTTGCCTTCGAACTTGCCGCGCTTTCGCCGGTTGAAAGTGTACGGTATGAGGTAGCACTGCATGAAATGTTCATTTTGGCGCTGCATGTCGCAGGGGCGCTAGGCGGAGAATAATATACACGCTCCACTGTGAAGTTGTGAACGGCATTGGGCCACGCACCACCACCACCACCATCACCGCCACCATCACCGCCACCGCCCGCGGATACAGTGGTTAGGCTGCTCTCTTCCCGTTCGACTAGACAGCTCTCTGCCACAGCTACTGAGTCGCGCGCGGGTTGACAAGCGCGCAGCTAGCAGCGACTCCTGACAGCAGCAGTCACCGCCACACCAAAACGCCGCCTACCTTACGATCGACGCCCTGCTCTAGTCCATCTGCTACTCCTGCTGGCTTCCAGGGAGCAGTACAGTAGTGAGATTAAGCTTGCACGCGACCCAACTTTTCTATATACCGCGAACGGCTTCATACAAACTGCCCGCCAACCCGCTCCCCGCCGCCCTACGCCATACGCCCTGCCCTGCCCTGCCATTGACGCGCACGAATCGACGACTCCTCCTCTCCTCGACCACCTCGTCGCCCCCCTTCTCGAGTAACGCCTCCATCTCCGTACCCGCGAGCGCATCCGAGAGTCGTCGCGACCATGGGGCAGAAGATCTCCAAGCTCATGAATCAGATCTTCGGATCGAAAGAGATGCGCCTGCTGATGCTCGGCCTGGATGCTGCCGGAAAGACCAGTACGTGCAGAATATTCCCGAGGCCATAACTTGCGGATGTGTCACCCATGGCAAGAAACACGCTGACGAGATGATAAACAGCGATCCTCTATAAGCTCAAGCTCGACACAGACGTGACCACCATCCCCACTGTCGGCTTCAACGTCGAAACGGTGACGTACAAGAACACCAAATTCAACGTGTGGGATGTAGGCGGACAGGACAAGATCCGTCCCCTCTGGAGACATTACTTCTCTGGCACTCAAGGCTTGATCTTCGTCATTGACAGCAACGATCGCGATCGCATGGAGGAGGCGCGGAGCGAATTGGCGCGCATAATACAAGATCGCGAAATGAAGGACGCTCTACTGCTGGTGTTCGCGAACAAGCAGGACATTCCAGGAGGTAAGGCGTGAAATATATCGACTGGTATCGTGGAGACGCTGACTTGACCGCAGCAATGAGGCCGAAGGAAGTATCAGACGCGCTAGACCTCCAGCGGATAGCCAAGGACCATACGTGGAAAGTCGAGCCCAGCTGCGCGACGACCGGCGAGGGTATCTTTGAAGGATTGGCATGGTTGAGCAGCAATGTCAAGCTCCCAGCGCAGAAGTGAGCGAGCACGACACCAAGTCACCAGATGCTTCTTCTTCCCGCACCGAACATTGCACTCACCGATGAGTCAAGAGCCCAGGACGATGACCTGCGGCTTTTACACAGGATGGAACGGAAGCAGAAGCACATGCCCACCACGGTCAGGCGAACCAGACCAGCAATACCAGGACTTCAGATTTCTGGCTTCATCAGGATACCCCGACGCACCCTCCTTCGCCTCCAGCAGCGCAAGAGAAGTGCGTCATTTCTTGCTTTTGCGAAACTTCATGTTCTAGCCTTTAGTTTTATACCTGCCCTTTGTTGTTTGATTTTAGTTTTGTAATGGATAGGATCACTGGATGAGAGGGGAGAGAAGAAGGATAAGGACTGGCCGGGAAATTTGGCGGCATTTTCTGGCAGGGAGCTTGTTTGCAAGGAAGGAAAAGAGGTTCTCGTTCTTAGCGTCTGGAGCATTCTGATGAGGGCTTTTTGATCAAGGATAGATCTATCTCAGAGGCCTGTGAAAGGGAGTCGGAGAAACAGCGAGTGAGAGGTGTCTAGATTTAGATTCACCAGAGTTGAGAATTACCAGCCCATATTGTCGATTGTTGTGACTACTACTGCTATTGTGTCCACGGATAGTTAAGGTGACCATTCGTTTGGCTCACGCTCACGTATTTGGCGTAGATAGGTTGCGCACCTGTAATATAGAAGATGTTTCTAGGCTTCGCGACTTCAGACTCGAAAAACACCTGCGCATTTGGCGGATTGGCGATTGATTCAACGTGGTGAGACGGAACGGCAATACTGGAGGACAATCGACATTATCATTATCCTATAATCTCGTACGCGTTGAGTGCAAGCGTCTTTTATAGTATGTACATGGAACGTCGTAGCCTCAAGGCGTATCAAGCCCTTTTGTAACATGGGTATCATCGTTCACATCGAAGACTCATCTACCCAGTCGTCATCACCAGCGGTTTGCTTAGGCAGCGTAGGCCTTAGCCGTCTTCGGGCTTTGGACCTGGCCGTCGCCTGAAATGTGTTAGCATGCAGGATTGTGCGCAGGAAGTGTTCGTCGACTCACTGATCTGGGAGACAGGGTGGCCAGTCGGGGCGGCTGGTTTTGTGCTGACCTGGGGTTGGCCGTCACCTACACATGGTTAGCGTCTTTGTCATCGTTGTTGAAGTGCTGAGACATACTGATCTGACCGACTGGCCTGCCAGTGCCGGATGGCTTGGCGTGGGAAGGAGCAGCGGAGGCGGATGCGCTGGAGCCGGATCCAGAGCCAGCGCCGCTCTTTGCGGCACAGCCCTTGGCAACACCATTGCCGCTGAAGAAGTCCAGGATGGTCTTGTAAGTACCAGGGTGAGTGTACTGCAAGTTAAGACCGTGACCAGCACCCTTCACTATCGAGACCTGGAAAGGAGCGGCGTTGGCGAAGTTGGCCTTGGAGGTCTCTGGAATGCTACTGTAACCCGTTGGAGCCTTCAGGCAGTCACCGCCACAGAATGGGACATCTCTCTCACCGGTGATGATGAGGACCGGAGCCTTGACGGGGTTCGGAGCCGACGCAGCACCTCCGATAGTCAGAAGCTCGCCAATGGTCACTGGCTGGCCGGTCTTAGTAGCGAAAGCGAGGATCGCAGGGTCGAAGTCGGAGGGAGAGAAGAAGTTGGTCTGAACAGCGCTGGCAGAAGCCGGAGCGAGGTAGCCGTCAACGTACGAGGTCAAGGCAGGGTTGAGGTTGGCCTGGGTGAAGTCACCTCCAAGCTCGAAGAATGGCAAAAAGGTGCCGTTCTGGGAGAAACCGGTGAGACCGACACCGTTGGAAACGTCTGGGTATGCCGCAGTGAGCGCGTAGCTCTGGACTGAACCAAATGAGTGTCCAATGTGGATGATCTTCGAGTACTTGCCAGCGCCTGGGATGGTGCCAGCGCGCAAATGGTCGGTGAGCGCCTTGAGAGCGGCTATCTCGAGCGGAGCCTGGATCTCATTGACTGGCTCGCCGTGCTGGCTCATACCGATACCAAGACGGTCGTGGGAGAGCGTGGCGTAGCCATACTTGTCGACAGCCTGGTTGACATACGAGTAGTTGTAGTTATTGAAGGGGTTGTCCCAGTAGGAGCGATCAAACCCGATACCGTGAGTCAAGAGCTGGATCGAATCAGGCTGGCAGTTGTCTGGAACGCACTGTTCGCAGTCAGCATGACCGCCGCAAATTGAACATCCCAGCGACTTACGTAGGTAGTCGCGAGCTTGTAAGTTCCGCTGACAGTGGAGTACTGTTTCCCAACGTTAGCTAGTATTTCGTGTATATTCGTGCAACAATCCACTCACGCCCTGGAGCACCTCCTGAGTGTAGTTGTGTCCCTGGCGGGAAAGATCCAAAATGAAGTCGGTGACGTCGATGTTGGTCTTGGGCGTCAACTTGCCCTGATCGAATTTGCCATTGCGAGCAGAGATCGTGACATCGACAGTAATGTTCTGGCACTTCTTGGCTGCGGCCAGACCAGCGAAGGCGGCCACAGCGGCCACGGGTGCGAAAGACTTCATGTTTGTATGTTACCTCCTCTTGCTTGACAGGCGGATGGGATGAAAGGAAGGCCGCGCTGGGGTTTGAGAGGGCCATGCCTGTATATACCTACTGCTTCTCCGCTTATTCGCTTCATCCATGCCTCCACCATCAGTGACGTTCGCAGTATAGATGCAGGGCCGTTGCATTTAACCTTGAGCGATAACTTGGAACCCATCGTTCGCACCGCTCGGCAAGAGCCTTCTCCGCGCTGTCATGCCTTTCGAGCGTCATGAGTCGCTACAGCAAGGCACTCCAGGTCTTCACTCTTGAAGGCGTTCTCTTCCACGGGGACCCGCGGCGGCTGCTGATTCATCGGCAGTGCATTCATCCAACAGCGTGCCAATGCGCGTTTCTGAAATTTGCGAGTTGAAATGCCGGGTGACGCGAGAGCTCCAAGCTGTATACCGGATCTGGTACAGCCTCAGGTCCATATGCGGCAGCGAGCCGCTAGTCGAGGCGGATGCCGCTTTGCAGTGCATAGAGTTTGGCCGAATGGGGTATGATGTTGCAGGAAATCGAAGCACGATGATGCGTGGAGATCGTTCATCGCGAAGCATGACAAAAAGTTCGAGGAGTTCTTCGGGACCGTCTTGCCGCAGTCATCATGCTGGCAATATCGCAGCCATTCACTAAAGTCAGCAGGTGAGGAACAGACTTCGACTTTGTCTTCTGCCCAAATTGACCACAACTAAACATATCCGCGGCAGCCGTGGTAGGCTGTATCCCATCCCCTCGACCGGCTACAAGAACCGATCAGAAAACAAGTAAAATACGGCCGCTCGTCCGCAGAATGTCTTTATCAATTGATGATGGGTGATGGTGGAAAGTTTTCACATTGCCTGTGAGGATTCCCGGATGCGCTGTCGAGGTCGCCTGGGATAGCGCATACTGCCCACGCCGCTTCCAACAAATATAGCACTTAGATGTTATCCCATGTGTTTGTGTGGTTGTACAGCATGGAGTCCGAACGCAGTTGTCAGCGCAGTCTTCCGAGTACATTACGGAGCGTGCTCATAAACGGGGGCCTGCTTCATCAGCACGCACATGCTTCCTCTTCATGCTTCGCACTTCATTTGTTGCGGCGAAGGAGTCGCAGCCCGGGGTGGAGCGCCCATCGATGAGGTGTGGTGTGAGATGTCGTTCTACCATGAGAGGATGAAGTCTGAGGCGATCTGGGCCGAGGCGGAAGGAAGCTGCAAGGAAGGTGACGGATCTTTCCGCAGGCCAACGTCAGGCAATACCAGTGCCACAACGGAACACTCGTAAGCGTGCAGACAAGTCATTAATATTTGCAGGCCGAGGAGGTGAATTTCTGACTCGATATAAGCTGAATCCGAGAGCAGGTGTTACGATAAAATTGGACGAAAGGGACAGACATGTTGCCTGAAGTCGTGCTGGGAATGGAGCTCTGAACACGCTCGTTGCCGTTTGGATAAGTATTATGCCAATTTCAGCTTCCTCGATTTTTTCGCTTGTCGCAATAATACCATTGCCTCATCGTCCTATCTCTCGCCGAAGCTCGAGTGTTCTATGCTGGTCTGAGAGTATGACTCCGCAAAGCAGAACAACAACTCATGAGCTATGGTCGACAAAACCCACCAGCCCTTTCAAATCGCGCTCTGGCATCCTCGATATTCCCCATAGTGGATCTCTGTGGAACATCTAAAAGCTTTCTCGGCTCGACCTCAATTTCACGAACTTCGTCAACCCTCAGTTCGCCAATATCCAAATCATTCTCTAGAGAACTCAGACTGGCGGCGCGAGCCTCTGTGGAGACCGAGCCTTCCTCGCAAGGGGGAGCAATTTCGTCTGCGGTATCCTGCTCTTCCTGAGGCGCATTCTCGGGCGCTGAGTATTCCGTCTCACTGTCGTCGGCGCTGGCCTCCTCCATCGATTTTCCTGGTCCTGCTGACTCTGTGGTCAACGAGACGCTCCTCGCAGAGTCCTTCGGAGTCGGCAATTCCTGCTCGGCGTCGCGCGAGGCAGATACTTCGATGGGTATGGGTCGCGCAGACCCGCACGTCTCAAGTCTTGGGAGTATCGGAGTTGCCTCTCTCGCACCTCCACGTAAGGGTCCCCGCGGCACATTTGTGAGCTCGTGTTCGTCGCTGTGTTGGGCCTCTGCGGGAAGACGCCTACTTCCTGCAGAAATATACTTCCTGAAAATGGCAGAAATACCTGTGCCGTGGCAAGACTCGCAAATAGCCAGTGGACTTTCGCGAAGGACCTCTGGACGTAAAGGCATCCTGCGGTCCCCTGACCACACTGGTGTGCTCTTGCTCGCGCTCGCCATAGAAGACAGGCTGCGACTTTCCGTGCGCTGGATGGGGTTTGGGATTTCCGATTTGCGCTCGTTTTGCCGTCTGGATATACTCGCATCGCCAGAATTGAGTCTGTCCACAAGCAAAAGACTACGAAGACCAGAGCGCGACGACATATCGAGCAGATGTAGAGTCGTGAGCCTGGTGGGATGACTTGGTCGTTCGTCCCAAATCCTTGTCTTTCGAACGAGCGACAGGTAAGAGGGTCGCGAGGAGGATCACGTCTCGAACAATTTTACAAAATCCACCACGGGGTGCAGCGCGTAATCCTGTCGCGTTCTTGGTAGCTTGAGAGTTATTTGAAGCTGGCACCCAGCCGTTCGGGTCAAGGTGCTTCGGGGTAAGCAAAGCTGTGATAGACAGTCGAGCATCAGGCATGCCACTTGAGTTGCAGTTCAAAGCCAGGATCGGTAGAAAGGCGAATAGGCTCCTCATTCACACGGCAAACCTATGCCACCGTCTGTCTATGCTGCCCACTGCACGCAGTTGCCCTGCCATTCAACGTCGAGCGATGTAGCATCTGTACACTGTTCTGATATCACTGGTCGCTCACTAGCAAGACCATCATTTCGCTAGAAGTCAATCATCATTCCCAATCCTGATCCAAGTCCTAATCCCGCTCCACACTCCAGGTATCACAATTGAATCCGCTCACACAAACAAGTTGCTCAAGTGGCACGTCTCTCAAGCTCGCCAAAGGCTCGAAATGCGCTCAGTTCCGCTTGCGTAATGTTCTCCCAGCCGCGACTGGAGGGGCCGCCTCTTTTGTCGTTGCGGGACGTTTCCCTGTCGTGGTCAGCTTTGCCGCGGTCGTCGTTTTCTTTGGCACTGCAGCTTTTCGTGTTCCTTTGGTGATAATTGTTGTCCCTGCACTAGTAGTACTTGCCTCGCTGGTTCTTCCATCTGTGTTTTCCGAAGTTGCGATCCCAGGCCGCTTGGTTGTTTGGCGGCTCGGAGCACGTGTCGATTTCGAAGATACAGCTTGTGCTGATAGCATGGGTCGTGCTGGCGGTGCCTTCTCTAATGTTTTGATTGGTGAGTGCGGAAGGGTTCGCGAATTGTGTGATTTGGGTGAGAGCACGCCCGCTGGCCCGGCGTTCCGTGCGCGCGTGGCCTTAGAATTCGCTGTAGCTGCCGTCGCCTTCGTGCGTTTCTTCGGGTTCGCAATATCTTGTTGTGGATTCGAAGGCATGTTCTCCTTGTCGTCTCCAGTTGAGATCTCGTCACTGCAGCACATTGTTAGCTGGACGCCATGCCTGGATTCCCACATCACACGACAAACCTCTTCCGCTTCGGCGCTTGCCTGATTGCCTTCTGCGCCGGCTGCTGCGATTTCGTGGGCTGTGCCTTCGTCATGACTGGCATTGGAGCGGGAGGAGCGGGCTTCGCTTTGGTCGTGTGTTCCTCGATCAACTCTTGGATGTTTCTCTTCCGCAATGCCGACGGGATACGGTTTACGCGATTTTCAAGTCGCGACCTAAGCCCCTGTGCCTGTAATGCATACTCCGCTCTCAACTTCCGGGCTCTCTCAGTGACTACAGACGCGTCAGTTGGGATCATTCCGCAGAGTCGCGTTGCATACTCTCAAGTTGTAGGTTGTCGACCAGAGCCTGCTTCTGCGCCTGTGTGATTCCTGCGACTCGTTTTGTAGGACTACGCTCTGGAGTGCGTGCTGATGTCTCCATCGTCGTGGTTGCTATGGTCGGAGGTGCTGGGAAAGTCGGGATGGCCGTGTCGGACGAGAGAGATGTATGGGCACTAGTGGAGGGCATCTGATTGTATTCGTCGTGATCGCGGAGCTTCAATTATTTGTTTGGTGTAGTTTGAGTGCAACTCGCTGAGCCGATGCTGCGATATGGGTCGGAATGGTGGTTTGTTATGGATTGTTTTGATCTAGCTCAGTCGCGGCTTCCCCATGACTTCAAAACGCGGCGTGACCCGCAGAGCCGCGTCGCTTCACCTGCTTCACTTGCCTCAGGTGCACCAACTGCTGGCGTAGCTCCGACTGCCTCCTCCGAAACACGAGCACCCATCTAACGACATCCACATCACACGACCCCGAAACCCTCATCGACCGAACAGCTTGATACCGTCCAAACCAAGAACATCCACGCCAGCAGAACACCACAACAGCAGGGGAGCAGACAACACCGCCACCATGGTGCTCGAGGCGACGATGATCGTGTACGCAACCGCACCACTTGATTGATCTATATGGGCGGTTAGGCTTATGGTGCATGAATACAGTGTCGACAACAGCGAGAGCAGCAGAAATGGCGACTACGTACCCTCGCGCTGGGAGGCCCAAGTAGACGCCGCCAACCTCATCTTCCACTCTAAGACACAAGCAAACCCCGAATCATCTGTCGGCCTGATGAGCATGGGCGGGAGCGGCCCCGAAGTGCTCACCACCCTCACAACCAACCCGGGCAAGGTTCTCGATGGCCTGCACCGGACGAAGGTCAAGGGGGAGTCACATCTCTACACGGGCATCATGATCGCATCAGTACGCAGACTCCACACTCAGTACATGCGCTTTAACTAACATCAGCGACAGCTCGCCCTCAAGCATCGCCAGAATAAGTCCCAACGACAGCGGATCATCGTTTTCACGTGCTCGCCCATCGCCGACTCGTCACAAACGTTGACCAAACTCGCGAAGCGGATGAAAAAGAACAACACCAGCATCGACATCATTGCATTCGGCGACTTGACCGACGACAATCTCGACAAGCTACGTGCATTCAATGAGGCCGTCAAATCGAATGAGGGCTCACACCTCGAGATCATCCCACCTGGACCCAACCTCCTCTCCGACACCATCGTGGCATCGCCGATTCTTGCAGGCGAAGGTGGTGGCGCGGCACCAAACGGTGGAGGCGCAGGAGGCGATACCGGTGGAAACAATGACTTCGAGTTTGGCGTAGATCCGAACATTGACCCGGAGCTGGCACTCGTCCTGCGAATGTCCATGGAAGAAGAGAAGGAGCGACAGGAGCGGGACAAGAAGGCAAGGGAAGAGGCCGAGGGCAAGACGAGCTTGGAGAGTGTGCCGGAGAACAAGGAGGGCGAGGCAAGCGAGAGCCAGCCGCTGCTGGATGGTAGTGGAGAGCCGAGCGGATCTAGCAAGAAGGACGACAAGAAGGATGATGATAAGATGGACACTGCATGAGACCACTTGCATGTTTGACTAGACGCGGAATGAGACCGCTATGAATGTACTATATGCGGCAAAGGTCGCGCGCTCTTGCTGCATGGAGCGGTGCAGCAGCTTCATCTGCCGCCCAGTGCAATGAACGACGCGGGAGTTGCTCGAAGCAATTACAACATTTCATCGCTGATCCGCGTCCTCGCCCTCCTCCGTCACGATTCTAACCACATACGTCCTCCTGAGCATCATGCCTTCCCGCCCAGGAAGCAGCAGCTCCCTCCCGAATCCGATTGCTTCCCCAACTTCGAGTTTGGTCCTCAGAAACCGAGCTGAGCCTTTCTCGAGCGTCATGTCGAGGCCCTCTTGCAAGGTGCGGCGCTGAGAGGCGAGCATAGAGATGTGTAATTCCTTGATGCTGGTGAACGAGGATTTGCCAATGGCGGCAGCCCAGTCGAAGGTGCCGTGGAGACCCCAATTTTGGATGTGGAAGCTAAAGGAGAGGGTGCAGCATCAGCGAGCACTCTTTTTATCTGACTGTCACTTTGAACATACGTATTACTGCTATAGTAAAGTCTCAGAGCCTCCTTCCTGATCGTTTGGCAGACTCTGGTGATCGGAGGCTGGTGTGGCATTAAGCAACACGGGTGACCGGGGAGATAGCATTCAAACGAGAAGATCCTGGGATCGCAGTTTAGGCATATGTTGTATTTGGACGTGACCTGCACACCACGGAGGCGAGAAGTTAGCGTATCGCGAGAATGCCCCTGAACCTTGACTCTAACTAACGACGTATCCGCAGATCTTAATTAGTTGGAAACGAGGCTCTATACTAGGAATACTATAGTTTACTAAATTCTTTAACTATAGTAGGTAATAGGTTACCACTTTATAGCCCTCTTTATTTCTATTTACTAGTATTCCACTACTAAGCTAGTTATACTACTAAGCTAGTCAAAATTTCTTAGTATAATCAACTTCTTAATTAACGTATAATGTCTCAACAATATAGTATACAATTATTAAATTAAGAAGGTAGAATCCTTCTTACCCTTACTACCTACTACTAGCGCTAATTTCGAAGCCTCCGACGCGCGGCTATAGTATATAAAGTACCTCCTTTAACGCTAACTAGCCGATACTACGGAACTACCTATCGCCCTAATTTACGACCTATATAACGTAAGCTTACTACGACCGAAGAGTAGACGATTGTCCGATATATTCTTAACCTAGACTCGCGAGGATTTACGCCTCGCTTATATAAGGTAGTAGATACGGTAGATAAATTACTTGGTATACGAGGTAGAGAGCTAGTTAGTAAGAACTAGACCTATTAGAAAGTAACTCCTTATCTAGCTAATACTTAAGGTACTAAGTAGGGTCTAGGCTTAGTACCTCCTCTTATCTTATGTTTATAGTTTAGGGATAGCACCTTTATCCTTTTTATACACTATAAACTAGGTCCCTTAGTCTGCCTAACCTCTTAAAATCTAACAGGTTATAAGCCCGGGTTTACTATTATATTAAAAAACTTAGATAGAGGGTATATAATAGTAAGAGCTAGTAGTACTAGTACGGGTTACCGCCCTAAAGAGCTTAGAGAAACAGCCTAAGCTATAGCTAGAAAAGGGACAGTAGCAGTTATAATAACTATAGTAAGAGCTTACGGCTAGAGGAAAGATAAGTATATAGGAGATAAATTACCTCCTATACTTAGGTATAAAGGAAAATATACACCTATATAAAGATAGAGAATAACCCTTTCTAGGAGTGAGTATAAGTCCTAGTGTATATAGGTATAGCTCTACTAGACCGCTCGACGGCGGATTAAAAGAGTTAAGGTAGCTTTCTACCGAATAGAAGCTAGCCTACCTATAGCTAATCCCTAAATATAGAAGAGAGAAAATCTTAAGGAATAGATAAATAGAGTAATCTACTATATAGGAGAACTCACTAACTCTTAAAGAAAGGACCTACTAGATTGTAGATGCTAGTTTATACTAAGTATAACAGTAAAGGAAGAGGATATTATAATAGAGGGCTAAGGAGAGTTAAATAATAGCGACCTAAGGTATACTATTTCTAGATAGAAAACTTGCTATTAGCTAATAACGCTTAAGAGACTAATCCTAAGCTAGCTATCCTTAGAGTATTTATAGGAACTAGGTCTAAGAGGAGTTATAAACCTACCTTTGTTATATAGTAGAAGCTATAGAGGGTCCTAGGCTAGAGGGTGCTATCGTAGTATACTCCCTTAATCCACCTATACTATATAGAGTGCGCAGTTCTAAGTAAGGACTATATCTATATTAATAGGAGATCGGATCTACGGAAGGGCCTATAAGGGGTTAAACAATCCTTAGAAACCCTATTTACTTTTAGATACTATATATTTATTTAGAATCCTTTCCCTTCCCTTTATATCTAGTACAGTTCTAAGAAGAGATACTAACTAGACTGGATTTCTATAGACTATAATAGATACTTAAGAGAAGTCTTCTAGATTACTAAAGAGACTATACCCTATCCTTATAAAAGACAACTTAGAGTAATAGTTTAGAAGAATAGAGATTTTCTTAAGAGGAGAAGACCTCTTCTATATAATCTCTACTATAACTAAGACACTAATCACCTCTAAATCCTAATACAAAACAATATAGTAGATATTACTCTACCTTAGGGAGGATAATAAAGAGCTTATGTTAGAGATAGAGACTATAAAGGCAGTATAGGAAGAACTAAAGAGGAAATATATAGATAATAAAGTATTAGGAAGGAAACTCTTAAAGCAGTACTTTAGTTTCTAGATAATAGAGGAGATAGATATTAATACAGTATAGACATACTTACTTATATTAGGTAGGAGAATTAAGGCTGTATAACCCAAGCTTATAGTAGCACTTAAACTAGAAGCTAGGATCCAGGTCTTACTTTCTAGGCTTCTAGATTAATAGTCTTCTACTAGGGATGCCATTAATAGTTAGCTAGGTCTGTTACCTAATAGTATACTTTCAATTCTTTAGGAGAAAGAGGTAGATATACCGTAGGGGCAATCTACTACTAGCCTAGTAGCGTTTACTACCTAGATTACATTATTAAGAGGATCATTATCTTAGAGAGGGAGAAAACAGTATAGCAGATCCCCCTCTTATTAAGGTATAAGATACATCCTATATTTAGAGAGAGGGTATTATATAAACTCTTACCCTTTTATTAATATTATAAATGATATAGTCTAAGTTATTACTTAAAGCAAACTTGTTTTAGATACTAAATCCCTAGTAATAGTTGTATAGGCTTAAGATAAGGACTAGGAGGAAGGTGTGGATTAATTCACCTAGATAACTTATTAAGGGGAGTGTTAGAAAGTGACTCCTTATCTAGCTAATGCTTAAGGTACTAAGTAGGGTCTAGGCTTAGCACCTCCTCTTATCTTATGTTTATAGTTTAGGGATAGCACCTTTATCCTTTTTACACACTATAAACTAGGTCACTTAGTCTACCTAACCTCTTAAAATCTAACAAGGCCGAAAGATTCGTAACGCGCTTAGATAAGCTTAAAATAGTCTTTAACCGAGTAAAAGACCGCTAGAGAATACTTTAGGAAGATCCTAAGGTAATTAACGCGTAGTTTAAGCTTATTAAGGGCACTAAAGCCAAGTATAGTATCTATAACTATAATACCTATAACTTTAATAAGACAGGCTTTTAGATAGGTATTATTAGGTCTATAAAAGTAGTTACTAGTTTAGAGAGACGTACTCGGCCTTAGCTTGTTTAGTCTAGTAACCGTAAATAGGTTATAGTAATCTAGAGCATTTGTGCTGCTAGGTATATAATCCTACCCTTTATTATCTATAAGGGCCGTGTTTATATCTCTATATAGTACGAGGAGGTAGATATACCGCGTAATTAGAAGCTCTCGGTCTCTAAGAATAGATAGACAAACAATGCGCTTAGTCTAGAGTAGTTAAAGCACTTTAACACGTATATAAAAGCGCGTTAGGTTAGCGTCTATAGGCTGCTTATTTTAGATAGTTACGAGAGCTATCTTAATTAAGATTTCAAGGATTACTATCTAGAACATAAGATCCTTACGCTCTATATACTACCATATTTATCGTATATCCTATAGCCTCTAGATATAGTCTATTTCTTACTACTAAAGCTAAGATACTCTTAACGCGTCCGGGACTTAGCGCGTCGGCGCGTCTTCTATATCGATAAAGAAACATTCCTTCCGGCCTTTAAAGACGCGTTTTTTAACGTATTTATAGATCAGACATACTAGAAAGCCTTTAAGGCTTTAGGTTTAGTCCCTATCGACGCGTAGGTAGTTATTAACCGCCTTAATGTACGTTTACGTACCCTACCTAGACTACCACCTTATAAGACATAATAGTAGTCGAAGACTCTAAGTAATACGTACGAGTTTAGGTCTCAGTCTAGGCTTATTAATAACGCTATTACTCGGTCTCCTATAATAGCCTAATATAGCTTCTTCTAGCTTATAAAAGGTGCCGAAGTAATACTATATTAAAATACGCTTTTAGCTGCCCGTATTAGCGAGCTTAAACAGTAATTAGATACGATAATAAAGCGAAAAGCACGTAAGAGGAAGCGGATCTAGTACGGGGGCATAATAGAATATAGCGTAGGGTTAGCTAAGGTAGCTACTAAAGCGTCTATAGCTACTTAGTAGTTAAAGAAGACTCGTAGGTTAGTTAGTCTTAAGTAGGCCTAGCTAGCTATACGGTATTATAGTAGCTACGGAGGGATTAGGTATAACGCTCGAATATACTAAAAGGATATAGAAGGGTCTTCTAAATCTAATAAGAGTATAATATTTATAGGTTCTCTATTTAATAGTAATGAAAATAAATGATCCGTAATGCGAGTTGGTTATGCCAAGAAATTTTGACTAGCTTAGTAGTATAACTAGCTTAGTAGTAGAATACGTTATAAGAAATATCTTTTATAAGTAGTAAATAGAAATAAAAAGGGCTATAAAGTAGTAACCTATTACCTACTATAGTTAAAGAATTTAGTAAACTATAGTATTCCTAGTATAGGGCCTTATTTCCAAATCTAGAGCTCGGGAGGAAGGTCCAGAAGTCGGAAGACTGGGGATGCCTGGGATGGGTGAGCATGTGCAGTACAGGTCTTAGAGCGCTGGATACAACCATCTCGATTTCGTCTCCATCTCTGTGGTGCACGTGGCCATTGGCAGCGGCGGCCATGGTCTCGGTGCACAGTGTCCTGATGCAATGGAAACGCAACGAGTGGTGAAAGGGTGAAGTGGGAAGCTGAGGTGGTGGCAGCCCTGCCAGCGCTTAAGACTACATGTAAGCGAGAGGCGTTTCTTGGCAGGACCTTTCGAGGTAGGTAAGAAGGTACGACTGGTGGGAAGGCCAACGACAGGGGAAGCTCATGCGCACTTCTCGACATTTCACATTATTAATACATAGCCCATTAATAAGTGAGCAGTGTCGTTAATCTCGAGAAAGACCTAGCCTCCACGACCTCGGAGCACCACCAAGTCTTAGCCAGCTGGGTCAATGATGCCTGATTTTCCATTGAGTGCGAAGAATGCTCTGATTGCTACGGCCAGAATGAGTGCGGCCAGTCTCACACTACAGTGTCAGTGGGGCAGGCACGGCACCGAAGGAGCTGTCGCCGTTAACACCAGCGTCTTCCGGTTTCATCGTGCCATTGAGGAGAGGGCAAAGCCTTATGGGATATATATGTCAGCTAGAATTCATGCTGGGTGTTAATGCAAGGTGTGAGAATATTGACCTCACTCAAAGCTGAAACATTGAGTAAGTGTCGCGAAAGAAAGACTCGGTCTGTCCACCATTGGCGCCGGTGCTTTTCGCACCTTTCTTGCGCCCGTGGGAGCCCTTGTCAGGTTCGCTATTCTCCTTGCGTGAAGAGCAATCGGAGCAAAGGGGAGTCTTGACTGACTTGCGGTTTGTCTTGATGTGGCCAACTTGGCCACAATTAGCACACTTGCGTGCGGTGCCGTCCTTGCTGCGGCCCTTGCCCTTCTGTGGTGTGCTGTCAGCGCCGCCATTGATAGTGGACGCTGGACCGTCCACGTCCGATGGTCCTGGCGAGGGGGCTGCGGAGTCCGAGTTAGTTGCGCCGTGTCCCTGACGTGCCTTGAGCTTCTCACGGGCCTCGCGGCGATCAGCGTTGCGCTGAATACGCATGAGTTCGCGTTCAAGCTGCTCTTTGGCAAAGGCGTCCTTCTCTGGATCTCCGGTGGGGGCAAAGTTCATGTTGGCAAGGCTGCAAAGTTGATTAGCTCTACACGGTTTCTCAAATGAAGTCAAAAGGAATACTTACTCTTGGCCCTCGTATGATTTGGCCATGACGCGTTTCCGATACTCACGAATGACAGCCGGATTAGTGATCAGCTCCTTGACTTCGGGCCGTGGCAGGCCACTGTCGTCGAATCCTCCACTGCGGATGATGAAAAGCTGCTTGTCACCACGACCAGCACTCTGTCCACTGAATGTGCTGTATTCGTCATCTTGGCGGGTGGCAGCAAACGCAGGAGTGCTGAAGGATGATCGCGGAGTATTGATGTGGCCTGTGTTGTACTCCGCACTCCGGTCCGGCTCGTCATCCATATCGTCATCCGAAACCTCCTCCTCTCGTGCCAGACTTGCTTTCTGTGCGTCCCAGATGCGTCTGATTGAGTCGTCGTATGACCTCTGCTGCGCAGCAACATTGTACGAGTGACCTCCATTGTCCTTGCGGCGCTTTGCACTGAGCTTATCTTCCACACTCTCCCCTTGAGCCTGAAACCCTCCCTTCATACTTGTCTTGACAAAGCTGAAACCCTGCCCATGTCCAGTTGGGTCGCCTTCTCCGTGGAGCTGAAGCATAGCTTTGCCCTGGCAAGCGTTGAGAAAGTTCTTGGAAGCCCGCCAAGGCGCTAACTGTAGCTCAATGTTGGCGCCCTCCTCGATGTCTTTGTCTTCATCCGCGTCCTTGCTTTCGTTGATACCCAGATCTGCAAGATGCTGGACGCCGACCTGCATAGAATCGAGAAGACACACGTCTTCCGGCCTGATCCAGCCACGTAGAGTTTCCGCGTCTGGCACGGGTTGACCTGGTTGAGGGACCCAGACGCCTGTCGCTCCTTCACCTCGCTGGGAGCTGCGCTCGTATTTCATGAACTCGCGCATCTTGCTTCTAGTCTGCGGCATATCGTGTCCAGGCAGATGTGGCATCAAAGTAGCATTGTCGAGCACCTTGTCTCGACGCGTCTGGCTCTTGGTGTAAATGCGGTAGGATAGCGCACGCAAACGCTTCTTCGCTGCGTCCGTGACCTTGCGAGAATGCTGTCCTGGAACCTCAGCGAGAGGAAATTGTTGTCCGACTGTATGCAAATTCTCGACATTTCGTAGAAACAGGCGATCGCCGTTCTCGTATGTGCTACTGACACCAACGACGAAGTCCGTGTGTTTGGGCTTGTGGTCAAAGACAGGAGCGCGAAAGAGACCGTTTTGGATCGTAGGGACTGTCTCGCCTCTGTCAACATGACCAAAGTTTGCGAACGGGCTCTTGTCTTGAGTCAGTAGCACCTGGGTCTCACCAATTTCCTTCTTCGGTCGATTGGTGTCGTCGGTGTGCTCCTTCCGATAGTAATTGATCAAGCGATTCCCCATGCCAAAATTGGAAAGCACCATGGGCGCTTCCTCAGAATATTCCAACAGTAAGAGAGACGCAGTGTCGCCGAGCGAAAGGTCTTCGGCTCTAGCAAACACTTCTTTCGCCTCCTTCCCTTTCACATGCTTTTTCTTGACGACTTTCGGTCTCTGAAATCGATATTCACGAGTAGGGTTTCTGAGCTCCAGATGAGGGCGATGAAAGCCACGCTTAGCCTTGATGTCGAGGCCAACCCTGTAGAATGGAAATTGGAGCTTGACTGCTGGAAAACTATGTTCGACTGCCATACTGCCAAGCGTGCTGCGAACTTTGTGCTGATGATTCTCTTTCAGCAGGTCGTAAGCCTGGTCGTTGCTGATATTGTAGCGTTTGGCAATGTCACGGTTAAGTGCGCTATCGCGTTTGATATCGCCAGGCATCCGCTGAAGTTTGCGCTTTGTGCGAGGCGCATGCTCATCAACGAGCAGATACGGGTCGTTGAGGTCAAGCGCAACGGACTTCGCCAGACTCGCAGTGGCACGCTCAGGATCCTCGAACGAGACGCCGACGGCTCCAGTCGTTGATGGGATGTCGAATTTACGCTTCTTTGCAGGTCGTGCCTGCTCTTCGGTTTCCCAGTCATCCTCAGCAAGATCATCGTATCGGTTCTCACCAGCGATGTCGAGGTCTACTGAGCCAGAATCTAGACTTGGCAGGTCACAGTCTTGGCATATCATGGCGAGGTCATGTATCGAGACACCGCCGATGCGCTCGTTCTCATCAAACTCACTCGATGAAAAGCCATCCTCGCTCTCGTCACCATCAGCGAAGCCGTTTCCAAGAGGGACAAAGCTGTTGTTGTATGTACTTTCTTGACCTGCCTTGTTGCCAGCAGCAGGAGCCTTGAAGCTGAGCTCCTGGTCCCGCAGAAATTCGAGAGATAATTTGGTGGGCTGTATGACCTTAGGCGGCTTCAGTGGCGCTTTGCCCTTATACTCGGCATCGCGAGGCGGGAAGAGATCGATGAAGCGTGGAGCTTGCGCCTCCTCGTAGTCTGGATATAGTTGGTAGAAAGTTTCCATGTCTGTGTCAAGAGCGCTGGCACGTCCTTCATCGCCTGGCCCTCTCATTCTGGATGCATTGAAGAGACGTCTCTGAAGGGCAACTTGCGGGTCCTCATCCTCGTCCTCGTCCTCGGAAGCCATGCTCGTTGGCGACATAGCAGAGTAATCTCCAGCCTGAAAAGGCGGCGGGCTAAGAGACGATAGGCTTTCTTGCGTAGAAGTCCGCGCATGCTGAGGAGCGCCGTTGAACTTGGGTAATGCAAGACCGGTGGATTTTGGCAATGCGAGACCACCATTGCGGAGGGGAGGCGCATGGTGTTGCGGCTGGCGCTCTTCCTCAGGTGACGAAGTGCGATCGCCAAAGAGATCATTACCGTCGTCAGCATCGCCAAAGAGGTCGCCTTCAGTGTCCTGAAAGTCGTGATAGCCGTTCGTCATGGGCTCAGTTGGCAGGCCGTCAAACCCGCCTGATGCCATATTGTACACCCGGTCCTCCGAACCATCTTCGTCCGCATCGCCTACACCACCGCCTGCGCCATTTGTGGCCAGTTCTTCCTCCGGCAGATCATCGTCGTCGCTGATATCCTCATAATCGACCGCATCATCTGCTTTGTCTGCTTGGTCAAACTCGTGCTCATCCATGCCCTCGTCCGGCGCCATGGGATTTCCCAGAAAGCGCTGGATCTCCGCCGCCTCGTCCAGCCCACCCATCATCTCGTCCTCGGTGGCGTGCGGCATCGCGCCGGCGGTCGAAGGCAATGCTCGCTACTGTGTCGCGTGGTGTCGAAGATCGAGTCGAGGGCTATCCGGACTCCCAGTCGCTGCTGCTCAAAGCCGTGCGATTCCGTTTGGGATGGTGCGCATGGCGAGGCAGGTGACGCGTAACCTGCAAGTCGGGGGAGCGCGCCTACTGAAATGTTCCGTTGGAGTCGTCTGATGTCGAGAAAGCTTGACAATGTGTCACTGAAGCATCCCTGGCATGCGATGGTCCAAGGGAAGTCGGTCGGCGTTCGAGGAAGTGGCGCGCCGATGTCATGTGATGCTTGGTCGCGATTGAAGCCTCAGGCATCTATGTGCACAAAGGCTCATTGCAGAGACAAGAACGAGCACTTTCGTTGATTTCATATGAGAGAATCACACGGATGCTTCTGACTGACAGCGATGCTGGCCTTCGTCCGTCTGACCCAGCAGATGGCGTATTATTCTACAAGATCGCTCACGTGCATTCGCTGAGTTGACAGTAGGGCAGTTGTGCACAAACCGAACTAGCCGAAACTCAAAAGCCTCGATTCTGTCAACCTCGATAAAGGCACAACTCTAACCTTGCAAGGCATTCCTCAACATTCTTGTTGTGACATGCTGTAACTAGACGATGTTGTTGCAAGGCAATCGGCTATGGCGCATGTTGATCTGCGTGCGCACGCGCCTGACTCCCATCACACTTGTTGATGTTGAGCAAATCTCCGGTGCCAAACAGACGTTTGAATCGCATGCGCCACGGCCAGCTCGGTCTTGGAGGTTATCGGTACCGGCAGAGTATCTCTGCTACAACGGAGAAACTTGCAAGTGCTTGTGTCCTGGCCGAGTTTGGACTGGCAATTCCTTCTCCAAGCTAGCTCGGAAACAGATGTTACAGTGACGAGGCCGAGATAGCGCAGCCCACCGCTCGTATATCCACCTCTTGATCACGCTTTCCCAAACGCTGGTCCGAGTGGATCGCGCGTGCTATCTGGCCAATTTGGCGCCACTTCGGACAGATCCTGCACGCGCACGCCTGCTAGTAGTAGTGCTTTATTATGTCGCTAGCACAATAATTGCGTACGTCCTGGTCCGGCCTACGTATAAGACGACCTCGCCGGCAACAGCGACATGTAGTAGTTTATGTCGGATAGGCACATACCGTATGTACCTGCTGTATGCAGGCCGCGATATACGGTACCGGCCAGGCATGCCGGTCAGCTAACGACATGCTTTGGGCAAGCCGAGCAGCGCCTACAACACAGTGTTCGGATCAGGACCACGCACAGAAATGATGACCAATTTACGGGAGTCGTATAAGACTGGACCTGTCGCACGAGCCACGCTGCCGACCCCAGCGATGCTTTGCCCCAATCTTCCCACACTTCCCAGTCTTCCCTACTGTAATCTTTCTCGCCATGGCGACGCGCAGGCCATGCTCCATGCTGGCAGAAGCAGCAGGCTTGTCCAATAGTTGTCTGGTAGCTGGTAGCGGTGCGGTAAGAAAGCCTAGAGCTTTTCACGAGACATCACACCACACGAGCTAGTCTATTCCTCTTATGCATGCCGGACGCTCAATCAGCTGCAATTCCTGCAAAACAGGTTCCGCTACGACGCTTTGGTCGGTACTAGGCCGGTTTGGTCGCTAACACTTTGCTTGTGCCCGAGGTGCACGAGAAAGTTTGCAAATTACAATGCTGCTGAAACTCTGTTCTTGTAAATGGTCAGGCGTCTCCTATATTGCAAGCCACTAGTAATTAAGGCCTTGCAGAACCTATTAGCTGCCTCCGAAGAACATAGGCCTATTAAGGTGCCTCGCTGCCCGCCGCGCAGGCAGCCTTCGGTTTCACTTTCCTTGGCTGCGTCCATGATTGATATCTAGGAGGTACGTATCCTACCAGTCTATGCATACATGTACTTTCCTCTTTCCTTCTGGATGACCGACTTGTTCCCGTTCCAAACGTGAATGCTCCGCACCAAGCTCAGCATTGCACCACTGGAGGCACAAACACTGACATTCGTGGCAGGAAGCAGGAGCTCCATTGAGTTCTGGGTGTCGCTGCACAGGGTGACTTTTATTAATTGGAAACATCTTGCTATGCGATAGATCGCTCAATCGCCGTGTATGCGTCGAGGCGGAGGATGGAGCTGGAGAAGGCCGCTGAGAACGCGGAACGTTCACGGCCAACATCGACGTTACATGACATTGCCCTTCGCGATTCGGCACCACCTACAACAAACAGGATCGCCGAACATGCTCGAGCGCCCTCTCAGCACGGCGCAGACCGAACATCGAATGATGTCTGGACCAGCGCTATCAGCCGTCTGCAGGCCCAGGTGTCTTACAACACCGGCATGCTTGAGTCCCATCGACGGCAATTCACTGATATTGAAACTGCGGTCAGCAGACTCCACCAGCAAATGAACGAAGTTGTGCATGCGTTGAGCGATGTTCAGAGGGAGTTGCGATCAAGGCCTGTGCCACAGGAGCAGCCTTCGAGGCATGATCCAGCAGATCTTGAAGTTCTTGCCGGCCAAATGCAACGACTGACAAATCGTGTGAATGAGATTGATGGCCTGAACTTGCAGATTGATCTCATAAAGAACCGCATGAAGAGGGTTGAAGAGGGAAGCGCCACGCCTGCACCGGTCTTGTCGAGTCACCAGCGGCCGCTCACTTCTTCGCATCGCGAGCAAACAATTCATGAGCCGGTGCTGGCACCGTCACAACAAGTACACGCCCTCCAAGCTCCTCCTCACGCGCCGCTTCCGCCCATGAGGACCGCATCTATGGCCTCACCTGGAACCAGCCGACCGCCCAGCTTCCCACCATCGCAGATCTTGGACTCCCAGCCCTCCCATGGCTTTCGTCCTGCCTCCGATCCCCGTCACTTCTTGGGAGAACCTGCTCCAGCGCAGTCAGTGCCCCCTCCCCCTTCATCCTTTCGCTCGGCGGAGCCCCTTCCGCCGCCCTCTGCTATATCCGGTTGGAGACCGGCTGAGCCCATACCTCCACCTGGAGTCTCTCCGCAAGTGGCTTCCCAAGGTACGCGGCCGCACATGATGGAAGTAGAAGCGCATGGCCCGCCAGGAGCTCAGACAAGTGGTTGGGCCGCTGTGAATGCGAACCCAGCGGTGAAGCGTCCTCCGGAAGAAAGGGCATCTCCATACGATTCACCTTCGACTGATAGTTCGAAACGGCCTAGGCTAGCGCCTTTGATGCCAAACATGCCCAGAGGAAGCTTTGGGGATGAAGGCTTTGCTGCTCCGCAATCCAGTTTTCAGTCTGCGGGAGGGCCTGTAGAAGGACCATTTCACGACCGAAGCCGCGCGCCATCAGATGGTTCGCAACCACACTCGCAGCCCATGGTCGCAGCTGCTCCACCTGGCGCACAGCACAGCTTTCGTTTCATTACCTCTACCCAGCAAGCGGACTCGCAGGAAGCATGGAGGCCGGAGTTGGACCGAGGTCCTCCGCCCCACGCGCACCCTCACCCACACGGCGGGCGTGGCAGAGGACGCGGGAGAGGGCGGGGTCGTGGAAGGGGCAGAGGCGGCGGTGGTGGTGCTGGTGGTGCAGGCGGAGGCACCCACCATCATGAAGCTCAAGAGCAAGGCACACCGGAATGGGAAAAGCCGGACTGGTCCGGTGGCCAGGTCTCGCCAAATGGCCATCACAATCCATCACATCCTCATTCACCTGGCTCTGTAGGGAGGGGAGGCTTTGGCGGGCGCGGAGGCGGACAGATTGGTGGCCCCCCGGATCGTCCGCAAGAGTTTCCTGCGACCCCCATCGCTCAACCACCAGGGCAAGATCCATACGGTCAAATGGATGGTACTTCAGGGTCAGGCAAGAAAACGAGGACGAAGCCGATCCGTAATGCAGAGGGCATCTTGATCCGTAAAGATGGAAGGCCAGACATGCGTAGCGTTAGCTCCGCGAACAATCTGCGAAAGGTGCACGCTAAGAAGGAGGCCGAGCGCGCGGAAGGTGAGCCACAGAAATTACCAGATGGCGCCGCGAATACTGACTTCGACCTAGACGAAGATGGCATGACCCGCTCTGGAACACCTACCAGTGTCGCAGCAGGCGATCGCGAACCGTCTTCCGAGCCGGGAGAAACGCAAGAGAGGCATAGGGAGCTCATGAGTAAAATCTTTCCGCCCCATGGAGTCGCCGAAGGAGCATCCAGAATGCCGGAGCAGTATTTTCCACGACACGAAGAATCGACATCCGCTCAATTGAAGATCGAAGCTGATAGCGAGAAAAAAGATGAAAGCGAAAGAAGGAGAACCAGTCCCGCTGAAGATGTTGTCATGAAAGAGACTGAGGTGCGAGCCGAGCGTCCGGAACAGGACGTGAAACGACCTGGCTGGGAGCAACCTGGAGAGGGTAATGGAGAACAGCCACAAGCGGCTGCTTAATGTTTTATCTTGGTGATCCCACTTTGGACAGTACTGTACATACTTACCGCAAGATACCCGGGAGACAACTCCCTTCGTTTGCAAGCTACGCACCAGCAAGCCAGCATATCGGCCGAACAAGGCAACATGTGCCAGGCCGGCAAGCGATTTTCCCAACAGCATCTGTGTGATGCCATTATCGTGACACATATACGGGCATGCGCTCATTTGATCGCGAGGAAGCCGATGCCTCTCCTCGCAGTCTCGCAAGCTTTCCTCAGCTTCTGCTCCTCAACATCTGTCCACTGCACGCTCAATTGATCCCACTTCTTGACTCGATATTCCTCTTTGAACCTCTGTTGCAGATTCTGCATTGCTCGGAGGTCCCTTGGATCCGCAGAGCCGCTGTACACCAAGAATGCAGTACAAGGTGGCAGATCATCGTAGACCTGGCGAATTCGGTCCACGGTTTGTTTGACGGTCTCGTCCAGAGAGCCGTCATTCTTGTCTACAGTTGACGTGCGCAAAGCTTCGGAGTCGAGGATTTTCGACTTGTCCCACCAGCCGCGATAGGCTTCGAGCTCGCGAAAGCGAGCCCAGATGAAGTCGCAGCCTCTCGATGTAGTGGAGTCGTCTCCATTGCTGGAGAGCACGCTTTTGACACCATCAACAACTTCGGCGTCGCTTTCACAACCAATCGTCAACTTGGCCTGTCCACCATAGCCACGTGTAGGGTCGCCCCAGTCGATTACCGCTGCTTCTCTTGGCTCATCATCTCCAGCTGGGTTGACCTTGTCCCTCTTTGGCCGATTTGAGCGAGACAACCGCTTGAAGATACTCTCGCCGCTTGCGTCCGGAGTGCCCCATGCTTTGCCTTTCTCACACTTCTGCTTGACCAGATCTAGAACAGCGCGAGCGTCTTCGATGCTGTTGTGTCCGGTAGAGCCATGGCCTTTCTGGATCTCGCGAGAAAGGTACTTCTGCGCAAGCCACTTCAACGACGACTTCAAGGGTGGACCGCGTGGATGGGGAAACAGGAGGGTGGTGTCGATGATGTATGGGTGAGCTAAGCGTAGAGCATCGAGGTCGCTATTCAGTGAGTGGCCAATCAGGATCGTCTGGGGAGTAAGGATTGAGAGAAGCTTCTTCTGCACATCTTGTAGGGTTGTGTTAACGTTTTCAAGCATTGCAGGCGTGATACCCGAGTATGCGGTCAGATAGTCCGTAATAGGTTCGGAAGGTTTGACAAGCTCGTCCATCACGACTTCGCCATCCCAATCGATCAAGGACACTCGCGTAAGGCTGGACACTTGAGGAGTCTGACCTTTGGGAGACGTGATGCACATCTCGCAGTCCATGGCCAGGACTTTTCTGCCGGCAGTGACTGATCCATTCTGAACATGAGCATCGTCAACCACGCCGGCGCCGAGATTTGGTATACCTGGCGTGTCGATCCAGCCACCTGCTGCTGAAGTCTTTGCGGCTACACGGCGGTCCGCCTCGATTGAAGCGTGTGCGGTGCCGGCAAAATGCGCAGGGTGAAGAGTATATCCTTCATCAGCGAGCTCCTCAGTGGTGGCTATCAGATCCGTAACTGGCGTGCGCTGGTTTTGCCAGTTTCTGCCTGCTGTTGGGGCCTGCGGGCCTTTGGTTTTCTTCTCTTCTTTGGACCGGATGAGTGGCACAGTAAGCATGGCGGCGAGCGGAGAATGCATTTTTGCAAATTTGTCGTCGCCAGGGCTTTTGATGGGCCACAAATGCTCGAACAGGTCGCCCATCGGCTTCAAAGAGTCGGGTAGGCGTTGCTGATCGAGCCTGACAGGATAGTAGTCATCTGGCGTGGTCCTCGCTCGACCATAGCGCACTTCCGTCCAGCCATCGTCATCGTCGCCGTTGCGTTGTTCCTCTCCCTTGTTTTCTGATCTGCTGTCCTTTGGGCTTTCTCGATCCGATTGTGGCGTCAAGCGAATGCGGCCATCAAACATACCGGCTTCCAGGCCAGGCACCATCAACGCAACTACCCGCTTGACGTTGGCGTGGTTGCGGACTGAACACCATTGCGGAGCAGTGCCATCGGCAAGAAAGTACAGCACAAGATTCTGCAAGTCGCTGATCTTCACGAAACTCTGCAGGCGAGCGTGGGCGGAATGCGAAATGGAAGGGTACTTCTCCGACTCCTTCTTGGGCACCTTCTTGCGCTTCTTGGACTGGCCGCCCTCGGTGGCCTGTCCGTCTGCGGAAGTCTCAGCATCGCCATCGCCATCGCCATCGCCATCGCCATCGCCATCGCCATCGCCATCGCCACTTCCGTGCATGCCCTCGTTTGCACTGGCGGGATGCTGATGCGAGAAGGAGGAGGGCTGGTCGGAGTCTTTGAGCCGCGCCAGCGTCTCGCCCACGCCCATTAAATGATTATTCTCGCGCTCGAAATCATCCCGCGAGCGCTTGCGACGAGTCATCGCGGTTGTGCCTGCAGGGCCGGGCAGTGATGGCGCGATGAGCGGGTATTGACACGCTGTTTTACGGGAGGCGCGTCTTGTTGGAAATGCTGCTGCGGTCGACGTTGTCCCGAATTCTGCTGGTTGCAACTTGCAAGAGCGAGAGAAGAACTCGACTCAACGCCACAGTAGGTCCTCGCGCCACACAGGCTTGGCGAACTCAATCTGCGCGAGCCGCGCCGTCAACCTTCCGGTCGAACTCAAAAGCCGCCCGCCTCAGAGCACTGTGATGCATCTATACATCTATACATCTACTGCACTTCACCAACATCCCGACGCACGGCTGGGAGCCAGCTCCAGATATCAGGCTTCCCGTATAGCCTAGCCAAGAGACGTTTTTGGGGCACAGCTACATTAGTTGCAACAACATGCGTATCCTTTCGTATTCCTGCGAAGGACTACATGAAGCAACTCAGAGCCTTCCAAATGAAATCCCGCCCTCTGACACCATAGGGAGCATCTGCACCGGCGGACTCGCAGGCTGCCTAGCATCATTATTGTCTCCGGTCATACGAAGAGTGCGGCCTCAATGGAGTCCGGCGAGCTCTGTCGCGGCGTATGCCTTTGGTGGCGCTCTGATATATGGCATCTTCGAAGATGTACAGCGCGAGCGAGTGCACCGAAGATTCCTGCGTGACCAAGGCATCGATGTACCCGCTTGGAAGGTTGTGGACCGGATTGGCCATTTTGATGGAGACGACAGGATCCTTCTTGGCGGCCTCATCGGTGTCGCCCTCTCTCAAATGCGCAGACGCAGTCCACTAAACTGGAGGAGACGAGTCGGTGCCTTTGCTATAGGCGGATTCCTTTTTGGGATGCCGATGATTCAAATTAAGGTCTTGTCGTCTCAGGAGATTCGCGAATCCATATCCAAGCGCTCAGCGGAGTACAGACTGGCACAAGCGAAGTGGAAGCCTGTGCTAGCGAAGTATCAGTGGTTTGACCTGAAAGCGTTTGTCGGTGGCTTCTTCTCTGCAAAGTCTACTCAAGAACGCAGCAAGCAGGCAATCGGTCTGCCAGGGTCACACCCAGGTACTCTCTTGGCAAAGAATTCGTTCGGAGGCGCTCCAAATGGGGGCGGTGGTCCATCTAACTCAACTAAACCTGGAAACACGGTTGTTCAAACACCAGCTGGCGAGAGCATCGTCAAGGATGGACCTCATCTCGCAGCCCTTGGTCCTCACATGTCGGAGCCAGCGTTCATTCCCAATACTAACTACTCGTGGTCTTCTGAGAGGTCTCCTGAAAACGCTGTTAAGGATCTGGAGTCGCACATCGGAAAGCTGCAAGAGAAACGCGGAAAGATCGCAATTGAGGCTGAGTTGCTCTGGTCCTGGCTCGCCGACAAAGAACTGGAGTACTACAACAACAAAGACGAGTCGGACAAGGCTGCTACTCTACGTTACTTGGAAACACTTGGGGCATTGCACTCAAAGGCTTGGATAGAAGCGACTGCATACGATTGGATGATTGCCGATTCGAAAAAGCGCATAGAACAGATACGTTCGGCTCAGGCCAATGATGGCAAGGTCTCGTGGCGAGCAGAGTGTTCCGCTGCCGCCGCAGAAACGTACCCTGAAGTTTCCCTCCAGAAGGTACAGCGAATGTATCAGGGCGCAACGCAAATTCAATCAGGTTTGCAACAAGCCAAGAGTCAAATGGCATTGGACATGGTAGATCCTGAGTTTGATACAAAAGAGGACAACAAAGTCTTCGATCCTAGGACCCAGAAGATGATCAGTGAGAAGGAAGCAATTTTGAATGCCAAGCAACAGATCGATAAGTTTGATGAAGACAATAAGCTCCAACTCGAGGTCGCGAAGCAAATACTTGCAGATGGTGAAAAGAAAGGCCGACGATAGGTCCCGTTGAGCAGTGCCAGCATTAGGAAATTCTGATAAGACGATTTCGGCATTGTGACTTTCGAGGATTAATTACCTTGAAAGGATTGAGTATCTCCAAGCAGCATTGGTGGCTCTCCTTGTTCATTGTAAGATAGCTAGGTAGAAACCCAAGAAGCGCCATGTATGAAGCGTATCAGCATCCCTCCGAATCTAGCAATAGACCACATGATGACAAAGCCAAGAGGTTTCCACCTGCTGCAACCCCTCTGCATCTCCGCTCCATGACCATCATCCATTGGAGACCTGAAGACACACTTGATCATTCCAGTGCTTCGCGAATACAAATTCCTTCTCCTCGAAAAGTCATGCCGGACGAAGCCAAACGAAACGAAGTCCAACAGTGGCTACAATCGGTAATTTCCTCTTCATCCATTGTTTCTTCCTCGCCTACATTGACAGCCAGACTAACATCATCTTTCGTAGTGGTACGATGTCGGAGACAAATGCGTTCCTCCAAACTCCATCAAATGGTTTGCCGAAGACTGCGTCGTTCGTAAGTTGCCAAAGCCCCCATAACCATAGCCCCCCGTCCAAACTGCTGAGCATTGACAACAGAATTTAATAATGCGCCGCCACAACATGGCAAAGTCGCAGCACAAAAGGTCAGCCTTACCTGTAGCCAACCGAATGGCTGTACTTCAACATCCTCACCTCTTTCCCAGGAATTCGAATCCATAGCTCCTTACGTAGCCTGGATGAAACACGAGATCCTCTCATTCGGTATTCCGTCCTCTCATTTTCCTCACTGGAAGCCCCATCTAACCTCCAACAGACACCGTTGGGGATCGCATCTACAACGAATGCAACGTGACCTACTCCGCAAAAGGAGACCCCGAATCCAAAGCCGTCACAATGCGTAGGATCAACATCTACGATCGCGTCCCACAAGGACAGCCAGAAGAAGGCAAGATCCTGCGCTGGACAGCGTATTTCGATTCCTCCCCTTTCAGGGAACGGCTCGCAGTGGCGAATCCGGGTGTTAATGTGTACTAAAGCTGAAGTCGATTTCGTTATCGAGAGCAAGTATCTACCAGGGAGTAGATACACCAAAATAAAACCCTCTCTTCGTTCTCGCCAGACGCCTCGCTACCTGTACCTGGGTATCATACTGATAATTTTGTACCTCCCAACCAGAACGCCGAGATGATATCGAAATTCATCTTAATTATCGAGCAACTTCAACCGTTGAAGAACTGTAGTGAGAAGCCATTCGTGCTGTGTCTTTGCTTTTCGAGGATCCAGCTCCAGACCTGAGTGACAATCAACAGTCAGTCGCAGGCCGGCAACTTCATGTACATGCCGAAGAAACTCCGAGAGGAATGCATGGCGGGCCGACAGCATGCAATCTATCCAAGGCGAAGATGCCTTGTCTAGATGCCGCCGCTCTCCGTCAAGTCGAATTTGGCCCTGCCTTCGATGCCAGCATCTAGGGTGTCGACATCGCAAGGCAGAGCAAGGCGTATCATGCAAAGAGCAAGTGAGGAAATTACAGGCACTCACTGCTTTCTTGTGCGCTGCGCCTCAACTTGCGATTGTATAGCTTGCGCTTATCGTCTCCGCCCCAGAAGAGCTCGAAAATTTCCGGATTAACATTCGCGCGAGGATCGAAGCTCGGTTTCTTGTCTTCGATGGATGCTACAATGGCTTCCAGATGCGATGCGATTTCGTCTTCTTTCTGCGGGAAGTAGCAAAGCGTGCCGTTACTGCTGACACGGTGATGGTAGATCGGAGTCTCGATAGTCAAACGGGGTTGAGTCGTGGGGAAGGTGGGAGGGATGTGGAGCATCATGTTAAAGATGCCGCCGTCGAGGTTGGTCATTGGCTCTCCGAACATGGTAAGGTGCCACACAAATGGGTTCTTTGGGTTTGGCAGACTCAGCTCCATTCTTGAGCCGGAATATTGGCCCTCATTCCACTTGTGCGAGAGCTGTTTGAACTGGAACGCCAGCTGTGTGGCAAGCTGGGTGGCGTCAATTACCTGTGATGCACCTTTCTGCTCCCAGGAAGACTTCTCCTCATCGAGCTTGGCGAGGATTGCCTCCATTCGAGCTTTCAAGGATTTCTGTTCAGGGGTCAGATTTCGAAGCCTGGTTCACATTTCATGAAATGGAATGTATTTTCTCACTTACATATTGGAAATGACCCTCCATGCTGTTGGGAGGATACTCGAACTCCATTCTCTTAAAAGCCGTTCCGTCTCTCTGCTCTTTGCTGAAGGTGTCGATGGCGCCCATATACGAGTCGTAATACCAGAGGAAACGCCTCTTTAGCAAGTCCGCAAAAGGGTCCCACACTCCGGTGTCGAGTGCAGCAAATGTGGCCTCTGCGTCATATTCATGGACGGAAGCATCCGTTGCAGGAGTAGAAGAGCCATCGGAATATCCATTGTTTGGCGACGATGGCTCGACAGGCGAGGCTGCAGTCGCACTGCTCTTGATCTTCTTGTAGACCGGCTCGAGCTTGTCTGGCTGTAGCTGCAGCAAGTTCTCCAACCGCTGAATGACGGACACACGCAGGGTTTCGTGCCTGATCTTTGCAACGTAGGCAATGGGGTTCGGCTCCTCCTTCTTCGCAGTCTCGTAGCCTGGCTCGTTTTCGTAAGGATCTAGACGGAGGTCAGCGTCAAAGACACATAGCCAGCGCATAATCGCGACGAGTAGCTACATACTAGAGCTCATCAGGCTTTGAATGCTGATCAAGACGCTCTCCAAGCCCTGGGCACTACTCCATTCCTCGCCGGGTTGACCTCGCCAGGTGCCCAGGATGGACAAGCACACTTTCCCTTCGGCGTAGATGTTGGGGTTGAAGCGAGTCTTGCCGCCGTTCGTCGTCACACATTTCACAGCTGGCGACTTGATGGGATATTCTTTTGGAAACTTCATGTCGAACTCGAAGAAGCCGTACTCATACGGGGTCTCGGGCGGTCCGATGATGAGGGCGCGGACGTTACGGACATCGCTGTCTCGGCAGGCGACTGCGATGGAGAGATCGGTGCCCTTTTGCGCGCCGGCGATCTCACGCGTGATGCGTGCGATTGCACCAGACGTGTTCGTGTTCGACATGACGGCTGGGCGCTGGGAAACGCGGCGATGGGTGGGAGAGGTGGAAGGCTGGGCGGAGTGGTGGAGTGGTCCTCAAGTACGCAGATGCGGCGCTTTACTCATAGAATGCAGACTGAAGCATGCTCAGGCTCCTCGCGGTGAAGAAGCCCGAGAGCGTGTGAAGAGCGGTCGCACATGAGCGGGCGGTTCAACGCTCAGTGAAGCAAGCAGGATGTGTGATGTGGGCTGGGCAATGTAGTAGTGAGGTGCAGCTGGGAGCTGGTGGTAGCTGCCAGCCCGCAGCTGCTCATGCCTGAGGCTTTCAATGTGTACCTTCCACCTTCTCCCAGGGACATGCCGGCTTCTCGAGATTGGCCTATGACACTGCCGCGAACAGAAGGAGCAGGTCAACCAGACAGATTCGATCTGGGGCTCAAGACATAATCAGCAGTCAATCTCGACATCGCGCAGTGAATCTCGACATAGCACAGCCGCCATGGTCGTCTTTGCACTCCTTGTCATCAACAAGGCCGGTAAGCTTCCTGGCCCTTCCACTTCACTATCATCGCAAAACATTCACTCACTAGCACACCACAGGCGGCCTCATCTACAACCGTACCTTCGCGCCAGGCCTCCAAAAGCTAGACTCCAACGACTATCTCATCCTCGCTGGCACCTTCCACGGCATCCACGCCATCTCCCGGAGCATAAATCCAGCACCACCAGCTCAACACATCCCAGGGAACAGAAAACCGCCAACAACCGGCATCGAGAGTCTTGAGAGCAGCCATTTCCGATTGACGTGTTTCCAGACACCCACGGGCGTCAAGTTCTTACTGTTCACTAGTCCGGAGCAACCTAACACGGATCTGGTGGTGAGAAGGTGCTATGAGATCTATGGAGATTTTGTGATGAAGAATCCCTTTTACAGTATGGAGATGCCTATCCGCGTGGAGAAGTTTGATCGGGCGCTTGGATCTTATCTGGTCAGGCCGTCATGAGGTGGACAATCAGCTTCACGAAAAGTCCATCAGTCCATGAGAATCGCTCCGGGCTGGCAATGACCCCAGACTAGAAAAAGTGTCGTGTGGCACACGAAGAGCGCTGTCAGAGAGACGAGTGGGCGAGGCCGTCTGTCTCACTGGCGACCTTCATGTGCAGAGAAACTCCACAGCCACATGCCACATCATGCTCGCCACAGGGAAACATCCTGGTCGGTACATATGAGCATTGCGCCTCACTAAGTGGACCCGGCGGTCTTTAGATCAGCACACAGACTATGGATGCCATACTGTTCTGTAGGGGTCCCTCCACGACCTCAAGGCAAGCGTCTCTCGAGGGTAGATCGCAGCACTTAGACAAATCTTGCCGCTCCTTGAAGATCATAATATTAGGGTGGAAACAGAGTGTAGCTCCAAGACCAAACCGAGCAAAAGATAAGGAGAATATCCGAGATACAGTTGCCGAGACCTGAACTGTCGCAGATGACCAGCATGTACACAGCAAAGAGATATGAGAGAACGTTCGTTTGTCTCCATGTTGCATCTTCCGCTCCTCGTACCCGACTGAAATCAGGTGATCGTCGCATGCTTCCCGTGTGTCCATCATCCTCATCCTCAGCTATCCAAACTCTTTCTCCTTGTCCAGATCATGTCACGCTCTAGCAGCAGTCCATGCCTACATCAAATACGTCAGCTTCAAGCCCCACAGTCGCGATCCGTCCGCGACGACTTACAGCACTCGCAGCAGTCCGCGCAGCATTCGCATCCCTCCTCGCACACGAAGCAACAGCACAGAGTCGCCAAGCACGCTCCCAAGCAGCCTCGGTCCTTGGACTGTCGCTGCTGTTGCATCGGAGGGGGTCCTTGCTGGTATTGCATCGGAGGCTGCTGGTACCCGTACTGCGGTTGAGGGGCATACTGGGGTTGGTTTCCACTGTGAAGATTGGTCAGTACGAGTGCTCGCATGTATCATGCGGAGGTGGTTTCGGCGCATACTAAGCCTGAGGCGGATATTGAGGGCCTCCTTGATAGTAGCCTTGGTTCGACATTGTGAACTGGCTGAGCTCTTTGCGCAGAGTAGATAAGTGTCGAGTAAGTCGTATGCGCCTGCGGTGAGTTGTAGTTATGAGATGTCGATAGCGAGCGGTGAGGCAGCAGGCGCGATGAGCTGTGGTGAGGTGAAGGACGACAGGTGCGAATGGAAAGTGTGGTAGGTGGTCGGAGAAAGGTGTCGGCGCGGGCGCTGAGACCTTCACGAGGCTACGAAAGCCCAGGCGATTCGTAGGACGTGCTTTGAGAAGGTGTGGCTGAGAGGCGCTAAGCTGACCCGAACGACAGCAACAAGAGTTTCTGGAACAAAAGACCAAGAAGCCCGAGAAGACGGCGAAGGTGCAGCTGGAGGTGAACAGTTGCTCTTAAACAGTCAGCTGTGACTGCCCTGTCGTCGGCTAATACGCGCGGTCAAGCCGCAGAATCGCAAAGGGCTTTTGCACCGCCCACCTTGTTGTCTGCACTGCTAAACGAGACCCTAGTAGACCTCTCTGCACGCCTCAGCCACCAAACCAAAGCTGAGCGACATCGCTCGAGGACACGTTTCTCTTGGCGCCCATTCTCCAAGAAACATGGTACATGCTGCATTGAATAAGCATATGACTGCCGAACATTGACCTACTTGAGATCACGTACATCATGGAGCGGCTCTGTTGCGTTTCGTCAGACGCCACACTTGACATCTCTACGCGAATGGCCGAGAGGCCAAGGCACTCCAACAAGCATTTCAAAAAGCTTGGTAGTGTCACTCGTAAGGCTGCCCAATTGACTTCGAGGCATCAAATTTCCGTCGGAGCAAGTGACGCAAATCCCGTGGAAGATCGTGAGGACATACAAATATCGTCTCGAGCACATTTCTTCCTCGAAGGCGGCTTTCCAGTCTACGGGAGGCTGCCGGAGCGACAAGAACGAACCTGAGATTCGAGAAAACGAGA
This sequence comes from Pseudocercospora crystallina, assembly GCA_003666085.1. Lineage (NCBI taxonomy): Eukaryota > Fungi > Ascomycota > Dothideomycetes > Mycosphaerellales > Mycosphaerellaceae > Pseudocercospora > Pseudocercospora crystallina. Next base: position 478,730 of record QQNG01000074.1, on the reverse strand, counting down.
CCCGACATCGCGTTTGGTCGTTCATACCTAATCCACTATTGGGAATAATATTTACAAAATGCCCAAAACCGCTGAAGACATCGCTATGCAACCCGCTATGCAAATGGCCGCTCATGCATACTACCACACTACTAGGTCCGTCATCGTGTTGTTGGACTCAAGACCGATATGGCCTCAGTTCTCGTCAATTATGGAGAGAACTTCCAGTTCCCTCGTCACGACTCGCTCAAACTCCGCGCGATCCATCCCCGACGCCTTCGCCAGGCGGAACAGACTTTTGACCTCAGTGCTCACGTGCTGTTTCACAGCAAGCTGAGCATGATCATTTGCCATTTGACCCGAGCTCATCTCCGCCGCTCGCTCTTCCAGTCGATCAACACTGGAGTGTGATGAAGTTGGAGAAATAGGCCGCGGCATAGAAAGATGATCGTGTGCCTGATCTGGACTTCGCTCGTTCGAAGTCGCGTGAGCAGAGTCATGTTGTTGTTGTTGTGTGTCTTTCCAATCGGAATGTGGCTGTAATGATGCGTAGTAGTCTGACATCTCATTGATGGTCTGGCCGTTGAGAGAACTCTGGCCTGTTTCCTCTGTCTCCTCGTCTGGATCGTGAGCATCCATTGCTGGCTGCACCTCTTCACCGTACCGTGCGTAGTAGTCGGCCTTTGCCCGATTAGTCATTTGAAATGTCGAGTTGGGTACAGGTGCTGGCGATCGCTTCGCAGGTGTACGGCCGCCGTCCGACTTGTCGTATGCAGCCCAGTAATCGTCGTTATCGTCCTCCGACTCTTCGCCAGCAGTTTGAGCTGCTGATGTGTTACCATTTGACCCTCCTCCTGATGTTCGGGCCCCTACAGCATCATTTGCTTCGGAGGCCGTGTCAAACCACTCCGTACCATCTTCGATGTCATCGAGTGTCCTTAGCTCCGCCAGCTTCCAGCCAGGATCGGTCCCACCGTGCTCGTCTTTCTCACACCATACGTATATTGGCAGTAGGCCGAATTGCTCCACTTCGAGCCTTGCCTGCAAAGTCTCTTGATCCAGTCTTCTGTATTTTGCTGGCCTTACGTCGTCGAGCTCTAGCTCCCCGGAGACAGGATGAGGCTCAAGGTTTATGTCTTCTACCGCCTTGGGCAGACTGGCGCCCCTCCGCGTGTCCCATGACAGCAACGGCAGCCAACCATCGGTGGTATTGGCCGAGAGGAAGCTCACACGCTGGCGAAGAATAGGCGCTAGTAGTGGTAGCAGAGCTGGAGGAGGTCTTGGAGCTGCGAAAGCGGTAGGCAGGCAGGCGAGGAGCGGTGGCAGGATATCTCTGGCGTTGGGCGGCGGGGCCAAGTGCATTGCTAAAGCTTGATCGGCGAGGATTTCGCGTTCGTGGACAGGATGAGACAGTAGAGACTGAGCTGTAAGAAGGGCAGACAGACTCGAACTTCAACTAGCAGAGTGTGCGGAATATTACTAGAGGGCGGAGAAAGATTCGTGTCTGAAAGCTCTTGAGAAGCGGGCTAGAATTGGCGGTATGGAGGGCAGTGCACCAATGAAGCTGCACTGGATAGTCACAGAGAAAGGTTGTAGCAATGACTTACGAATCGGAAGTGGCAGTAGGAGAGGTTTTGGATGTGGTCTTAGTGTTCAGCCTATCTCATGTGATATAGCCGAACATCAGGTCTCAATCTCCCTTGGTGCGTGTCTTCACAGGCGTGGTGGCGGAGGAAGAGAGGCAATTGGACTATCCCGCCTTCCTTTAATCCGGACCCACGGCCCTCCCAGCTCCCACACGCCGTCTCTCGCCGCCCGAACTGCCGTGAATCATGATCCCTGCCCCCGGCCCACGTGCCTTCTCCTGCGCTGTGTCAGTGAATGTTCACGCTCTGCTCTCCCCAACATCACTAGACTCTTGAACGTGTCTCGCAGCAACGACGGAGGGTGACATTCAGCCCCAAGACACCGTCCGGCGCGTCTACAGAGCACCCGACAGCGACAGCGACAGCGACATGCGTCCGCGCCTGCGACTCGTTTCAGCCAAGCCCAAGCGCGCACCTGCCACGCGCCTCGATTGGTGCCGCCAGACCGCGCTCTCGACTTCACGTCCTGTTTCTTGATGTGCCCGCCCGTTCTACCATCACAACATGCCTCTGCAGCAATCGCCTGCAGATCGCACAGTCAAGGCGAAACCACCATCTCCGACAATGCGACTCCAGCTCTATTCTCGACTGCGACACAAGACTCGCGCGTGTTTGAGGCGTTGACAATAGTAGGTGGTATTGTCTCAAAATGACAACAACTATGCTTTCATTTACCCCCTTCACTTGGCTGCTCGAAGTTCAATTCTTTCTTGTTGGAGCTTGACGGTCCTTTCGGTGTTACTTTTCTGCTTCGGTCACTCTCATTCAATCTCCGTGCTGGCACGGTACTGCAACAATTGCATTACAGAGACGTTCGCTTGATCAGCTAAGAACCACCGACCTTGAACCCATCCTACTGGCCATCATGCGCGACTTCTTCCGGATTCTTCTCTTACCCGGAGCACTCATCTCGAGCTTCGTGAGCAGTGCGCCAGTATCTACCCACGAATCAGGAGGGGAGGAACACATTGTCATCGTGGACAAGAACGCACCCGTTCTTCCACAAGTTGCAGAAGTACTCAAGCGGCTTGATCTGCACGCAGACCATGCGGATGTCCGCCACGTCTTCAACAATAGCGCGTTCCAAGGCTTCGCAGCTTCTATGAAGTCACATTGCCTGGATCTTTTGGCCAACATGAGTGACGTTTCAACAGTGGAGAAGGCTGTATCAGTGAGCAGAGGCAGCATTACTGGTTACGATACCAGGCCAGATGCGCCCTGGGGTCTTCAGAGAATTTCGACGTCGACCCTGGTTGCTGGCAGTCCTTCGGCTATGGATTACACTTACTCATATGCGAATGCCTCTCTTGGCACGAATGCAGACATCTACATCCTGGACACTGGCATTTACACTTCACACAACGTGTTCGGAGGCCGCGCTAGTATGATCTGGTCCTACGACAACGACATGAGCGACAAAGACGGCCATGGAACACACGTCTCGGGCACAGCAGCAGGCGCCATCCTCGGCGTGGCCTCCAACGCCAACATATTCGGCGTCAAAACCCTAGACGCCGACGGCGGAGGCTGGAGTTCCAACGTCGTAGCCGGTATCGACTACGTAATCCAACGCCACGATGCCCGCAAAAAGGCAGGCGACTCCTTCACTGGCTCCGTAATCTCCATGTCTCTGGCCTCAACCGGCGCCGTCTCCTCTATCAACCAAGCAGTAGAAGCCGCAGTCCAAGCCGGAATCCATACAGCTGTAGCAGCGGGCAACAACGGCGAAGACGCATGCAATTCTTCGCCCGCATCTTCTGGAGGCAACAACGGCGGCGCCATCACGGTCGGAGCCGTCGACATAAACGCCCAACGAGCCAGCTTCTCCAATTACGGCAGATGTGTGGACGTGTACGCTCCAGGCGTGAACGTCATCAGCGCGTGGCCCGGACAACCGAATATGGTGAACACCCTCTCGGGAACTTCGATGGCTACTCCGCATGTCACTGGAATCATCGCGTATGCTATGGCGAATAGCACGCTCGCGAACAGCCCGGGCTTGATGAAGGAGTGGGTGAGGATGGCGGCTTTGCCGTTGAGTGACGGGACGTTGCTTGCGAATAATGGCGTTCAGGGCAATCAGGTTGCGAGTGGATTGCTGGGGTTGAGTCAGAAGAGTGGGGAGTCGAGTTGGATGAAGTCGAAGATTAAAGTTCCCGTGGCGGGGAGCTTTCAGACGAAGAGGTCTTTCTCAGGATTGGATTCGTCGATGCTGTGTGCGAGAAGCTGGTCGATTGCGTCTGCATGGTTGTGCAATGCGAAGAGATGGACTGGACTGACTGTTTGAGTGCTGACGTGATGAAATGACTTATGAATTAGCATAGAGACGATAGATGCATGATACCCAGAGTTAGCGAAGACGTACCGGTTTTCAAGAGCAAGACACCTTCCTCACTCACATACGCTCCGTACGATGCTGAGTGCTTTGAGAGTCCCAAGCATGGTGCCGTCTGAACGAGACTCGTGGCTTCCGAGCACGGATGAATCACATGCAACTTGGGCTTCAAGGATCAGATCTTCCTCGAGAGCCGATGTGGATCCCGAGCCCAGTGCGCACGTGCTGCCATCAAAGTATGGCAAAGCTTCCCGGGAACATTCCCAACGGCATTGCTTAGATCAATGTCTTACTTGATGTGTAAGCCTTTTGCGTAGGGTGCGATATTTAGCACGGAGGGCGAGCAGATTCCATGGGCATTGATTAAGGTCCAGTGGATACAGTCGACCAGGAGGCCTCGTACGATTTCAGGATGCTGCTGTGGTTTGGATGTGCGACCGGCCAGATGTGGTATCTTGCTCTTGTGGAGAGACGGTTATCTGATCCGTCTGAGTGCACGAACAATCTATGCACGATGCATCGACGGGGAGAGATGCAGCGGTAGCCGGAAGTCCATCGAAGTGTAAGATGTTCCCGGCCAGACAATCAGGGACAGGATTGGAAACAGAGCTCCTGTGGATAAATACTGGTCCGGCAAGCATACCATTGGGCGTCAAGACATTCATCTCAATCCCAGAAACTCATGCAGCGCATGCAAATTCCAGGGTAGAGACGCAACGCGACTTTGTGAGAAGGGAGATAGCAGCCATTGTCAGTGCTTAAAGCTGCTTGCGAGCGCTTGTTGATCCTGCTTGGTACGATCCTGGTGTCTTGGTTCTCGGTGACTTGGCGCAGAGGCATTTCATCTGGCCAAGCTCCGGACCTGCAGGTCTCCGGTATGTGGAGCGGTGTGGCCGGGAGCTGCAGCTATCTGCTTGCTTGCTTTTGGTTCGTATGGCCAAAGCGAAATAGAGCGAATCAAAGAGCCTGTAGAAATGTTTGAGGGAGTAGCTTCGTCCTTGGGCACTGACGACGGATTGGTGAGGTACGGGCTGGTCTGGGCATGAAGTGAGGTTAGGATAGACATCCGACCGGGCTTCAGTACCCTGAGGGCAATCATTCGTGCCGCGTAGGTTGAGCCGGGGCCAAGCACTGCCACATTACGATGATCACATGCGTTTGACAAGGGATGAATGTTCTCCTTGCGACATCTCGGAGACTTTCTTGGGGCCCCCACGGACGGGCATTTGTGCCTCCTGAAAATTCATCTTCATTAAGTCTGTTCAGGAACGCGAGGTCGTTCATCGCAAGCTCAGTGGATTCGTGGAGTAGGTACGGATCGTAAAGATGGTCGAAGCTATGTTGAGAATCGAATGGTCGGAGTCCACATCGGAACATTGGCGGACAGTGGGTCGGTCTCAAAGACGCTCCAAGCTTGGCGACGTGTAAGTGTTCTTGTCCCGACATTCGTTCTTCATGCAACATGCATTGCGTCTGGATCGTGACACGCGTATCTCCCACGATTGCAGTGAGCTCTTTGAGCTCGTTGGATCCCACACGACGACCACAGTGCCTTTGAAGCCTCGCACATTGGATATCTGTAATTCCAGAGTGCCAAGCAGCGCATGAACGAGTGATGTCGAGTCGAGACTCGGCGGCTGCAGAGAAGGTTTCCTCGCCGCTTGGCATGTGTGCGAACAAACTCGGGGTCGTTGATGGCCAAGAGATAGCATTGAATGCACCTCGACGGCAGTGGCATCGTCGCATCGACCACACATGTCGTCGTCAGCCCGTACAGGAAGCATTTGAAGATCGCCACGGTCCGCTGGCCATCCCTGTCTTGATCCTGTGTGCCTGAGTCTCTGCCCTGCCACCCTGCCACCCTGGAATTGAAGTCTTGGCCAGATTTTGACATCATCTGTGCTCGATCCACACACCTCTCATCATTCCGCTGCTGAGACTACCTCCTATCGCAACGCACATGCAACACGCCGTTCCCTTCTCACCACGGATAGGCCGATCAGCCAACGTCCTTGCACCGCTTGCCTCCGCTTGGTGCTCGCCGTCGCCGCGCTACTCCGGGTCCTGCAGCATGCCACCGCCGCCCCTAGACTGTGGACCAGGCCAAGCAAAAAGCCACCCTCCCACGCCTCCAGAAGGTCCGCGGTGCAGTTGATAGCGCCAGAAACAATGTTTCACCCACCGCCAACAAGCTCTCGTGGAGCATGTGCGAGCTGCGTGTCAGAGGAAACGGACCCTTTGCGCTAATCGCAATTGCCGCACGGCCAAGAGCACCAACTCTCATCGTCAGCAGTCGCACGAAATCCAGTGAACTATACATTGCTGGCCGATAAGGTCATATATCCCCGTCTTGGCCTCGACTGTAGGTTGGTTCCTTTTGTATCGCCAGATCGCTGTTTTTGTTCATCGCCACTTGCATCGGATCTATCTTAGAACGATACTTGTTTCCATTTCGTCTGGCCCCTTACAGAACAATTCCCTCGACTCTGCTCGCGGCTAGTCTGTCACAACACCTTTGACGATCAATGATAGACCCTCAGAATGGCATACTCCGTACCCCCCTCACCGACACGGCCTGGGACAGCTCGATCGGTCACAGCACCAGAGCTCGCGAATGCTCTTCAGAAGCTCGACCCAAAGGACAAGCCTCATTTCTCGGCCATTGAGGAAGCAAGAAAGTCCTCACAGACGACATCCACCGACAAGCTGAATGATCTTGGACATCAGCAGACTCCAGATCATTCCAACGTACTTCCTTCCTCACCGATCAAGTATCGATCATAAGACTTACGCTTTTAACAGAGCCCGTCCGATGCGTCAGTCACCATCCGCGAGCCTACGTACTCCTATCCTCGCCTACCAACACCTCGAGCATGGAATACATATCTGTTCCAGGAAGTAGCCGGAGATACCTATCTTGAGTGCCAGCTGCTTCTCATGACGATGGTGACGGGAGCCCTAGATGCCATGACCTACACACAATACCGAGTATTCGCTTCAAAGCAAACTGGCAACACTTTATTCCTCGCACTCTATGCTTTACGTCTTCCTGCACTCGATGCTGGGGTAGAGAAAAACGTCGGCGTATCAATGGGCGTCTTCATCATTGGAGCAGTCTTCTTTGGCCATATCGGACACTTCTCTCGCCAAAGGCGAAGAATATGGCTTCTGATATCCAATCTGTTCCAAGCGCTTCTAATGCTTGGCGCCGCAGCTATTCGCTACTTTTACTCTCGCAAAGGAACTGGGCCTGGTGCTATGGCGATACTTGCGCTCCTGAGTTTCGCAGAATCAGGGCAAATCGCCAATGCTCTGAACGTCAATATGCCCGAACTCAACACGACTATGATTACCGGTGCGCTTATACAACTCTGTACGGATAAAAAGATTTTCCAACTGAAGAATGCAAAGAGAAATCGGAGATTGGCGTTCTTCGCGAGTATGATGATGGGATGCTTTATCGGTTCCGCCGTCCTGAGAACGAGGAGTCCAAGTGCCGTGTTGGTAGTGGTTGCCGCCATGAAAGGGTTCTTGGTCATTACTTTCTTCTTCAACAAAGGGCTTGTGGAGAGAAAGATGACGCTGGAGGATGGGGGAGAAAAGGTCGAAGGGACCATCACGCCGGCCAGTCGGGTGCTTTGGGGAGATTAAGGAGTTGGCTGTCAGCGACTGCTGAAGTCATTTGTTTGGCAAAAGGTGTTCAGAAGGTTTGATTGGCGTTTTGAGCGAGCATAACACATATTGCAGCGTTCGAGCAAGGCGTTGGGAAGAAGCGATGAATTAAAGGGGAGAATGATCGAAAGCAGCTTCATATGAGAGCTGAATTAGGTTCACGCAATGCATCGTTGCGTATGAGCAGTGCATGGACCATCTCTCATGTGCAAAGCCAACATGAATATGTTCCAGGCCGCCATTTGCCGAGCTTCAAGCCACCCCATGGAGCTGGACTGCGCTCAGCTCCCACTAAATAGGTCACATGCTTTAGTGAAAAAGATGTGACGAGGCTGCCAGTGAAGCAACTGGCTTGTGCGAGACTGTGCTGGCTGACCGGGTTTGTTACGTGGAGTGCGGAAGTGAACAAACGAAGAAGCGGGTCCTCTCGCGTCAAACGTGCGAACAAACACGGTCACTTCGGCCTCCTCTTGAACAGCTTTTGATCATCGTTTCTTTGCAAGCGGAAACAGTTCAGCGACTCGACGTCAACACCTCACCCCCCGCTAAAAGTCATCATGCAACGCGAGACGGGCTTCGAGGCCAGTACGAACGACAGCTGTGACCGCGACTTCTATGACTGCATTGTTCAGCTCTATGGCGGTCAAGTGTACGCCTCTGCACTCCAAGGCTCAGAACTCGCTCTCAAGAATCAGACACCAGGTGCCAACATTGCCAAAGACGCCATCAGACAAATAGCTGTCAACTCTATTCGTGCGCAGGTCGGAGTCAGCGACGCAGAAGCCCGGACTACCGCGAAGGCATACGCGAACCAGGCTCCGGCCGACCACAAATACATCAAAGAGAAGCTTACACTCTATGGCGATGCCGTACGCTCGAAGGGGAAGAAGGCAACCCAGAACAAGAGAGAGACTCTCATCATCAAAGCGCAGCCCAGCCTCTATCGCCATCAGAGCGTGGAACAGCGGGTGACTTACTCGATGGAATACGAATGGCGTGGATCTCTCAAAAGCCGCGTTGGAATCATCCACATATCGCAATGCTTGGCTGCTGCCGTACCTCAACGTCGAGTCGCTCAAGCAAGAGCCAATGAGGCTGCTAAACATCCTTCATCACCGCTCATCCTCTGCTCTCACAGAATGGGTGGCTCTCGACATGGATACGATGAAGCTGGGTTTTGAGTCCGGATGTCTCATGCTCAAGTACAATGAAAACTGTCTCGTTCTCAACGGGCCCCGTTACGGCGACCTCGTCCCATACGACAGGATAGAGGCTCATCTTTACATCATCGTCGGATATCCGCGAGGCGTCTTCGTGCTGGAGGCACAAGCTGTACTCATGCGCTTCCTACGCAACATGTTGGATGTGTCGATTAACACTGAAACGCATCAAGGTTCTGCTACTTGGTCCGCATTGGCTCCCGTCGGCTTCAAGGCAGACAATGAAGAGCACTTGTCTAGCTTCGCTCAGCGACCCTTTTCCGCATCACCTACCTTCCGGCCCTCAGAGGCTCTGATGCGTGTCAAGACCCAGCTAGCTGCCGCTGAAGATCACCTCTATCTGATGCAGACAGATCCAGCATATCTGCAGAATCTACTTATCAAGGAGCGCCGCCGTGAGCACTTCAGTAAGATGAGTCCTGACAAGATGTGGGAGATACTTGTGGCCGACATCATGGTGTATCCCATCCAGCACGTCCGTCGTCTGCGTGATCTCGTAGACGAGTTGGAGAATGTCGACATCATTCATGACAAGTTCAAGGATCAAGTCAACATTGGCTCTCCTCTTCCGAGAAAATACGACCGAGCCATGAGCGCACTTGAATTCCTGTGTATCAATTTGTTCCAGAGAGAGCGCCAGCGGCTTGACCACCTGCTGCGCGCCTTGCCCGGTTTCCACAAGAATTACAACTACCTCAAATTAGAAGGTGGCAAGTCTGGCAGCACTCTTCGCGAGATTAAAGGCTCAAAGTACATAAGCGTCGACCAAGGATATATCGTCGAAGATCCTCTGCACTACGCACTTCTGAAGCTGACCAAGGACCCGGAGGACCATGACGCTCCTAACGTGGCTTGGCTCATGGCTTTCATTGACGATCACCTCGCATCGAACGAGAAAGACCGATGCCGAATCGATCAGAATCTGTACGACCACCTCTCTCGCATGTGCTGTTACTACGAGCTGGTCTCTCGGGTACGTCTGCAACGACCATGCTCTCGAAGTATCCACGGCTACGCGGCGATGAACGATGACAAATTGAGTCGACGCATATGGCGGTTGTGGAGATCCACACCTGGCAATTTGACAAGTCAGGAGAGTGACGACCTGGTCAAGTTGTTGCGCTTGTTCTGCGATGCTGTTTGGCCAAATGGAAAGCGAGACGCTGCGTGGCTTGCTCAGTCCACGAAGGCGAGGCAGCATCTAGCCGCCTTCTGGGCCCGAGCTCGGCAGATTCGAAAGAGAGAGGTCACTGGCATCGGCTTCATGCAAGCGGACATTGACGAGGACGTCGCTCTATTCTCAGCCGACAACACGGATGAGTTCAGGGAGGAAGTCTACGCTGAGCGAGCCGTCGCTGAAGGGCAGATTGCTGCCGATGTCCAAGCCACCGCACAGAAGCTCAGCGACGGAGAGCAAGTTACACAGACTGTTTGGGAGAACGACATGGGGCAGAAGAAGTTTGAGCTTCCAGTGGGTAGAGCGAAGGAAAAGACGCGTGGGACGCCTGTACACCTTTCGAAAGAAGTCGCAGAGCAGGCCGAAGAGGTGGAAGAGCCATGCCCATGCATCTCAGTTACAGGCGCGTCTCTTGACATCTTCGCACGCATGTTTCCAACCAGCGCTGGCGACGCCTTCATCGGTCTCGTCAAGTGGCAGCAGGTCGTGGCCGCGATAGCCGATGCCGGCTTTGCGGCTACGCACACTGGAGGCTCTGCTGTACACTTCAGCTCTGTCTCGGATGAGGCAGGCTCCATCGTCTTCCATAAGCCACATCCAGACCCGAATATCGACCCGGTGATGTTGCAGGCTATGGGTAAACGTATGCGGAAGTGGTTCGGATGGGACAGGAAGATCTTCGTCGAGAGAGAGAAGAAGCGCTGATCGTGCGAATCGTCTCTTGAATTGCGCTGTCGTAGGAAGATCTGAGTATGTAGGGTATAAATGCTGCAGTAGCCAAGACACGTAAGTTCAGCGTTGTTGCTTCTGAACCTTCGAACCGTTGCTCAATAGCCGTGCAATGGGGTCGAGGGCCCAGCTGATGGTTCATCTCATCAGGCAGCAGCGTGATTCCGCTTGAGTTTCTTGATACTACCAGACCAAGTTCTCGGAATGTCAGTGCAGAGCTCGCAGGGCATCTCGTCCTGGCGAAATCTCGAATGTCTTTCATGAGCTGAGGACCAGAGAAACAGAGCGGGACTGCAACCGGCTCCGCAGCGGGCCCGACAACGGACATAAATCACGCAAAGATAACAAAGACGCAGCAAAATCAAGAGTAGAGACAAAGCATTCCACAGTATGTACTTCGACCATCCTCCACATACACAATCACCTTCTTCCAAGGACATCATTCCTTCTTCTCTCCCCCCATCAAAAACAGTAGCAAGTATAGATGTCAATCTCTGGGGGTATTCGCTTGGGTATCATCTTGCGCGCCGCGTTCCAGCAGGTAAACAAAGAGCAGATTCAAACCAGATTCCCTTTTTCGCATTCAAAAACGATTGTAATTCCTTTCAACTCTCTCGCTGTAAATCGCCATTCACAAAAGAAATATTTGATCCCGAGATCTCCAGCTCGTCTTCGTCAATGAGGTCTGGCGAGGGAGGCTGGCGAGATCCAGGTCCTTCAAATGAAACGGTAGATGTCATCTTCCGGAGCTGAAGAGCTACGTCCAACACGACGGACTTCCGTCTCTGTCTCTGTCATGCGGCCGTCAGCTCATCCGTTGCAGGTGACGGCTCGCCCATCTCGTCGTGCAGACTGCGGAAGCCAGGGGGCTGCACATCGCCTTCATCAAGATCATCAAGGTCGTCGTCCTCGTCGAAGTTCTGCAAAGAGATCTCTTCGTTATCCTCGGCATCGCGGTCGTAGCTCTGTTCCTTGAAGAGAGGCGTATGCGGGCGCTCTGAGGTACCTGAAGCATGTCGACTACGCGGACGCTCTGTGTTGCCGCTCACGTTGGAGCCCTTCGAGGTGGGACGGCTGGAGCTGAGGCGAGGCGGAGGTAGGTTGTCAGTCGTCTCGCTGAGTGGAGAGCTCCGGAGATTGCTTGCTGGAGGAGTCATCAAGCCAGATGAGTAGCCTGCCGGCAGCGGTGGCCTGGACGAACCAGCTCTGGAGGGAGTGCCAGATCGACCACCTGGACCCCGTGGTGCGTTCTTAAGGGCAGAGCTCTCCATGTTGGCACGCCACTTGCTGAATGCAGAACTCAGCTTGGCAGCTTGCGGCGTGGCAAAGCTAGTCAAAAGCGCCTGCGCCTGGCCTGTGACGGAGTGCGATCGATTCACAAACCTGTCCTTCTCTTGCTCTTCCATTTGCAGGTTGGCCCGAATGCGAATGGCAATATCGCGGACCGTCGCGCGGTTGAAATTGGGCTTCTCAATTGTGTTGACCAGATCCTTGAGCTCATCGCTTCGAACGGATATGAGCTCGCGTAGCCAAGCAATCTCATCATCTCGCTCCTTCACTTTCTGCACGCCGTGCTCCTCGTAATCGGCCTCTAGACGCTCGATGCGCGCCTCACGCTCTTGAAGCTGTTCCTGCAGAACCAGGATCGACTCACGTAATGCCTGAGGTGACACCTTCTCCGCTATACTCGAAGCAGCTGCGGTCGCCTGACTTGGTGAGAACGTTTTGGCAGCTTGCGCGTTCTGCGCAGCCGCCTTTGCGGCAGTCTGCACTACCTCCAGGCGTTCTTCCAGGTGCGCACATCGCTCCTGATGATGCTGCACCTTGGCGTCAGAAAGATTCAGTCTCTCGGTCAGGAGTGACTGCATGCGATCCTTGTCTTCAAGGGCGTGTCGCAAAGCTCGCGAATGTTGCGAGGTGAGCTCTTGAATGCCAGACTCATACTTGTGGCGAGCTTCGTCCAAAGCAACGCTGTTGGAATGATTCACCTTGCGGAGTGCTTCTCTTCGATCGACCTCTTCTTTTTCAAGGAGGTGCTCATGACGCTCCTTCATGGTTTCGGCTTCCATTCTGACATTGTCAAGCTCTGCGCGAGTCCTACTTAGCTCAGTCTCCAACTCGGCCCGGACAAGGTTCACATGATGATTGGCGGCCTCGATCTCGGTCTCCAAAGACATGCGTGTTCGATGGACTTCGGCTCGACCAGACTCTTGAGCATCGTAAAACTGGCGTTCATAGCGAGCGGCCAGAGCGTGTGATTCTTGCAGCTCACCCTCCAGCTTCATCACCATTTCCTCGAGTGAGTGGTTGGAGCTGCGAATCCGGTCGATCGTGTTGCGGGTTTCAGCAGACTCCACGGGAGCAGACCGTGCGGCGCGCAATTCATCCTCCATTTGCGCACGCTCTCTGTAGACAACGAGGTTTTGATGCTCCAGATGCTCAATTTTGGATCTGTAGTCCTCTTCTCGGGACTTCCAGGTCGCCTTGTCACTCGCAAGCTGTCCAGCGGCGTTTGCCATGTCGAAGTGAAGTTTCTCCAGGCGACGCTTCATGCTTGTGGTCGACTCCTCATACTCTTCAGCTTGCTTCTCCAGAAGGCCAACCGTCTTTTCGAGCTCTTCGCGCGCGCGCTTTCCATCGTCTATCTCGTGCCGCCACTTCTGACTCGAGACGCGATACTCCTCCAAAGTTGCCTGCAGAGCATCCTTCTCGGCCTCAGCATCCTCGAATCTTTCTTGCGCTTTACGGCGGGCTTCCTCTGCGGTGTCGAGGCGGTCAAGAAGATCTTGGCGTTCTCTTTCCATGGCGCGCGACTTTGCCTCGTCATCACGAGCAGAGTCTCGCAGCAGCTGAAGTTCTTCCTCTGCAAGACGGAGTTGTCGTCTAGACTCGGCTTCGCGTTCTTCAATGGCACGTCTTTGATTGGCTTCCTCAAGCGCTCCAGCCAATGTCTCATTGAGACGACCCTCCAGCTCGGAGAGCTCTCGCTTGTGCGTCTCTTTGCTTTGATCGACCGGAACGACAGCTTGACTTTGTCGGGCCATTGTCTCCTCGACAATTGACCTGATGTCCTCAAGTTCCAAGCTTGATGAGGCGGCTCTGGCAAACGATACCTTCATATCGGCAAGGACTGAGTGAAGATCAGAGACATCCATCGACTGTTGTGGTTGTCGTGGGCTCTGCTCACGCAAGGCTTCCATCACAGCAGCCTTGATCTGGTCAACCCTCTGTTTATCCCTGCCTCTCGAGATAGGGCGTTGCTTGAGTTCATCAGACAGGTCATCCTCGTCGTCAGCGTCACTGTCAACGTTGGATTTGGATGAGCTTCGCTGCAGTCTGAGATCGGAGGATCTGCTACGGTTCACGAAGCTACTTTGAATGCTTCGCAAGCTCTCCTCGAACGGCTGCAAGCGACGTTCAACGGCGCGTCCAATGAGCTTATCAATGCGATCGTCAAAGAATGTGCTGCGCTGCTCAAGCTTCTCCGCGTCAGGTGGTGACAGCATATCGGACCAGTCGCTCGTAGGTACCTCCTCTGCCTTGTTGAGCTGTCGCACATGCGGATAGCCGTTCATGTCCTGATCGCCGCTGAGCACAGGCGTGGCGCTTGCATCACGTCGTAATGGACTTGGGCTAGGTGCGTCGCTGCGGTGCCACTCTGCTAGGTACGTGACGCCCTTCATTGGATGAGAGCCAGGGCTTGGAAGGCGTGCAGGGGTCGGGTCTGCTTCAGATTCTGTAGCATTCAAATGTCTCATCACAGCATCGATCTCGTCAAACGAAGGCTCTGGCTGGGCCACAGTATCAATGCGGTCTTGAGAAGAGCGATCGCCGGGCATTGCAGGCCGTGCAGCCAAGTCTTGAGACGAGTTATCGCGGATTGGTGACACCGCTCGAGAGCCTTCATCTTCGCGAATCTCGCCCTCTTCGAGATCACTGATCGATTCGACCCGCTCGTGCTCCTTCGTTTCTGACGGCACCTCTGCGGTCGCGAAACTCGGAGGCTCGAAGGGCTTGGCAAGCGCAGACAGGGAAGTAGAGTGCTTATGTCCGTGCTTGTTCTCCTTGTCCTCTTCAGATGCGCCCTCCTTGGCGGACTCTTCCTGCGCGCGCGCCTTCTCGACCTCGGCCTTGACGGTTTCGGCCGCCTTCTCGGAGATTTCAGTGACGGCATCTTCAGCTTCAGCTTCGACCTCTTCCACGGTTGACATTGGTCTTTCAGGCACGTCCGAGCCCAGAATCTTCTCACTCGGGACCGCAAAGGCTGGCAATGGCCCTGGCTCGGCAAACTGCGGTACCTCGTCTCCATCGTCGAGTTTCTTTCGGAATCGCTTAGCTTCGCCTTGCATCACGCGTCCTTCTTCGTCTTCCATCTCCTTCTCTGAGTCTGACTTGCGTTCCTCGGGACGAATAATCGCGATTGCTTTCGATCTTCGAGCGGGCTTGACGATGTCGGGTATTTCGACCTTACCGAATATACTCGGCAGATCATCAACGATTGTCTTCCCCTCCTCCCTTGGTGCTGTCTTAGGAGCATTGGCCTTGGACGAAGGCACTGATGATGAGAAGCTGAAGTCCGAGCTAGCGGGCTTGAAAGATGGAGCGTGTGCATTGAATGAGCCCGAAGACTGATGGCGGCGATGGGACGGCAAAGACTGCTGGCTCGGCTGAGGTGACTGTGCCGCTGGCGCTGGCGCACTGAACGTGAAGGGCTGCGAAGGCAGAGGTTGAGAGGGTTTGAATTCAGCCCCAGGATTAAACGTGAATGCCGGAGCCGCAACATTGAAACGGGCAGCAGTACTCTTCTTGCGGCTATGTGTCGCTTCACGGACAGGATGGTCTCCGAGGGGGTCCTTCTCAACAGGCTTGGGTGGTGGAGCTGGTGGAGCTGAAGCTTGGAATCCGTTCGGTCTGCCTGTGGAAGAGAGGCCAGATGACTCTGACTCTTCTTCAACTTCGATATAGTTGCGGCTTGCTGCCTTCTGTCTCTGCTCGGCTTCCACAAGCTCTCGCTCAAGCCCTTCGCTAATGTTGTGTCGATGGCCCCTCGGCGTTGGTACGACGATCTCAGTGTTGGCCTGCACTCTCTTATGTGGTGGCACATAAGCTGAAGGCTCTGGTTCTTGGGCCTCTTCCTCTTCATCGTCCTCTGCCAACTCTGGCAACGCCGGAGTTGGCCGAAGGCTGGATCCCTGCGATATTTGCGGCATGAACGCATTAGGCATCGACGGGGCGGCCATTGACTGCGAGTACGCGTGTTGCCTGCGTCGCTGATCTTCAACAAGGCCTCTGCTGTAATCTTGCGGAGATTGTGGCAGGATGTGCTGGCTCAAGGGAGAACCTGGTCCACGCAAGGCGCCAAGATCCTGCCTCAAAGCCGAGATCTGCGCTGGCGAACCACCTCGTGGAAGACCTTGCGGCAGACCTTGCGGCAGGTGAGGCAGGCCGCCTGGCAGAGAGTTTCCTTGCAAAGCAAACTGGTGCTGCAATGTCTGTTGCGGCGTGAACGACTGCAAGCCCGGAATCCCAGGAGACTGCATCGGCTGCGGTGTCTGTTGGAATTGTTGCAGACCAGCTGGTCCCGTGAAAGTAGAATGCCTGTGCATGTGTCCAAAAGGCCCACTTAATGGAGATGCCGGTGATGCAACGGACATGGTATGAGTGTGTCCACGCATTAGTGGAGGTCGACCCATACTGCCCGCTGAAGCAGTCGGCACAGGCGGAGAGAATGGCAAAGGCGGATACTGTTGTGAGGATTGTCGAGACATGTCTGATGCGGGCGCAGCGGACTGAGGTTCATCGAGACCAAGAGACACGCCCAAAGCGGCCAACTTTTGTTCGACCAGCCAGTTCTCATAAGCCTTCCACTTGGCAAGATCTGGAAGGATGACCTTCACTTGATCTCTGCTTGGCAAAGTGCGCCTCTCATTGTCATCCGGATAGATCTCCTTGACTTGTGCTGGGCCGTCATTCCTCAATTGGTCGTCCAAAAGGTCGTAGCCCCTTACATCGTATCCAGCGTCCTCGAAATGTCTGAGACGCTCGTCGATCTCGGCCTTGCCCATCGGCTTCACCAGACCAGCTGCTTCCCAATTGATGCGCGGAATAGAAATGACAATGTTCTTGCCGCGCCAACTCACTCGCTTCTTCAAACGGGGAGGCTCCAATTTCGTCGGCGATTGCATTTGCAGCGTTTGTGTGCTCTCAGAACGTTCGACTCCTTCCGACGGTAGAGCGGCAGCTTCTGTCGTTTTGATATCTGGTGTGGCTCGAGCGGACTCCATTGCTTTCGCCTCAGTCAGTCTGTCCGACTTCTCTGGCGCAGGCTTTTGTTTTGCGACAGCGTCCTCCGTGATCTTCTGCGCAGCGGTAATGTCAATCTTGTCGTCCAGTTCATCCTCCATATCAGCCCAGCGCGAGGACATGACACTCTTCGGCACAAAGTCAGACTCTCCTTTTGGCTTCTCTTCCACTGCAGCCACCTTCGCTAAGTCCCCCTCTGTTTCTTCAACTGGGGTCGCCGCCGCCCATCTCGAGGCAAGCAGATCTTGTTGCGGCACTGCCTCCGTCTTTTCCTCACTTTGGTCCCGCCCCTGCGACGGATCCTGTTCTCCCAGCCTGCCCTCTTTCTCTTCGATGGGAGTCGATGCCCATCTCGACGCGAATAGGCTAGACATGTTGTCTTCTCTGCGGTCGCGCAATGCGTCCCAGAAGCTTTGCTGGTCAAGTGTCCTGTTCTCCTCACGCGGCTTGTGGCCTGGGCGCTGCCGTGGATCCGTAGACCTCGCTCGTGATCGACTTCGCTCGGCGTCCGATGCGCTGTCTTCACTCCACCAACGCGACCTTTCTGACTGCTCTTCGCGCTGCGGAAGCTGCACCCAGCGTTGGGTTCTCGAACGCGGAGTGTTGAGATGATCGAACTGAATGCCGAGAGGAGAGCTACCTCCTGGCACCGGCAAGCTCCAATCTCCCAGCCGAGTTGGTACCAAGTGCTCCAAACTGAAGCTGACTTCCGGAGACTCGCTCAAGTCACTGACTGCCTGCTGAGAGCGCGCGGTGTGTGCGGACTTGGAGCTTTGCGAAGGGGAGATAGGCGAGCCCCAATCATATGCGGTGTAGAACGTCGCAGGTGTTCGCGGCGCGGGAAGGCGTGAGTATTCTGGACTCAATGAGCTTTCTTTTGTCGGGGGAGATGATGGATATGGCTCGCGTTCGGGGGATTGAGCTACGATGCCATCGTTGACTCGGACGTGCGGCGGCGCGGCGGTGTTCGTGTTGGCCTCCACGATTGTTTCGAGCGACAGACGTGCCGGCTCTTCTTCTACCACTCAGAAATACCCTCTCATCCACTCCTCGCTGCCACACAGCGCATTCGCCTCCACAACGCGTGTGTATTGTTGTCTTGCAAAGAGCACCGGCCCTCCTGACGCGCTCGAGAATCCGGCTCTTCCACTAGACTTTCCGGGCCAAGCAAGAAGCAGTTGGACTCGGAGCGACGCGCTCTCGACAAACGAAACGGGTGATTAGGGATACATGTACGTATCAGGGAATGACAATGGCAGCATCAAAAACAAACGGCAAAGAGCATCGAACCAAGTAATGAATCAATAAGACACCAAGATGCAGGAGGGCACCGCGTGCATTGCTCGATCGCGCCAGGTTTGGGCGGTGATGAGATGGAGGTCATGGTCTGCTCTTTCCCTCGTTCCCCTGGACGTGCCAGAGGAAGGCGCGAGCCTCGGGCCGATGCCTTCCGTGATTTGAGCCACAGAAAGCATGACACGTGCATTGCGCCCGAGGCCTTGGCTCTTCGATTACCTTCACGTAGACTACCATCCCATCCATACACCTGCACACACTTGACACCCGCTCACCTCTCCTCCACCATCGCCTGCGTGGCAGCATACAGGGCCTGCACATCAGTCATGGTTGCCGTTTCTTCATCATCGTCATCGCACGCGAGAGAATGCGAAATGGGACTGAATTGCTTGTGGAGAATGTGCGATATTCGGAGGCTTCGTACCCATTCTGCATACCGGTATATCTCCACACTCACTGGCGTTATGCTATGCGATCTGTTCATTTCTCTTTCTTTTCTTCATCAGCCGTGTCTGTATGCCGTCGCTCATATCGACCCCAGGAACTCCCCCAAACCCCGCTCTTCTGTACTTCGTCCATTCTGTACACCCTCTCGTTTCCCCTTCAAGCGCTAGCAAGCAACGCCTCCGCCGCGTTTGCCTGGCTCAACGAAACTGTCATTCCCAAACCCTCCGCACTGGGGTCCTTCATGCCCTTCAACCAGTCCATATCCATCGTGAACCCACCACTCTCCCCACTCATAGCCGCATACGCCCCATCCTCCAAGCTCCACACATCACCCGCAGCATCAAGGTTGATCAGACTCTCGAAATCTGGCTCTGCGTCGGGCGCCATGCCAAACATATTACCTGCAATGGCAATGCCGTGAATGGCGTCAGCGCCGTGGTTATGTTGATGGTGTGGGCCTTCAGAGTCGGGTGGCGAGGAGGCTAGGAACCCCGTTAATTTCCGCGCGATGTCGTCGTCGGTCATGGTAGACATGGTCGACGACGACGTGTCATTCGTAAGACTGGGTGCGATCTCACTGTGTGTTGTATCCGGCGGCGGAGTCAGCGCACCGTTATTCGCGTTGTTGCTCGGCGTCGGATCTGTGATGAGATGCATCCTCCTGCCAGCATCGACGAGGCCTGACGCAGATGTAATGACGTTGCGAGGTTCTTTGACTTCGTCGGACTTCTGCGGAAGAGTGATTTCGGCTTTGCGGATTGCGGCCTCGAGGAAGGCGGTGCTGTAGTCTGCTGCTGCGTAGATGTCGCGAAGCTTGCCCATGATTTGCATGCATTGGCAGAAGCCTTGAAGGCTGGCTCGGCGAGTGCTCTCATCTGGGGCTTTGATGTCGAGGAGATGGATGATGATAGCTGGTAGTAGGACGGTGATGCCTGTTGTAGGCAAGAATCTGACCATGTCGAGATTGAATAGTCGGTAGGCGATTGCTGTGATCTCGCTCGCTGCTAGCCTGACAGATTTGCGGGAAACGTCGAGCTGCTCCGTTACTTGTGGTCTTGGGGGTAAAGCTGACGATGGCAAGACCTGTGGTCGATGCAAAGCGGAGAGAGTTGCGTAATAGATCATGTGCAGAAGCGACCTGTTAAGCACGATGCTCTCATTTCCAGAGTCGACATCGTGCCATGACGGGATGACATACTGTGCCTCTTCGGGCAGTTCGTTCTTCCACTTCTCCAGTTCGCTGTCACACATCTGCACTTCGTTAATTTCTGGATTGATCTTATTGGCGACCAAATGTACCGTTGTGCGCGTGCTGCCTTCTTCGCTGACTACTCCGTGGTTGTTGTTAAGTACGGAATATTGCACCGAGAGGACATGGCTCATGCATATGCACAGCTTCGCCTTCTCAATGCACATGACAGCGAGCTGCTTCTGCATTGCGGCATCGCGTAAGACTTTGCAGTCTGACGGAATGCACGAGGGACCGTCTGCAATGACAGAAGTCTCAAAATCGCTGGGCTCCAGCATTGGCACATCGAAATCCGCGTTCTTTATGCGAGTGGGTCGCCTCATGCCAAGGGCAACGAGTCGGTCTCGCATGTATGTTGACCACCAGATTCGCTTCCATAATTTCTTCCTGTTGCCATCCATCGCTGCTGACTTGTCTGGATTTCGATGAAGTCCAATGGTGTGCGAAAGCGAGACAGCGATGCCCATCCAGTGATGACTGTCTTTCTGGTCATCTGGCGTCTCATACCAATAAGTCATCAGCAGTAGAGACTGAATCAGTGATATCCGGTCGATTTCGATGTCGAAGTCGTACAGCAGCCGGGTCCTGGAGAAGAAGTCTCGGCGCGCATCCCTGCGTGTCGTATAGCCTGCCGATCTCAAGTACCGAATGTCGACTGTAGCAACACCACAGAACATGATGGCTTGGAACAGCAGCAGACTGATCGGGGCTGTGCCATCATTTCGATCGATCGTCGCGACCAGATCGTGGACGTTTAGCAATGGCATGAAGGGATATATGTACTCAACAAAACTTCTCAGCAGCTCGTCTCGAAGTTGCTGATTTGGAATTGACAATGCACCCTTCTTCTCAAGATATGAGATGTCTGAAGGGTCGAGCTTCGCAGGTAAAGGCTTGATGTACATCGGCAGATTGTAGGATGGCGTGGGCGGTGGCATTGCCAAGCTGGGCATGAGTGGTGTAGGCTCCGGAATTGTGGGTTTCTGGCCGAGTCGCTGCAGGTTCATCATCATGTCAGGTGTATACAGAGAAGGTCTGGTGTCGCTTGACATCGACATGCTTCTATTCCCGAGATCTTGATCTGTTTGCGATCGTTAGTACAACTTCGCGATAGTAGTTGAAATGTGAGACCAACACAACGCGTGAGGCACGTGTTCTGAGGTCTTCCTCAGCGGCTCGTATGGTGGTTGTGCAGACATTGGGAAGGTCGAAGATTTGTACAAATTGCCAGTCTTGCCTGGTTGAGGCGTAGCATCCATAGACGTCCATTTCCTGTAACGACCGTTTAGCTTGGCGGAATGCTCCAGCGTTTTGATATACTGACTTCTTCCGCTTGCTCTCTGAGACAATGCACTCCACTTCATCCAGTCTACAATTCGTACAAGGAGGGCCATGTTCGACAACATTGCAACGGACTTTGCGTGCTCGACAGCATTGACAGGCTTTGGAAGCTCTTCTCTTAACACTCTTCGCTGGTCGCATGCCATTGGGTTTAAGGCCGGCGTCGGTGCTTGTCCGCTTGTTGTTACTCTGGGCGGGGGGTTGCATTTGAGGCTCTGTCGTGTCCGATGGGGAGGATGATGCCTCCGACATTGGCGGCTCTGGCATTGCTATGGAGCCCATGGTTGTCAATGTCCACTACAAGACCATTCGGAGAAAGCTGAGTGGTGGCAGGTGGCAGAAACACAGGGTAATTGGGAAATAGGACGGGAAAAACACTACGTCGAGGCTTCGAAGATCAACTGGGAGCGCCAAACTCCAGAGCTTATGGCGTCCCGCACTGTCCTATCGTAGCGCGTGCGGGCGGTCCATTTTTGCGGAGATAACTCGCGCAGAGAGTGGATCGGCCTTGTCCTCCTTCGGCTTACCTACGCTGCTGGCGCGTGAAGATGACGGCTAAGACGGGCGTGCAAGGATGGCAAGGATTGCAGGCGCGAGCACGTACAGTACATCGCAGAGCTCTCCCCCGTGTTCAATCAGCACCCCAGCTTGCCTGCTTGTCGATTATACCCGGGCAAGGCTCTGCAGAAGAGGCGGCTCGCAGGCCGTCTTCGCCGAGCATCTGGAGTGCAATGGTCGAGGGTGGAGGACAAGAAGTCGTTGGCGCCATCAGTGGGGACTCCACACAAAGCGGAGAACCTTAAGGAGAGTGCCGCGACAGATCCACTTCACGCCAGCCCTCTTCTCTTTCGGCCACTCGTTTGCGAAGAACGCGGTTCGCCACCGGCATCGAGTGCTCACATGAATGGATGCTTGGCCTGAGCGTTATTTGTTTGAACTCTGTGCACAGGGTGTGCCAGATGTGCCGCGATCGGCAAAACGACGACCGGCTTGCAAAGCATCCAGGACTCTGCAACTCCGACTCCTCGCAAGGGCATGGCTCCGACCGGTCTTCGTCGTGCAGCATGAGTGCATGGCAGCCACCACGATACAGTCGAATCCAAAAGACGCCCACAGGAAGGCACCCGGAAAATGGCTGCCGCCCGGGCGCGGGTACCACGTCCAGCGAACAGAAGAGTCGGACGCGCTGACTCTTCTTTTGCCGCCGCGGAGCTCGCTACCGTAGTCTCTCTATCTACGCAATAGAGATCCAACGCACGTTTCATGCATTTCACATGCCTGACCGGCAGCTGACTGTCAGAAAAACGCTGCCCATTTCCCGACAATGCGTCTTTGATCAGTAATGCATCATGCCCATCCATACTTCTGCCCGCTCTTGTCGTGCAGTCTTGTTTGCTGTTGTCGATGCTGCATGGAAGAGCGATTGAGGCTGCATCAGCCGACCTCTTTGAAATCCTTTTCCTGCGGAGACTTCGAGACTTTTCAGCAGCCAGGTGACTGAACGCCACGGCATTGGCTCACGGGCCAAAGGCGTGTGCATCTCGAACCAGCAAAGCTAATCGCTGATGCACCCAGAAAACAGGAAGATGCCAGGAACGAAAGCAACTTCTCACCTGTCGCATGGCGTACAACAATTGTTTCCGACTACACAGCCTGACTGTATAATTGTTGAAGGGTATCGCGGAATCCGCGCGCGCAGAGAGATCTTCTTCAGGAACGAGTGCGAGACCTCGCTGCGCATCGCACCGGGAACCCGAATGCGGAGGGTTGCGAAAAAGCCCTGAGTACTTCGCTTGAAGCTCAGCAGGGGCAGGACGCGCTTGATTCGCATCGGGCGACTCCACGCCGTAGATCGGAGTGCACGCTCCGCAGTGTAGTAGTAGTAGCTAGAAAACATCGTTTCGTGTCCTTGAAGCGAGGCGCGGCTCATCCAAACAGGAAATCAGGACCTCTCTGCCGATAGCACGCATCGCAACACATCTGCGCGGTGATGCATCTACTTGCTCTAACGTCTATGATCATATGCCAATGCTCACTAGTGGATACTCGTACAGGTGTCACCTTGACACTCACTTACCGGGCGCGATCAGTCGTTTTTGTTCAGAGTCCCGTTCTGTGCTGGCTGACGTCGGCGAACGATTTGCGGTATCGATGTCACGATGCTCGGCCACACTAATTCAAACTCTTCGGCGCGGCCATTGAGGCAGTGTCGCAGCCAGATGCCCCAAACTGCAGGATGCTGTCAGCGGACGAAGCTCGAAGCTCTCCCAATCCTCCTCATTCGGCCGACTTACCAATATAGAAGTATGCTCCCATGCCCGTTCCGAGATGCCACCAGCCGTGACCTTCGAGCAGTATGCCCCAGGGCAAACCCAGCTCGTGTCTCCAAGCTCGCAGCCTTGAGCAATAGACATTATCCAAGTTCCAGATCGCAAAGCCGCCCAAGAAGACTGTCAGTCCGAGTGCAATCATTGTCCACATCTGTTTCAGTATCCATCGATCTCTGTCGTCCTTGCTCTGCTCGTCTGCTCTTACTGCCGCTGAGACTGATTTGTCCTTTAGCAGTCTTTCATGCTCCAGGTGCCTCCCGCGAAAATATGGTCGAATTTCTCGCTCCATGATATACATCGATCGTGTAAGCACAATCGCAGTCAGGATGGCGTACGCGTTCTGGTGGAAAGTGGGGTCCTGGAGGTAGTGGTAGTAAAGCGTGATCCAAATCGCGAGACCCGCAACTGCGAAGCCAAGTAAGATCTTCCATGCGACTGGGCGCTTATGCTCAAAAGTCGCCCAGAACATCAGACATGTGGTGTAGATCATGGACAGCTCGTCCACCAACTGCATCGGATACTTCAGTGTCGAATGGAAGGCAAAGCTGCCAGACCCCACCAGGAGATATCCAGCAAATGTGATGAAGAATATCCGGTCGTGGCCATTTTGGAGGCAGTTGATCATGCCCTTGAAGGCCAGGTAGATGAATAAAAGATTGGTCAGGGTGTTGATGATCTCGGCGGAGTATTGGGTCGCATAGTAATTCTGCAATGCATCTTAGCTGAGTTGTTGCACCTGCCTGAACGTCGCGTCGCGTGTACCTCTTCGCACCAGTCGAGAGTTGAGGTTATCGGAGCCCAATAGCCATCGTCCCTAGGCGGCGGATAGGGTATTGAGGGGAGCCAGGATGGCATGCCAAGTAACGGTGGTATGGATATGCGCGCGTTGGGGTGTTGCAACAATATGCAAGTTCGGATTGCCGAGCGAGAGTGTCCCTTTTTCGAAGTCGTCGATGATCCTGTGACCGAGAGAAATTGTGCCTGGCGAACAGAGAGTACCGTACCGTGTCCCGTGAATGCCGCGACAAACTCCAGGTCAGCAATCACCATCAATACACGCACGTCACAGCCGGCCAGGTTCAAAGCGCCGCCGCAGCCGCAGCCGCAGTCTCCCGGCTCTGGGGCTTGGCGTGAGCATCGCCTTTGGATGGTCGACTCCACGCGTCAGCGAGGCCAAAGACTCTGTTAAGGCGACATGGCCATCCCCAATGAGAAGCTGCAGCAGGTATGTGTCCAGTCCATGCTCTTCCCGTCCTTCTCGTGCCGGATACTAACGAGGTGCAATCAGTTGCTGCAAGAGATAGAAGCCAAAGCCTCTTTTGCGCAGCAGCAGCTAGGAATCGTCCGCGGCCAGATCGCCTCCAAGAATCGCGAGAACCGAATGCTTCAGCTGTCGTCGAGCGAACTCGATACTCTCCCGAAGGAAACGCCAGTATATGACGGAGTCGGCAAGATGTAAGGCAGTCCCGCACAATGACATCTGGTATAGCCGGAGCCAGCCTCGGCTAACACATGTGACTTGGTTCCAGGTTCGTGCTCACTTCCACTGAGGATGTCAAGACGCGCCAGGCGAAGGAAGCTACCGACATTAAGGCTGAGATTGAGAACCTCAATAAGAAGCTCAACTATCTGGAGACCACCTACAAAAACTCGCAGTCGCACATGGAAGCTCTGTTCAAGCGAGGTGGCTGAAGGGAGTATGGAGCTGAGAAGGATATGCAAGCGCAGTGCGCCAACGCGATGGTATTGACCATTCGCATTGTTGATGAGATCCGACCGCAGGTGGTAAAGCTATCGATGCCGACGTCTAGCGCCTTAGCGGCTGCGTAGACAAGGCTGCTCATGGCGAGGATGTCGGTTGAGACGTGGGAGCGGTGCTAGTGGATGCGCAGTTCTAGGAGCTTCAACGAGCTTGAGAATAGGAGGGCGGGAGATGCGCGTGATGGAGTCGCATCACGGGAAGGCGCTGGTCCACACGACTCAGCATCCACGGTGCGAGGGACAGTCGAAGCTCACGCTGTTCCTCCGTATGACATCGCAGCTCTACTCTCGCAGGGGGCAAACATATCTTACAATCACGGTCGTTCAAGCAATGCCGGAGTTAAGTTCCACGTTCGCGAAGAGACGGATGCACGCACGGTCACGACTGCCTCCTTCACCAGCAGCTGAAACCCTTGGCACTACCTCATCTCACCACAGTAAGCTTCGACGTTCAATGCCCGCCTGATGCCTACTTTACACTCCCTGAATGAGATGGAACCGGACAATCACTTTCGACAGTCAGCTCGCAGAAAAGCTCTCCTTACATACAAGCACGTTCCATCATACCGGCGGCGAACGTGACACCTAAAAGGGCCGAGTCGTGATTGAGAGGGAGCAGAAGGTAGGACAGAGGATTGGAGGTGTGATATTCGCGGAAGATCGCGCCTAGGAGGTGCCTCTCTCTGCCCGCTAGAGACTATGCTTACAAGCTCGGACTGCAGCAAACCCTTTGCAAAGGCACCTGTTGCAATTTTATGCTACGGAGCACTTTTTGAATACGTGAACCGATTTGCCAATGTGGTACACAGATTCGGACGCAAGATTCACAATCCCTTGTGCCTATCCTACTCGGATGGACCATCTTGCATTCCACATCCGAGCCCATTGAGAGGTCTGGACTATGGAATTTGGATCCTGGGCACGCCTTTGCAGCTCATCGTGCATGGCCTGCAGTGCTCGATACATCTCCGCAGACTTCCCGTACCGCTGGCTTGTCCGACAAGTTCGATCGAACAACTCTTGCACAGTCCGTGTGCGTCCTTTGATCCGATAAGTTATTCTTGGACCTTTCGACCCGCTTGCTCCCATCTGGCGTTTCCTCAGAGCATCGGTCAGTTTGAAGAGATCCAGCGCAAGTTCAGTCGTCTGCTGCGCTGTCCATATGAGTTTCGGCCACCACCACGGACGTCCCTTGCACGCGCGATCGACGTCCAAGGTCACTGTTAGGTTCAGAGACGCTGAGACACGACCCGAAAACAAATCAAGGTATGCGACACCTGACCCGGTCGCAGTGTGGCTTGAGACAGTGTTGAGGAAGTTGATAATGTATTCGGGATTGGCACCTCCTAGCGTGGCGTGAATATCGTAAATGGGCTTCTTGTGGAGAACATCCAGGTACTCGCTTCGGACTTGATGTAAGGCTCTTGTGATTGCGGACTCGATGACGATTCTGCCATCTTGCTGGAGATGCAGCTGTTCGTCGTCAATGGCGCATGAGTATATCATGTCGCGCAACTCGCGTGGAAGATCGAAGAATGTGGTCGACATGTTGACTTTGGAAGTGTGTAAAGGAGTAGGTAAGGAATCAAGATTTCGCAGCTGGCTTGCAAGAAGTTTTGAGGTGTCGAACAACTCGACAGCGTGATCTTTATAGGAATCTAGCAGGACTCTGTCTCTGTCCTCATACAAAATGTGGTGCGCGGTACGCTTTGAGGACCACGGGCCGCAAAAGCTAATTCGCACTCACTCGGGACTTTGACATGTGAATGCCAAGACTCCTGATTTGTCCTCATTCTAGCGGAGCAACTCTTTAGGATGATGATTAGGCATCTGAGTGACAAAAATACACTTTGAATACAAGCTCGAAATAAATCAGTCTCAAGGAGGAGGGATATGCCGCGGGCCTGGATGGCCTTGGCTACGACATAGCAACGGAAGAACATCAATCAAGCTTCAATTTGCTCTAGAGTCTTGGAAGATGGAATCTCTGACGAAAACTATTGATTTGCGAATATGCGCTCGCCTCATGTACTCCAGAACTCCTTTTCTGGATCTCTTACGATTAGAGTTCGGGATCATCGACACAGCTACCTCCTATAGAGCTGGGAGCTCGACATCCCTCTGGCCGAACGCGACGTCACTCATAAAACATACATACATTATTCCTAAGTCGTTTATAATAGAATTGTCCTCACAATTGACCAACAACGCTCCCGAGTAATTCAATCAACCAAGCCCTCGATCAATTCACCAGCCCAACATGTCGTCCATCCAGAAGAATCCCGAAGAGACCGTACGCCGATATCCTCATCACATTCAACCTCTCCTTCATTGCTAACATTTCAATAGCACATCTTCGCCATCCTCTATCCAGCTCCGGGGAAAATGGAGAGACTCAAAGAACTCATGGACATCCACATCACCGCTGTACACAGCAAAGAAGACTACACGCCTCGCTACCTCATGACTGAGCAGTTGGATAGCAGTGAGCCTGCGTTGCATATGTTCGAGACGTATGTATCTTCATTGCCTTTCTTCTAGCCCTGCGTGCTGATAGTGACTGGCTATGTGTAGATACACATCGAAAGATGGAGCGGACAAACATACCAAGACGGATAACTTTAAAGCTTTGATGGCGAGTTGTGAGAAAGAAGGTGTGATGGGGAAGGAGCCGTATTTAGTGTTCACGAAGACTGTTGGTGGGTATGATTGGGATCGAAAGAAGATTTAGATTCAGCTCGCAAGGAGACGTTGAACGTAAAAGCTTCAATTCTTGATATGGCCATTTATACATATGCTCCATAAGCACCAACTGCTAAGCTAGATCCAAAGGCAGCTGGACTAGGCTACCCAAATTCAAGGAAGCTGCACCAGATTCTTCATAAACACAACTCATCCATCGTGTACATAGCTCGTCTGTACAAGAGCCTATGACCCATTCGCAATCTCAACGACCCTCTTGGCAGCATCCTCAAAATTATCAAATGCATCAAGTCCCAACCCTGACTCAGCAACGACCTTCTGTCCCTCTTCTTCGTTCGTTCCTCGAATCCTCACAACCACTGGAACGTTCTTCATATCCACCTCCTTAAATGCCAACAATATACCGTTCGCGATCATCCCACCATCTGTCAATCCACCGAAGATGTTGACAAAGATAACCTTGACTCGGGGGTCTTGAAGGATGAGTTCGAAAGATTTCTTGACGGTTTCCGATGTAGCCTTTCCGCCGGTGTCGAGGAAGTTGGTCGCGTAGCCGCCGTGCAACCGGAGGGCGTCAACAGTGTTCATTGCCAATCCTGCTCCATTGACAAGTGTACCGATCTTGGCGTTCGGGTCATCGAGCTTGACGTATACGATTCCGTCCTTCTCGGCCTCTACCTCCTCAGGTACCTCGTTCTCTTTCTGGCGAAGTCTGTGGACACTTTCTTGCCTCTTCGCGCTTCGGTACGCGGCATCATCGAACATGAGCGTCAGACTCGGTTGGTGAAGCTTCAAGTTTCCTGAACCGCCTACTGATACCACTCCTGAGAGGATGATGGCTTCTTTATGTTTGTACATTGTCGCCAATTGGGTGATGAGCTGAGTGACCTGTTGTTTGGCACTGTTGGGTGCAGAGTCCATTTGGAGGTACTCGATTGCCTTGTTGATGGTTTCGTTAGAGGGGCCTTCTCGGTAGTCGTAAGGGAAACGCTTCACGCGAGAGTCGATTTGGGACTTGTCGCCGGTCGGTGCGACTGCTATGCATGGTGATCGTTCGGTTCGGTCGACAATGATACCGATGTAGTAGGCGTCTTTGGGAGGCTCGTCGAGGGAGAGGGCGAGGCCGGGGATCTTGGTGAGATATTGGTATAGTGGGACTGGAGTAAGTTCTGGGGCGATGAAAAGACCGCGGTTCTGCTGTTCAGAGATTCGTGGGCGGATGACTGGACCTGAAGCTGTTGGTCGTCGACCGGCTCGGAGAGAGGCTGGTGATCGGCGAAGCGTGGTCGTATGGAAGCCGCGCTTCTGGTTTGCTTGCACATTCTGTTGGATTTTGTTCACGTCTTTGCCTGCTTGTGTGAGGAGAGTCTTCATGACTCCACCGAAGTGCTCAGGATGATCGACCATAGTAGCACCGGCCTCGTGAAGAATGCTGTACTTCTGATGCGAGTCATGCTCTCCCTGAGCTGCCCAAGCACCTGCGTGGCCCATGACAGTGTTTGGTCTAGCGCACTTGCCTCCAACGAGAGCGGCAATTGGCTTGGGATTCTTCTCACGTTTGAGATAGTCCTTGATCCATTGTGCTGCATCCTCTTCCGCCTTGCCGCCGACCTCACCGATCAGGACAATACCCTCAGTTTCTGGGTCTGCCTCAAAGACCTTCAATGAGTCCACAAGGTTGGTGCCAGCAATCACATCACCACCCATTCCAATCACCAAGCTCTGGCCAAGTCCTGAGCGGGTGATGGATGCAACAGCTTCGTAGGAGAGTGTCCCTGACTTGGCAGCAATTCCGATGTGACCGGGAGCGAAGGTGGGCAGAGGCTGGAAACCGATACGACAGAAGCCGATGGGTGCGATGATTCCGGGAGCATTGGCGCCTACCAATCGAGATTTGGATTGGGTTTTCAGAATGCTGGATATCTAAGAGCAGTCAGAACAGTCCCCACTCAACATCTTGCATGATGATTTGCCTACCCTCATGATATCGTGAACTGGGATGTGCTCCGCAACAGCCACAATCAGCGGAATTTCAGCTTCTATCGCATCCTCAATGGCCTTCCCACACTGCTGTGCGGCCACGAAGACGGCAGTAGCATCTGGCTTAAGCTGCTCCTTCGCCTTCTTCAGATCAGGCAAAAGAGGCAGCCCAATGTGCTCTCCCTCCTTTCCAGGTGTCACACCTCCAACGATGTTGGTACCATAAGCCAAGCTGTCTTTCGCGTTGCCTGTAGCTACTCGGCCTGTAAATCCTTGATAAATCACACGCGTGTGCTTGCCAATTCGCAGATTTTGTACAGTGTCATCGTAGCCTGCTCGGGAAGGTGTGCTGGAGAAGCATCTTCTCGAGCTGGTTCTGGGGACTGCTCGTGCTGTTTGGGAGAGGAGGGAAGCCTGCGAGCTGCGTATGGTGGAAGCCATGACGACAGTGGAAGAAGTCCAATGGCTGTCCCTTCTATGCACAGCTCATGTAACACAAGGTGTGGATGGGGAGGGCAGAGTGTTGAAGGAGGACGGAAAGGAAAAAAGGAAAGTTGTTTAGAGAATTGTCATGCTTTTGCACACGACATGATTCCTGCTCCAATGCTTCTTATAGCAGTTTACCGAACCGCGTTTGGACGTGAGCTAGACCCCAAAGTCCAGAGCCCGGGAATACGCTTACAGCCGGCATGTTGGAGTTCTGTACCGAACATAGCGATGTCGGATCGGAGCAAGGAACCGAAATCTTGACTAGGCCTGTTCCTGAATGTTGATATCGTATGCCAACGGGAATAAAGGTCAGCGTTGACTCTTGTCTTCTCCCTCCGCGCCATGTTTGCTGTGATTGCTTTGACATTCATGTAGCAAAAGTCGAGCGTCCCGAGCTCTTGCTTCCATGACGTCGGATCGGAAGAATTAGAGTTTGGTCCCGCGGTCGGCTGCATTTGATGCAGGCCTAATCAAATTCCAGGCAAAGCACCGTCTCAGCACTCCAAGCTGCAATATGCAAGGTCGAGGAGCAGAGAAGACAAGAGGTGAGCAGTAACGGTCATTGAGCCGATCTCGCTTCATCTATTCCTCCTTTCACTTCCCCGTCACTCGTTCATCACACTTGGAGCTTCACAATGTCCTCACGAGGCGTCACGGAATCATTAGACAAGCTCAAGATCAGCGAGAAGGCCAAGACGAAGAAGGCAGAGCCGGTAGACTCATGGGAGGACGCAGCGGACGACAGTTCCGAGACAGAGACTGAAGACGCTGGAACGTCTACTCCTCAGCGACCGAGCACGTCTGACGTGCCCAATGCCCCTCCGCCGACACCGTCCTCGCCTAAAAGTCCGAGAGAAAGAATAGCATATCAGTCTTTCAGTCCGCTCCAGTTCGATGGTGCGTTTGAGAATACCAGCCTGGATTATGGGTCTTCAAGACCAGGTGTTGGTACTGCCGGCGAAGAGAAGCGGCCCGAGAAGACCACAGCGGTAGCGTCCAGATTGATCGCTGCTGGACTTGGCCAGAGAGCTCCCAAAAGGACCAAAGAGCAGCGAGAGTATGACCAAGCTATGAAGATTCAAGAGAAGAAGAAGCGAGATGCTGCGAAGGAAGCGGAAGATAGGAAGAAGCGGGAGGCTGAGGCAGCAAAGAAGGCAATATGGGATGATTGAGTACGCACACCCGAGTTCATGGCGAGATATACGGGAGTTCAGCACACGCGGAATCTGGTCATGAATTCCAGCAAAGCACGGCAACAAGGCCTGCTGTCGAGAAGCGCAGTCAATCCCTATGTCAATCCCTATCATGGTACACTTAAAGGGTTAGCCGAGCATGATCTGGCACGCACAGCAAGCCATGATTGTGGCGGAATATCTCCGACACAGTTGGGACAGCAGAGGCAACGCTGCACAGCCACCGATGAGCTACGAGCGGACGTGTCAAACCGCTCTACAGCTTCGAGCCAGGCGTCATCATCAGCTCCTTGAGCTTCCGCTCGTAGTTCTTTCCAAGCTGGCGAACCATCAAGTCGAGCATGACATCCTCGGATCCACCACTGTCAAAAGTCAGTACACCAACAAGCAGACTTCAAGTCCATTCACTCACGGTATCCTGTTGCCGTTCACCTCTCTCCACATCCTCTCTGCAATCTCTCCCTGCCCGGATCTTGTATACCCGATCCCTCCAAAGAGAAGGACTGCACAGTCGGCGCACTCTTTCAACACAATGCCTGCATTGGCCTTCGCTCCGGCAGTCAGCCCCCCTAACTCTCTGTCTGCATCCTCCTTCTTCATCTTGGTCATGGAATATACGAAATGCTCCACCCAAGCAGTCTGGCTTTCGAGCAGCAATCCCGCTTTGGCCAGTCGATGCCGTACAACTGGCTGCTGGAAAAGCGTCTTGCCAAACGCCTCTCTCTTCAGCACGTACGCGAAAGCTGCTGAGAGCGCCACTCTCGCCTGTCGAGTCGTTCCGATCGCAATCGTGAGTCGTTCATGGTTGACTGGTTTTCATCGTCAGTCAAGACATGTCACACTATCCTTGAGATGTGTACACTCACAGTTCGTCATGATATACCTCATCCCCTCACCCTCCTTCCCGATCAAATTCTCCACCGGCACCTCCACATCATCCAATTCAATGAACGTCGTTCCTGCCGATATTTGTCCCTGTACTTTCAACCTCCTCATCTCAACGCCCTTATGCCCCTTCAAAGGTACCACTAACATGCTCAACCCGCCCGGTCCAGGTACTCCTGTCCTCACGGCCATGGCTGCTACATCGCTCCAGTACGCATTCGTGATCCATTTCTTCGTTCCGTTGACGATGTACTTCTTTCCGTCCGCGCTCTTCTTCGCAACAGTCCTTATGTTCGCAACATCAGAACCGGCATCCGGCTCGGTGATGGCTATACACGTCCTCTTGCGCCCTGTCAAGAGATCCGGAAGAAAACGTTTCTTGAGTTGTTCATTTCCAAACTTGATTATCGGAGGCACACCAAACGCCATACCTGTCGTCAAGCTCCCACCAGGTCCCGTAAGTCCCGATCGGATCATCTCATCCGTATAGATATAATTGTGGAAATACGTGAAATCTTCTACTTTCACTCCCAGAGTATCGTATATCCCTGCATCGTGTAACTCTTTCACGGGGAGAGGGGCGGGTAATGAGGGTATGAGCATTCCAGCTTTTGCGAATTGGCCGAATACATGTTCGGGTACTGTTTCTTCTTTTTCCCAATCCCAGGCGTATTGGGTGAGGTGTTCTGTGATGAAAGCTTTGCATTTTTCTTGCCATTGTTTCAATTCCGGTGTGAGCCAGTATGAGGGGATGCCGTTCAGGTACGGAGGTTCCGCGAAGGGGACGGCGACTTCGGTTTTGGCTGTTTCTGACATCGCGATGGGCGGCGGTAGGTGGTGAGGTTCGTCGTTCTGCAGGTTACGTGCAGATTCAATCGAGGAAAAGGCGAGAAAGAGATGGTCTGGCTGTAGATTACTGAACACTTACTTTTTCCTTACAATGCTCGACTCGCAATATTTCCGTCAATGTCATCCGAGGATGGGGAGCTGTGGAGCTTGCGGAGGTGTTGTCTTGCAGGCGATGCTGCCGAGGGAATGAGATCTGCATGTATTTCCGGGGGCGGCAGTGGCCGTCTTCACGTGGCAGTCAGGGTAGCCTTTTATTTCCGGAGGGTAGAGAGATTGCAATCCGAGTACGCCTCTTTGAGTTTAAACACTGACCTGGTAAGTGAACTACCTGCATGTGCCTCCGAGATCGCAGCAGCGAAGCACAGGCTTAAACGGGCAGTGATTGAGATTGCTTCAGAGATGGGGAGCAGTTAAATGCAGCTGGTCATTATTCTCACAACATACTGATCCCACACCCATCTCCTACGAGTAATGCGGAAGATCCTGCTTATTCGCCTGTCCACTCACGCCATTCGTCCCACCATTCGTGATCTTCGCTGGTGTAGGTCTCTTGAAGTGAGGCTTCAATGGCTCCCACGATTCAGCATTATAGTCTTGTTGCACCTTGTTACATTTCTTCAAACCCCATTCCGTCACGCCAACCATCAGACTCGATTCAAACATGAACGCCATGCTGTTGTCACCGACCTTTGCAGGCTTCAACTCGGCATTGCTCGCCTTTTCGTGCGTAGAAGCATCTGGGCCGTGAGCACTCATGACATTGTGCAGAGAAGCTCCAGCGGGTTGGAAGCCGCCTCCAGTCTTGGCATCGTATTGTCCGTGGATGAGCCCCATGAATTCGGACATGGTGTTTCTATGATACCACGGAGGCCGGAAGGTATCTTCCGCCACGAGCCAGCGTGGTGGGAAGATGACGAAGTCTGCAATTGCTGTTCCTGCATGGTCTGACTGTGCAGTCAACACTGTGAAGATGCTCGGATCTGGGTGGTCGTAGGAGATGCTGCCGATCGTGTTGAACCGGCCCAGGTCGTACTTGTAAGGGTAGTAGTTGCCGTGCCACCCGACAACGTCGAACGGAGTGTGATTCTGCTTGGCTGCGAATAGATTCCCGGAGAACTTGGCCAGAAGGGTATGCTCGCTCTCCGTGTCTTCATCAAAGTATGCAACTGGGGCTTGAAAGTCACGAGCGTTCGCTAAACCATTCGAACCGATCGGACCCAGCTCAGGAAGCTCGAAGTGCCCTTGGTAGAGCTCCAAAATGTATCCTCGTACAGGTCCTTCGGGCAGCGTGACGCGGTGTCGAACGCCTCTTGGAATGACACAGATCTCGTTTGGTCTAACCAGCAGCTTGCCAAGCTCGGTCTGTATATCCAAAGCACCGTGCTGCGGTACAATGAGTAGATCGCCATCCGCGCTGTAGAAGGCAGAGTGTGGATCCATATCCTTCCCTGCGGCATATATGATGATGCCCAAGCCGCTCTTCATGGTTGGGTCTCCAGCACCAGCAACGAGATGCAAGCTGTGTATCCAATCCTTTGTCTCGTCCATGTCGAAGGGGTCCCATCGTAGCTGGTTAGGGATTTGGTGCCACTTCGCATCGCGTAGGCCGCCCGGGCTTAGATCGTATGTTGCACTTTCTCGAGCCTCGAAGGGTGAATGTGCACTGGCAGGTAGTATGCGGTACAGCCACGTTTGCCTGTTCTCGTGGCGAGGGGCGGTAAATGCTGTGCCGGAAAGCTTCTCGTTGTAGAGTCCGTACGGTGCTTTCTGCGGGTTGTTGGCGCCTATGGGTATGGCCCCATCTACTGCTTCGCTCTCGTGATAGCCTCCGAAGCCATTGTGGTATTTGTATTTCTCGGGCAGGTTAAATTGAGTGACAGGCATATTGATGGCTGGTGATAGTGGACAGATATTTGGAGAAGGAAAGAGGTATTACTTCTCTCGATGTTGGAGGTATCTTAAAGACGTGAATGTTATGTCTCTGGTGGTGTGTTGTACATGTTCCGTACAATGGAATTTCCGCCATCATCTCATCACACGCATCGGCAGCTCGCAAGCACCGAGCCAGAGCGAGCAAGAGCTCAAAATGGAAGGGCCGTTCGTAGCCGATCTTCTCCGCGTGATGACCGTATGGAAGCTTGAAGCTTGAAGCTTGCTGGCGACTGGAGGGGAGAAGTCTGGCGGAGAGGCACAGCGGACGGCGGTACTGGAGCGGAATTGCTTCCGCACGCGGACTTGGAGGAACCTTCCTCTTCCACGCTCAAGTCGACGACGAGATCGGAGCCGACGAGCATATCAGATCAACAAACATGTCGAGAATGAAGATCAACCATCATCACACCGAGGGTCAAGAGGACTGCTCAGTGCTCACGGTCCGAGACTTCACGCATTCGCAGTTCGGCGCCGGACCAAGCTCCTGCTCCACCTCTTCAAACAGCGCGTCTGCCAGTGGATTGAGACCCTGACGAAACACATACACTCTCTGGTCAGTCTTCCACCAAATTGGTTCGACGACTACGAACCACGATGGCCCCTCTCAAGAGCTGGCTGCAGGTTGACCCAAAGAGCCACTTCTCCCTTCACAACATCCCATTCGGCGTCATCTCGACTGCTTCCTCACCACAGCCAAGGACCGCAGTCGCCATTGGGGAATATGCATTAGACCTTCAGGCATTCTCGCAAGGCAATGGCTTCTCTAAGCTTTCCGTGATTCAACCTCATCAAAAGGTCTTCTCCGAGCCAACGTTGAA
Source organism: Pseudocercospora crystallina (assembly GCA_003666085.1). Lineage (NCBI taxonomy): Eukaryota > Fungi > Ascomycota > Dothideomycetes > Mycosphaerellales > Mycosphaerellaceae > Pseudocercospora > Pseudocercospora crystallina. Next base: position 442,396 of record QQNG01000074.1, on the reverse strand, counting down.
TGCTTTTGCATCCCTGGGCCGGCCAACACACAGGGTGGTCAGGGAGTATCTGCAGTCTGTCCTAGTCCAAGACGGTCCCTTCGCGGATGTTCTTGAAAAGAATGAGATACTGCAGAGGGAAGCTCTAGTGTCTCTTGATCAAGTCACTACTCACTTACCGATGCATATCGGCGACTATACCGTAAGTGGGTCTTGCAATTCGTGCAGGAGTGCCGAGCTCTGGTCCCTCCTATGCCGCCATCATACCAATGCTGATATCAGACAGGACTTCTATGCTGGCCTGAATCATGCTTACAACGTTGGCGTTCTGTTTCGTGGACCGCAGAACGCCTTACAGCCGAACTATAAGCATCTCCCTGTTGGATACCATGGACGCGCAAGCTCAGTGGTCGTCTCGGGCACTCCCATTCGCAGACCCACTGGTCAGATACTCGCAAACCCTGCCGCAGAGAAGAAAGAGCCTATTCTGAGCCCGTGCAGGAAGCTTGACATTGAACTGGAGCTGGGCTGTTTCGTCTGCAAGCCGAATTCTCTTGGACAGCCGATCAACATCAGCGATGCCCCTGATTATCTTTTTGGCGTGGTACTTATGAACGATTGGTCGGCCCGTGACATTCAAGCATGGGAGTACGTTCCTTTGGGCCCCTTTAACTCGAAAAATTTTGGCACAACAATCTCACCATGGGTATGTTCAACTGACATATGACACCTCTAAGCAACTCAGTCAGCAGCTGACTTGCATCTTTTGCATGCAGGTTGTGCTGATGGACGCCTTGGAACCTTTCGCCACTGATGGAATTCCAAACGACACATCACTTCTCCCTTATTTGAACGAGAAGGATCGAAAGTCCCATTATGCAATCAACTTATCGTACTCGCTGAGTCCGTCCGGTGGAAGCCCAACAACGCTGGCAAGGACGTCAGCAACACAGCTGCTCTTCTCCTTCCCTCAGATGCTTGCACATCATACCATCGGCGGCTGTCCGTTCAATGTTGGGGATTTGCTAGGATCAGGAACGATCAGCGGAAAGACTAAAGCCGAGAAAGGAGCTTTATTGGAGCAAACTGAGAATGGGAAGCAGGAGATCCAGCTCGACGGAGGGGGCACACGCACATTCCTGGAAGATGGGGATACTGTCATTTTGACAGGCGTCTGCGGCAAGGAAGACGGTGCGCTCGTCGGCTTCGGAGAGTGTATTGGCAAGATAGAGCCTGCTCTGGAGATCAAGTTCTAGTCATATGAAGAGTCAAGTGTTAACTTGTTGAAACCCTGCTCGCTCGCTGTTTATATCGCACCGATTCCGAAAGCAATCTCGCAACAGTGCTCACAGAACCATTGCTTTGGCTCTGACATGGCGCAATCATGCTCGTGGAATGCCTCTCGAACCGACATATGCCCGCGAAAGTGACCCACCTTTACACGTGACACTTGCCAAATTCCGCAGTCACGGCAGACCTCCGCTCGCCGATTGCCTCAAACGTCAACTTCTACCGGCTACCTTGAACTCAGTTCCCACTTCGCTCCTTCGGCCTCTGCAAAAGCACGCTTCTATTCCGGACCTTGCTGCGTTTGCCCTTGATCACGCCGCCTGTTGACGGATGTGCCCAGACATCGAGGCGGCCATGGATCATCGCACCCGCAAGCTCACCCCGCAGCGTTCCCACATTGTGGAGGAATCGTGTATTGCCTCCAGATGCGAGCGGCCCGAAGAGCACCTCGAGCTCCAATCAGTGGTAAGCTTTTACCATGGGCGGAAGGAAAGGTACATGAGTTTTGTACTACCCTACTACTACTGCTCCATCTCGTGTCATGCTACGTTGGCTCATCTCATTTTCTATCCACGCGAGCACGGCGTTCTCTCGGTGTGAAACGCGGCTTCATTGCCTTTCGTTCCGTTCTGCGATCTTACTTGAGAGCCCAGGCACTAACACACCGAGTTTGCTGAGCAAGAAACAGCCTTTCGTGCCCGCACCGACCTCTTTGGAACAGTGTCACCATAGCTATTGACGAAAGGAGAGGCACGAAGACATCAATTGGCAGACATGGCTCAAACGGCAGACTCGCAGAGCATCCTCGGGCTCTTAACCCAACCGCACATCCTGCCCTTCTTCCTCATCGCGGTAGTCTACACCGTAATCAAGATCATCGACAAGACAGACGTACCCAAGATCAAAGGCCTCCCAGAAGTTCCTGGCATTCCGCTACTTGGCAACCTATCTCAACTGGGAGACAACCACGCAGTCAACGCCCGTAACTTCGCCAAGAAGTATGGTCCTGTTTTCCAGGTTCGACTGGGCAACCGTCGAATCGTATTTGCAAACACCTTCGACAGCGTGAGGCATCTCTGGATCAAGGAGCAGTCAGCACTGATCAGCAGGCCGACACTTCACACTTTCCATACAGTCGTCAGCTCGAGCGAAGGCTTCACAATTGGGACAAGTCCATGGGACGAGAGCTGCAAGGCGAGGAGAAAGGCTGCGGCTACCGCACTCAACCGTCCAGCGGTGGCAAGCTACATGCCCATCCTCGAATATGAATCCACCAAATCCATCAAAGAGATGGTAAAGAACACCGACTACGGCAAGCACGACATCGACATCAATCCGTATTTCCAACGCTTTGCCCTTTCAACTTCCCTAACCCTCAACTACGGCTACAAAATCGAAGGCAACATCGACGACAACCTCCTCCAAGAGATCGTCCACGTCGAGCGCGAAATCTCCAACTTTCGCTCCACAGCCACCAACTGGGCCGATTACATTCCTCTCATGCGAATGTTCCCCGGAGGAAACGAGAAACCTCTCGAATACAAGAAACGTCGCGCCATTTACATGAACAAACTCCTCAATGGCCTCAAGGAACGCATCGAAAAAGGAACAGATAAACCCTGCATCTCCGGAAACGTCCTCAAAGACCCGGACGCGAAACTCAACGACGCAGAAGTCATGTCCATAGGCCTCAGCATGGTCTCCGCAGGCCTCGACACTGTCCCCGGAAACCTGATCATGTGCATCGCATACCTCTCCTCCCCTCACGGCCAAGAAATCCAAGCCCGCGCCCTCGAAGAAATCAACCGTCTCTACCCCAACGGCGACGCCTGGGAAAAATGTCTCTCCGAAGAGAAGTGCGAGTACATAACCGCCATGGTAAAAGAAACTCTTCGTTACTGGTCCGTCATCCCCATCTGTCTCCCGAGAAAGAATATCAAAGATATCAAATGGGGAGACGCGGTGATTCCTGCTGGGACGAGTTTCTACATGAACGCTTTCGCGGCTCACTACGATGACACGCATTTCAAAGACCCTTATACTTTCAACCCTGATCGCTACTTATCCGATACTTCCATCGACGACGCTTCCGCCACGCGCGGCACACCGCATTACGGCTACGGCGCTGGATCGAGGATGTGTATCGGTTCTCACTTAGCCAACAGAGAACTGTACACTGCTTTCCTGAAAATGATCACGGCGTTTGAGATCTTGCCGCCCAAGCACACCAAGGACGCGCCGATACTGGATTGTATGGGTTGTAATAAGTTGCCCAACGGGTTGACTTTGGATCCAAAGCCTTTCAAGATTGGGTTGAAGCCGAGGAATAGGGAGATGTTGGATAAGTGGATCGCGGAGAGTACGGAGAGGACGAAGGATTTGTAGGTCGCGAACTGTGTGAATGGGCGGCGATCTGAGAACATGTTGTATAGCGAGTTCGGAGCTTTGAAAATGGATTGCGTTTATCAAGAAAACACTCTTCGCATCAATTCGTGTTCTGGGGATACTACTGTCGTGACCGGCTGCGCTGGCTTGAACGCTATCATACAACTGACTGACAAAACGACAGCTCGTCTCTACCTATCACTCGTATGGTCTTCGTCAACATCGCTTCGTCTCTCTTGAGGTCATAACATCGAGCTACTTCTTCGCCTCTTCTGGAAATGTCTTCGCAACAGCCTTGCCGCCATCCTCTGCCCGCGGCACGAGCGGTCCAGACGCCTCGGCGTATAGCAGCCTAGCAGGCAGGCTCTGCAAAGTATTGGCAAAGTCTCGCATCGAAGAGCTTCGATGCGACCGAGGGCTTTGCGGAGCTGGCCCTCTTCCGTCGAGAGGCGGTAAGATCGTGCCAGGTGGGATACTGAAAGCTGGTGCCGGACCGACCATGCTTCTGAGGGGGCTTTTCGGGGGTGGATAGGGATTCATAGGCCCCATTGAGCTATCTTCCTGGCCGCTAATGGCATGTGAAAGATTTTGTGGCTTCTCTTTCTAAGAGTTTGGTTTCGTATCGATGTTCCATGGGTTAGACCCTGGAGGAACGGCGTTTTCCTCGTCAAGCGTGTCCGGGTTGCCTCCAGGTCCACTATACCCTCCCCAATTCGCAAACTGTGCTGTTGGATGGTGGACTGCGGACGGCCCTACGTGTCCTGGAAGTTGCTGCTGGGGCATCGCAATAGGCTGATTGAAGTCATATACTGGCTGTTGAAAGTAAGACTGTGGCTGCATTGGCTGAACTGGTTGCACGGGCAGAGCAGGTTGCGGATGTGCATATTGTGGCGTCGTCTGGTACGCAGGTGACTGGTGATGTATCGGCGGACTGACATGTGAATGACTATGACCTGGAGGCGTGTGCACGGATACAGATTGCTGGTACATGCCTTGCATGCTTTGTGGAGAGCCGTACCCCATGCTTGCTCCATTGCTGCTACCGATGGAGCCTGTCGAGTTGTGGTGCCACATGCTCTGTCGCCGAGCGGTGCCGTCCATCTCGCGAAGTCGAGAGTTCAGGTCATCGAGCATAGCGGACGTTTCAGACTGGTACCTCTGGTTCCAGCTGGTTCAATGTCAGCGCTGTGTCTACAGTTGAGGCGAAAGGCGCGGTCCTCGCCAAATCCCTCTCCGATTAAACGACTCACCTCATGTAACCCCAGCGAATACCAAAGCGAGACAAACACTCCGTAATCTGCTTGATGCAACTGATACTGCGCACAGTATTGAAACGCAAGACAGTGTCTCCTGGTGGAAGTGGAGCCACTGGCATTGGAGGCGGAGGCGCAGTCGTGGGCTTCACTTCTGGATGCGGTGGCACGTGTCCAGACAGCAGGCCGTCGGTATTGTGCTGCAGGACATCAAGGAACTGTCTCCCTGTCATGTACACTCTCATCGCATCGTAGAACGTCAGTGGGGAGGTATATTGGGTATCGCTGATCAAGCGTAGCATGAGATCAGAGTATCGGATGCAATACTGGAGACGATTAGCATGAATGAATGCATCACACGCAGATCTAGATCTAGCACGTACCTCAAAGATGAGTTTCTGTGCAAATGTGCTGATGACCGGCACCCTCGGTGATGGTGACAGCACATACACATAGGAATACAGCAAGTCAAGCTCGAAAAATGCTCGCATGTTAGGCGATATTGACGATGGTAGCTTCTCAAACCACTTTCGCATTTTATCGCACTTGTTCCAGATGTAAGGATAAGGCTCCTCCCATCGCGAACGTCCAGATTGAAAGAGGTCCGAATACCACTCGGATTGGAGTTGACGTAAATTGACAAGGTCGAGCGCGTGCTCATATGATTGTAACCAAAGCCCCTGCGAGGTGTTTGGCGCAGGCGAGGTGGGCGCTGAGGATGGCGGAGGCTTGTTGAAGGGTATCTTCACTTTGGCACTGTCGTCTGAGAATGAGAAGGCTCGTGTCTGCACCAGAGAGGTCGATCGATCAAGCGCATATACGCAGTGATAGACTCTTCGGCGAAGATCCAGCTTTCCCTTGATCATAGGCGTGCCTTTTGGAGGATCTTGATGCATGCCTAGATCCACCATGGCGCGCGATGCAGCTCCAATAAGTCCCCAGGAGTCGAAGTGATGAGGGTCCAGCATGGCAAATTCAGTCAACAGTACAAGAGCTTGGATGCTAGCAATCTCGCCTGGATGCAGGACATCTTCTGAATAAGCCAATGCGGCACATACATGGCCTATCGCTTCCATGTAGCGCTGGTCGCCTCGCTGCTCGGACATGGACGCGCTGGAGATGGCAAGGACCAGTCTCACCGTGAAGTGGTCATGGGGATCCGCCTGGTGTGAGGTTCTAGAATAGACATTGTCGACGGAGCCCCAGAAACTCGCCTCATCAAACACGGGAAGAAGAATGAAGATGTTGTTCAGGTAATGTTGTATGAGTGCGGTCGCCTGATAGCGAGCCGGGAGCGGCTGGGTCATGGACTCAGGTAGAGGCTCCTTAGAACATGCCCATAGAATGAGGCGAGCATACGACATGGCACCAGTGAAGCCATAGAAATCTCTGGCTGTTGCATTGACGGAGAGGAAGCCGAAGTCTGACACGAGGTCATCGATGGCCGTTGCTTCTTTGCGTCGCATCGACTTGGTCGTGGTTGGTGTTGGTGGCTCCTGGACCTGGTACGAATGGCGTCGCGTGGGTGCAGAAGAGGGATGCGCTGAATTCAGCTCATCTTCGTGAATCGACACTACGGACGGTTTCCTTGCTTTGGCTTCTTCTAGCTTCTCCTTGAGCTTCTCGATCCGAGTTTCCAGAGTGGAGACGTAGCTGCGTTCCTTGCCTCGCGCGAACTGGTCGTTCGTGCTCGTGCATTCGGCGGCCCGTCCATTCTTCTCGCACGATGAACACGCCGGCAGCTTACCGTCACACTTGATTTTGGCATTGCGACACCTCGAGCATGCCGCCACAGGCCTGACACGTGACTCACTGTTAGCCTTCGGTGAGCGCCTGTATGGACCGGAGAATATCATACCGTGAGACCTTGAGGATGGGGGTTTCCAAAGGCATCAGAGTAGTCGCATCGACGTCTTCTACCGCCATAGTGGTCAGCGTTCTTATCGCCCAAGTCTGCTGACGGCCTGACAGTCGGAGTCGTGAGCCCGGAGCCGGGAGGAGTATTCAGCAAGGCAGGCATGGCTGCCAGACTGCTTATACCGCCTCTCGTGGAGTGCATGGCCTGAGCTGGCCTGAACCGCCGTCGCGGCTGAGGCGTCGAGACGTTGTGCCTGTTAGAAAACGTACCTGAGTAGCACAGGTTGCGTCCTTAGTCCCACTCATCTAAGCCACCGTCTGACCGCGTGCAGTAGAACATACATGAGGCCGCACAAATCAGACGACCACAGAGGTGCAATGGCAGTGCTGGAAGCTGGGTACGATCAATGGAGGTAAAGCGCCGGTCCCCAGACACATGGGAAGGAAGTTGCGTGTGCAAGCAAACTACACTTGCCTAGTCTGAGCGAGGAGCGGTGCGAGGTCCGCCGACGGTTTGGTGAGGCGGCATCGAGCGGAAAGAAGGTGTTGCGAGCGAGGAGCCGAACGGCAAGCCACAGCAAAAAGTTGGTGGGCAAGCTCGGGCGAGAGCAGAGGAATGCAGCGTTGATGTCCAGCCGACATTGACTACGTGGCACACCATGTTCTGAGCGCATCATCTACACGCTGTTTGAAACATGGACTACGTCTGATCGTGTCTGCTGCCACCGCCATTGTTGTTGAGAGGAAGCTCCAAACTACGCTGTGTGAACCATGCTCAGCTGTACTGCCAAGCGGTGTAGTGCAAAGGGGGGCCACTGGAGGCGTTCTGCAGGCTGTTGTTTGCTTGGGCCGGCTCTGTTTTGGGGCGCTCACTCCTCACCATCCGGTTGCTTTTGACTTCTGTCGTGGCGCCCGCGTGGTAGCACAGCCATGGTCATGATCGATGGGGGAGGCGAAGAGCGAAGACGCCGTGCCAGAATCGAGCATGTGCAACCCGCAGCAATGCAAGGCATTAGCAGTATCCGCCAGGCGCACGCACTCATCACTGTAGTAGCGCTCTCTTCAGAACGCATCCGGACGGGGCTCTCTTGAGTCGCAGCCCTACGGCAATCCTTCATGCTCGTCACGGTAGCCAAGCTCTGGATCGGGTCGTACTGAAGCGGTCAAAGTGTTGATTTACGCCCGCCGTCTGCCCTTCGGCTACGGTCGAGGTTCACGGTCCAGCCAATCAGTAGTGGCAAGAGCCTCCCGGTCTGGTGCCGAGGGGTGGTGGGAAACATCCTCTGCAGGGCCATGGCAGTCCAGGTACCGCTCTTGAGGCGGAGCCTTACGCCTTTGCTCACATACCCGCTATCATTCGCGGGATACGGTGGAATGAGCAGCAGAGAAATTGCGTAGAGAGCCGTCTAGCTTCTGACATTTGCATTCTCAACTACATACCTTACTCTGCAGCTTTCCACTGTTTCGCACCTGCCACTTGAGGTATCCCCATCCGTTGCACAATCGTATCCGTGTAGCAAAAGAATCGTAGCACCGAGGACTCGTAGGAGATAGGTCTTAACGTATGGCGCATCGATGCGCGTGAGGGCCGAGCACCTATCTTGTCATTACCCACCATTGATCTCAAACACCCGCCATGGCTTCGCTTCGCGCGATACCACCGATAAACACGAATGGTGCAGCCAAGAGGAAGACAGTCGCGAAGAACGATGGCGCGGAAGAAGGCTCATCGGCGAGCCAGGTTGCCCACACCTTGACCGCGTGTACAAGATGTAGACAGGTACTCCTCGTGTGCCAGAAAGATTTGTCCGGGCGACGTATTGACACAGGGATAGCGCAAGACACGGTGCGATCCGGGACTGCCTCGATGTACGCCTTGCGAGCGAACGAACTCGATATGCGAATACTACGATTCGAGCCGAGGGCATAACGTGAACCGCAACTATGTCGTGTGGCTCCAGCACAAGGTGCGGGAGCTGGAGGAAGAGCTGGACAAGGTGGAGAACGAGGACGGGCACGAGGACGCAGAGGCCATGATGCGCGCGGCGACGGTCAGGATGCACGATGCCAAAGAGTCGAAATACTTGGGGCCTTCGAGCGGCATCGCCATCACGCGGCTAGTTATGCAGCTGGCGAAGCAATTCACGGACGCCAAGAGCATAGAGGAGATCGTGCCCAAACAACGAGCCCGCCAGATCAAGGACCTGTACGCACAAGAGCAGGCAAAGCCGACCTCAAAGGTCTACCCGCTCATCAGCGACGTCGCCGCGACGGAGCTCCCGAACAGAGCACTAGCAGACTTGCTCATACAACTGTACAAGCTCAAAGTCCAGCCCATGTATCCGGCCCTCCATGAGCCGACACTGGACACCGATGTGGACACGGTCTATGCGGTGCCGGACCAAGCAACGCCGTTCCAACATTTTGTGGTGCGCATGGTGATTGCAATCAGCTTGCAGAAGATGGACACACAGTATGCAGGACTGGCAGACAGCTACTATCTAGGCGCACTCAAGTACATGGAAGCAGTCGTACGGCCCATGGACCTTAGGACTCTGCAATGTTTCGCGCTGCTGGCAGAGTACTCTCTCCTCACGCCCACTCGGACAGCTATCTACTATGTCGTAGGAATTGCAGTGCGGCTGTTGCAAGCACTCGGTTTAAATGAAGAGAAGACCATCACCCGCGGGCAAAGGGACGGATCGGCAAACTACCTCGAGATCGATCTCCGTCGGCGGCTATTCTGGTGTGTCATGGTGATGGAGTACGGGCTGGCACACTCCATTGGAAGGCCTTCAATACTTGCAACAAGCCAAGATCACATCGATGTGGGCTGGTTCGAGACTTGCGATGACCAGTATATCACTCCACAAGGAATTGATCCCGCCGCGCCCCGGCCTACTCTCAAGAAGTGGGTTGCCATCCATTTCTTCAAGATGCGACTACTGCAGCTTGAGATTCGGCGGAAGTTGTATCAGAAGAAGAGACCAGATCCCAAGGATGACAGCGACCCGTGGTTCATCCGCATGGAAGCGAAGTTGACCGCTTGGAGAGATGCATCGCCCTCGCAGGACGAAGGCTTTGGTCTTGACAAGATTTGGTTTATCGGCCGCTACAATACCATGGTCGTCTTCCTGTACCGGCCGTCACCGCAGGTCCCCCGACCCTCTGTTGAAGCAGCGCTCAAGTGCTATGAAGCCTGCGAATACAACATCTATATGCAACGCGAACAGATTATCAAGCGCAACGTCGACCTGACGTGGATCTTCACGCAATCAATATTCATGGCAATCAATACGATGCTCTGGTCATTGAGCTATGTCGAAGTACGACGCAAGTACAATCGAGAAGTCGTCGAGAAGCATCTAGAGGTGGCAATGGAGGCGATTGCGCTCGCATCAGAGCGATGGCCCGGAGTCGCCTCCGCGATCCAGCTGTACCAGAATCTCATCACAGCTATTTTGAAGATCTACGAAAAGCAGGGAGACGTACCGATATCAGCAACTACGCCTTCCGACTCAACGTCTCCAGCGCCGATGTTCACAGATCAGCAAAGTCGCTCTCGCGCTACGAGCCCAGCGACTGTTAGCAGCCAGTCTGTTGCCACGCCACCTGAGAGATCAACTGCGCCGCCCTTTGGATACATCAATCAACAAGCCAGCAGGAGAAGCATCGAAGAACCGCCTCCTGTCCCCTATCGATCCGGCTCTAACATGTCTAACGTGCCAACACCTCCTTCCGTCTCCCGCCAGCCCTCACAAGGCACAGTGCAACACCCGAGCTCGGATTCCATTCCGACCATGCACAGCATGCAATATACACCTACACAACAGCCCTACAACCCACAATTTACATCCCTGCCCGAGTTCACTCCCAACCTCACAGTCCCCGGTTGGACCGCCCCTCAAGTTCAACCTTTAAATTACCCAACAACTTCTCCTCCCGCCAACCCTCTACATTACTTCGACTCCTACGGGAATCCGGCCTACGACCCTTCAAACCCCGCTTTCCCATATACCGGCGGCGGTTTTGACGCAGCTCAGAATCAGAACGAAGGCTACATCCCTCAATACTGGGACATAGATTCTGGCGCTTTCGGCGAAGGGTTGACACAGATGCAGCAGAAAGAGTTGATGCATAGCTTGGAAACTGATGGAATGGAGGACATTCAGAGTATGATTTCTCATACGCTTGCGGCTATTACGCCGAAGACCCATCAAGCGCCCACGTTCAAGTGAGGAGTGACATTGGTTGCGGTCTTGACTCATGTTTGAACAAAAGGATATGTTTGGACTGGTCATGTCATTTCGAGATGATGGAAGGGACTCTAAATGATTCGATGGCTAATGCGATTTGTGATGATATAGGGAGTGTCGACAATCTGATGGCAGCATCTTCAGCGGCGGCTGGCGCATCTGGCCAGAGGCGGAGCAGCGCCATGGAGGAGTCGATGTCAAGCATGGCTTTCAGTTGAACGTACGAAGGGAACGGCTTTATGGCTTGGGACCGGTATGTGGTTATGGTTTGGTAACAGCAGGTATGCAGTGACGGCTTACAGCAACGGCCTAAAGGAACGGCAGGAAACGAAGGATACGGAAAAAGGTCACAGAGTGGGCGAGGACGGATGTGATGATTGAAATGCGTGTACAGCATGGAGTTGGTGGACTGCTTCTGTAGCGGTTTTGAGGGAGATATCCAGTATTGTCATTTCTACATCGCAAGACGCGTCTGTAGCAGCTCAGCAACGATGAAGATGAAGTAGAACGGACCAATCAAAAGGCTTATATCATGGCTAGTGTCATTCACTGCTCGCATTGACTTTCACATGCGCATATGGAAGCTTGGCGGCCAATGAGGATGTGTGAAACCTCACCTCACCTGCGCAGGCAATGGTCATGCGCGCAACCTCACTTCACTGTAGAGATAGCAGTACATCTCATGATTCCTCGCTTCCTTCAACCTTCAATTCTCACACATCGACATTGTTCAGCAGTTGTCAGCTACCCTTTACTCGCAAGGCCTTCAGGGCAGCAGAGGCAAACATGCCGAAGTCAAAGCTTCAGACTGTCAGTGACGAGCTTCAAAAGGCCAAGGAGAACCTCAAACAAATGCAGCGCAAGGTTTATGGCTGTCGCTCGCCACTCTCAGCCGCTCCGAAGTGAGTCGCACCGCCGCATCGCTCAAGACAACACGTACTGACATCTTCCACAGTCTCACCGATAATCACTTCCTGATCCTCTTCGTTGGACCATATTCCGTCCCCATGACCCCTCACACGTCACTCCTTCCCGAGGAAACCAAAGAGCATATCAAGCCCATCCTTCACCCCCAAGGCCTGTCCACTTTGCCGGACCAGAACGTAGACATGGTCGAGCTATACCGTCTCTACCTGTACACCGGCAAGATCTACTCAACCCACGAGGGAGACACCGAGAAGACAGATATCGAAGAGGAAGCAGGAGATGCTGAATGGACGCGACTTGCATGGCTGTACTTCCTTGGCAACGACATTCAGGATGAAGCTTTCGCGAACAAGGCCATCGATGCTTTCGCTGAGAAGGTCCAAGAGACCGACAGTTTCCCGACCAGTATGGCAAGTGAAGTCTTCGAGCGCACCAAAGACGGCGACGCGCTCCGCAACCTGATCGTTGACTTACATGTCTGGCTTGGTCACGGTACGTTGATCGCATTCTTTCACAGTCAGGAATCACTGACAACTAGCCAGGCAACTGCACCAAGGCACCGCATGAAGACGCTGAGGCTCCAATCGAGTTTCACGTCAGTGTGTACAACGTGATGAGTGCTCTTGGAAAGAAGGTCAAAGACCCAAACGTCAAGGCTCCATGGGAGGCAGACAACACGCGTTGCAATGCGTATCACACGCATCGTCATACCGATCGCTGCGGTTTGTCCGTGATCGACTTGACAGAGGATTGAATATGCCGTGGCGAGAGCTGAAGTCGAACAATTGAAGATCAAACGATGATGGGAAAGGATGCCGAGCGTGACCAAAGCTGGTCTTGAAGTCGAGATTGATTATGCGTGCAGGCTGCGCAGATATGAATCAATGTTTGGGAGACGAGCTGTGTCTCATTGGGAAGGCTTATATTCTCCTTGATCGAAGTCGAAGGTTGAGGAATTGTCCGTATCCTCAAAAGACTTGTATGGGATGTCGACGAGGTCTCCAATCGCGCCTTTTAGCTCCGCCTTCTCCTCTTCTTCAAGTTTCTCCTTCTCATGCAGCTCTCTCTCTTTGTCCACAGCCCCATACATCATCTCCGCCATCACGCGATTCTTCTCCTTCTCCCTATCAAGCGTAGCTTGCACAACCTTGAGTGCCACATACGGCGTTTCCTGCCAGCGAGGCTCCTTCTCGCCGATTCTCTCTCGATCAAATCTGTTTCTGCTGTCGATGCCCGTCATTCCGTAGACGATGGTGTCCCATCTATCCTCTTCTTTTGCAATCTGGAGCTCCGATTCCAGCATCTGCCTCAAGTCGTGACGTTTCTGACGCTGTTCGATGCGATGATTGAGAAAACCCGTGAGAGCTGGCGATTGTGGTTTCTTGTACCGCAAGATGGGAATTTGGTTGGCGTTGACGACGACAGGTACTTGTCGCTTCCCACTGCCTCCAAGCATCTCTTTGGGTATTGGTCGCTGCTGGATTGGGACGTATTTTGGATTCTCCCGCGGCGGCATGCCGATCTTCTTCACGAGTGTCTGCTTGAGCGCTGGAGGTCTCTTTGCAGCATATGGCGCTCGATGAAGCAGGTCCAGGACATATTGGGTGCTCTGCTCATTGCCTGCTACGGCAGCATCAAGATGATCAACGGCTTCATAGCCGGCTTCGTACAGTACGCGCAGCTGGCGGTGGGAGGTGTTGTGCTGAAAGTTTCGGAATCGATTCCTGACCAGGTTTTGGAGTTTCTCGCCGTGGAAGGCATCGACGGAGAGCTTTTTACATTGCGAGAGGAGGGCGCGGTAGAGGGCGATGGCGGCAATGCGGTGTGCGCCGGATCGATGAGGGACGACGAACTTGGGCATGTAAGGTGATCATGACGCGCCCATTGGGAAGAAACGATTCAGATCGGGACGAGTGAGTTGGAAATGGGCTTGGAGCGCGGGGAGAAGGTGAGCAGGTGAGCAGGTGAGGTCGCGCTGGTTCAATCAAACTGAGACTTACTCCATCAATATTTGCTTCAGAGCTTGGCACGTTTCAGCCACTCCAGCAGCGCCACAAAGAGAACACATGTCGGAGACCCATCTCACATGCTCCCCCTGGGAACAATCACTACGACACGGCACCGCTTGTCAAGATGTCTCGGTGAAGGAGAAGTTGCTTCCGAACGCGATGGAGGCCTACCCGCCCCAGTACGTGGAGCACAACCTCCCTTTCGTCCTCCTTTCGGGACTGGGAGAGGAGGATGAAGGGGACCGGTCCAGTCTGTCCACCAAGAGGCAAGAGAGTGGAGCCCGGATAACAACAGAATCTCCAGAATGCACGTCTGACCAGGCAAAATCGTTGTCGCGGGAGTTCAAGACGTTAGATGGGACCGGCTGCCCATGGAACTCTAATTCGCTACCTGGACCGTCTGCCAGCATCCGATACAAGATTAAGACTATTGGAAGGTCCTACACTCTGCCACCTCGAAAAGCAGCGCCACTTCCACAGTCGCCTGGTGCTGAGGGAGCTTCGCCTCCTAGAAATACGGAACTGCATTCACCGCTCTCGCCTCTTTCTCCCGGGTCGCCAGTCTTCCCGGATGGAATCTACACGCCCCTTTGGCTTTCGAAACATCAACAGCAAGTGCCGTCGCTTTTCGTTGCGTTCTTCAACATTCTGGCAAATGAAGCATCGCAAGATGAACAGCTTAAGAATGACATCAACACTATCCGGAGCGCACTTGGTCGATCTGGCTTTAAGACTCGCTTCGCTTGCGTGTTGATCAGTGACCAAAGCATCCTCCATGCCCCGGATCTGGAAGACCGAATTGGATCTATTCGAAGGGCAACTACGCTTGACCCGAAGACAGGCCTCTTTTTCATGCCTCCCATGTCCTCTCAGGCTGAAATTGGAACGTTTGTCCACAGCATGATGGCAGCTCTGCAACCATACTGTGTTGAGTATTATCGTGACCTTAGCAAACATGCTCGGAGAAAGAAGGCCCGCGGTGGTCCACCTCTCCTCGCGAATACGCCGGTGGGAGGAGCATCACAAGCCACATCCCAATCGGGCTGGAATGTACGCTACGAAGTCAAGCAGGGCGTATTTGCCGAATTTAGACAAGAGATGGATGTCGCCGAGCGGCACTATTCTGCGGCAATTGAGGAGCTCTTCAGCACAGAAGGAGGTGTTTTTGAAACCACAGCAAGCTGGTCTCCAAGATGGGATGAGGCACGCTTACTATGTGACTCGATTGCAATGAGGGTGCTAAGGTGTCAGCTCTGGAATGGCAACACAACTGGTGCTGTGCAGTCTTGGCAGAACTACAAAGTTCGAATGAGGGACCTCGTTGATAGGAGAGGCAAGGGATCAAATACGTACGGATGGGATGCCTGGGAAGGAAGATGGGCAAGCGTGATGTCTCAGCTCATTCAACTGGCTGACGTGCCAGCATTACAGAAATCAACAAATGGGGACACAAGCGACACACCCGCTTGGCAAGCGTATGCAAAGCCTGAGAGGGTCCTACTTGCTGGCGATCGCCTTCCACCATGGAATTTCCTACATCACTCTGGGTACTGGCTGAGGCTGTTGGTCAAAGGCATTCGATCGCGGTGGGACAAAGCTATGGCAATACCTGAGGAAGATCGCGTCTCTCCAGGCCAGTCTCCCGCCTCCGCTGTGGCCAATCGCTGGAAGAACTACGATGTGTTTCTGGTGCCTGAACCCCATGAAGAGGCTCCCGTATCAGGCCGGGGAGCCTACGACCACACTGCAGAGCTTGGTGCGGCATCCATGCGAGCAGCGGAGGAATTTGAAGCACGACAGCAAATCCGTATGAGCGAGCAGTTGCGGTTTGAGCTCGCCGTCGACTTCGTCCGTGGGGCAAAGTACAACGACGCGTTACAGATCCTCACTCAGTTATGGGAAGAATCTACCTGGCGTCAAGATGAATGGCTTCTGCCATTTTCAAAGCTATTGCAGCTCCTCTCAACCTGCGTCGCTCGCGACAAGTCCCCACATACCGCCGCGCTTGTGCCAGCGTTGACTTGGGAGCTCCTCAGCGTTGCACCTATCGACATGCTTGACGATGAGCTCGATCTGACAAAATGCCTCGATGCATGGGATATAGAGCAGAAGCTTTCCCTGACCTTGCAAGACAAAAGCAGACTGAGCCCAATCTCCGTGTCTGTCGCTTTCAAAGAGCGTGAAAGTAATGTTGGCGAAAGTCAGGAGTGTCAAATCTCACTAGTCTACGATAGCTCTACTGCTACCAAGCCTTTGCAAGTATCCAGGATCGAGCTCAGACTCGGCGCCTCGAGAATGCTCGTCTTGAGGCACGAAGCTAGCACTGCCAGCCGTGCTCGAGCGCTGGTATTGTCAACTCTCCCTGCTACGCACGAGACTGGAGACGGGAATTTGGAGACGACTGCAGATCTGACTTTCCTTCCTTGGCAAAGGAAAGTCCTGGATTTCGCCGTCATGCTGAAGGATGCCCAGATCTACACCGTCTCAGAGATGACCGTCTTCGTGGAGACATCCAAGTTTACTTTGGCGCATCAATTCACGAATGACACAATCAAGCCTAGTTCGCGCTGGCTCGTGGAGAAAGAAGGAGAGCTTGACAGCGCTTCGCTTCCTCACATGGATACGAAAAGCATCAATGTCTTGCCAAAACCGCCCAAGGTGCAGGTCCATCTACACGACTTGAGAAAGCAGTACTACACAGACGAGAAGGCACACCTCTCCATCGAGCTGGTGAATGAGGAAGCTGAAGCTATCAATGGGTCGATTGTGCCCAAGGTCATCGGGCAAGATGGCGCTGTGCTCATCTCGCATTGGAATGACCATGGAGACGAGCCTGTGAGAGCCATATCGGAGCTAGCTTCTTCGGATTCTGTGAAACTCTCATTGATGATCGAGGCGCCAGCAGAAGCGTCAGCTTTCATCCTTACACTCGATCTCCGATACACCTTGGCATCTGATCCAAGCACGCCATTGTCGAAGACGCTGACAACGGAGATTTCGTTCGTCGCTGCGTTTGAGACAAAGTTCACATTTGCGCCGAGAATGCATCCTAATCCGTGGCCTAGCTATTTCAATCCATCCACTCGTGGAACAGCCGAGGAGCCGGACGGAGTCTTTCAGCTCTGGAGCGTAGGTGCTCAGGTTGTTTCCCTTGCAGAGCATTCGATCAAACTACACAAGCTAGAGATGACGGTGCACGAGACTCAAGGCGACGCTTCGTGTGCCATTACGACACCAGTGGTTAGCGATGAGCGAGAGCTGACGTCGGGTGGGAAGTCGATGTCGGCTTTCGAACTCACCACACAAAAGTTTTCGCTGGATGATCGAAGGCCAAGCTATCTCGACTTATCGCTCATCATCACTTGGTCCCATGAAGGAGCTCCCGGCGAAGCAACGAGCACTATCGCAGTGCCACGCCTCACGATTCCAACTTCGGAGCCGAGAGTACTGTGTACCATCGCTCAAGACACGGATAGTGGCGAGTCTGCTGCACTACAGTACTACCTCGAGAACCCATCAACGCATTTTCTCACCTTTGCGCTGACAATGGAGGCCACTGAGGATTTTGCTTTTAGAGGCCCGAAGTATCGCACCTTGAGTTTGGCTCCGTTAAGTCGACACCACGTTGACTACACGGTTCTACTGCACCAAGACATGGAGGGTCATGCAGGCTCTAATGGCGGATCATGGATATCGCCTAATCTGCAAGTCGTGGACTCGTACTACCAGAAGAACTTGAGAGTACACCCCGGCGGTGACCGTGTCAAGCTCGACGATAAGAGGGACATCAGCGTATGGATTGGAACGTCGGATCCCATGTGATGCTTGGGCATTAGCCGACACCAAGCCCAGAACGATCTGACTCCGCGGATCTTTACATGTTGTGAAAAACAATAATCTGCTGAAGCTCTGCACAGCACATGCATGCCGACGGTGCCGGCGCCGATAGTCACACTCCAGGGCCAGAATTGCATTCACCTCTTGTGGCCAGTCAGCGCACGTGCACAGACCCCATCCGCGGACCGAGCCGCTAGCGTCCAATCTCGATTGCGTCAGACGCTGGGAAGTCGCGTCCCAGGGTTCGGATCATCATCTGTACGCGATGGACACAGAGGAGCAGGCCGCGAAGTTCGCCATACATGCGGCGTGTCGAGAAGGCCAGAGTGAGTAGTAGGCCGCGAGGTAGGGCGACGAATAATCTGATGACAGGCAGCCCAGAAGGTCGAATCACTCCTCAACGCCGACAAGAAACTCGCAGTCAAACGCGATGACGACGATCGACTACCGCTGCATTGGGCGGCCTCCTACAACCGCGTTCCCATCGTCGAGATCCTGTCAGACCTGAAGAGCTTCGATATAGACGCGCAAGATGGAGCAGGTTGGACAGCGCTCATGATGGCGGCTAGCCTAAAAGATGGCGATGCGCTTGTCGATTTCTTGCTCAACAAAAGCGCGGACCCGGACGTGAAGACGAATAATGGCCAGACGGCTCTGCACTTCGCAGCTTCGAAATCCAATCTTGATACCGCGCGCAAGTTGATTGCGCACAAGGCTTCGGCAAGAGTAAAGGATAAGCGAGGGCAGTTGCCTCTGCACAGAGCCGCCGCGATCGGTAACGTACCCATTGTGAAGCTGTTGCTGGAGAACAGGAGTCCAGTCAATGCGACGGATACTGATGGCTCGACTGCGCTGCATCATGCCATTGCCGAAGGTCATGGCGATACGGCTCTGGAACTTCTGAAGCAGGGCGCGGATAGCGGCAAAAAGGACAGCAATGGTGCACTGCCGATCAGCCTGGCGCCAGACCAACACGTGCGGAACTATGTGCTTAGAACCGCGGAGGAGGAGGGTATTGAGCTAGTCACGGCGTGACCTCCATTCCTGGGTGCGGATGGAGGCAGGGTGGATTGCGACATCAAGGTCCCTGAGAATGATGCGGTATACGAACGAAACGCGAGACGAGATTGATTGCATGTGCCGTCAGCCGCCGCCACCTGCAGGATAGACTTCAACTCCCCTCGTTGTACTCCGCACGGTACGGCTGTACGAGGACAACGAGATCTTCTAGCTACAGACCTTTTAGCACATGGCGAACCAAGCTGGGTGTGAGATGGCAAACAAGACGGAACCAGATCTGGGGCGAAGGCGGAGTGTCTGCACTCTGCAGGTGCCTGCAAGGTTAAGCTGGGTCTGTCACTATGAGAGCTCTGTCCAGTAGCCCGCTCCACGCATCGCGCCCGCTTCGCATATGCATGAATGGCAAGAGAGTTCTCTGAAAATTTCTTGCATGTCTTCACATGATGATCAGGAGCTCTCCGTGCTTCGCTGGTCGATCAATCAATGCTTTTAGAGGAGGTGGGGGTCTCGCAGCGCAATCGGCACTGCAGAGTTGTGGCCATGCACAGCAGCGGGGCTTTTCTGCGCGTGCTGCAAAGGTGAGACGTTTCTGGAGGAGCGCGGATGCAGATGCTAACAAGGATGATGTGGTACCGCCCGCAGTAGCCTGTAGAAGATCAGCCCTGTGTGAATCCCGTGGTGACAAAAGTCTAATGCGGCTCACGTGAATTGTCTGCTCGTAGTATCGAAGGTGATCATCTGTCCCTCAATACGATAGTCATTTCTAGGCTACCGGGAGTTAAAAATGTCATCAATTGCATGTCTCCGAACAGCAACCAGATCCAAGGACGCCAAGGGCGAGGTACGACCTTCTCCGTGGGAGTCTTGAACGAGGAAATGGGCTGCATACATTTATGTCCTTTGACGTCTGCAGGTGGACGCGTAGCAGGGCCCGTTATCCAGTCTCGAACCTCACATCACGATTGCTAGGCAAAAAATTTCACCATCTGCGGGCCTTCTTGCGGATCGTTCCTTGCCCCAAACTTGCACTGGCCACCATGCCAAACATGTGTTCATCATCGCGCGTCGTCGGTGGTATGCGCTCATGTAGACCATTCGATCCTTCACATGCGGCACGTTGTAGGTGGATCGAAGAGGAAAGGTGGAAGGCAAAGACTGAAAAGCTTTTCCTCTTGCAGTCGCGGCAGGAGCCTGCCGTTGCCGTTGGGCGAGTTCAAAGTTTATTCCATGTCGCCAGCTATTGACAAAGTATCCTGGCTTGCTCTGAACTCGCGTTGTTCGAGAGGTTCCCTTGTCTACGAGCAGGGAGCGGTGCCGCTACTACTGGATTCCCGTGCACTGCTGGGCTACTGGCACGGAGCGCATTCCCCGACGGCACCGTGAGGGCCGAATCATCCTTCTCATCATCAGATACAGCTCTCTACTCCGGACGCATGTGCTGAAGAGAGTCGCGGGCTCGAACGAGACAGGAGACAAGCTGTATTTGGGTCCTGGTCATTCCCGCTGCCGCCGCATCCACGACACACGGCCTGCTGTTGTTGGGAGCAGTTGACGTGCTGTCCTGTCCGTCCGTGCTCCGAGCACGCGGTCTCACTGCTGCGGTGTTGCTGGAGCTGGACTGCTGCGGGCTTTGCTTTGGCTCTGAGGTGCTTGCTTGCTTGTGCCTGCTGGCCTGCTGGCTGGCTCGACCGACTGGCTTTGAGGGTGGCGCGATCCACGTCTCGCATTTGCAAGAATGTCGTCTGCTGCGAGCCGACTCTTCAAGAGGCGGAGAATGTCCTCGCAATCCCAATGGTCATCTAATCAGCCGGGCCTCTCCGGTCAGGCTGCTGAAGACGAGTCTGCCGTCGACGGTACCACTTTCCTCCCCGCCGATTCGAAGCAGAGTCTACCTCGAGGGAGGCTCTCCTCGTTCGCCTCTGCCGCTGGATCTTCTCTACCAAGCAGGTCTTACATTCATAATGTGAGCCATGGAAATCCAGGTCAGTGCTCCATTGATCCATGGCAAGTGAATCGCAAGTACTTACAGTGTGCAGACGTCCACTATTCATCATCTGGAGTTCGGGAGCAAACTGCCGAACTTTCGTCCTCATTCCTAAGTGACTCCGAGATGGCCCGCCAGTTCAGTCCGGATAAGCAAGACGTCGATTCATCCCTCGGCCCAGAACGCAGACACGATCCTATCGAGGAACGCTCAGAGCCCGTCACTCCGGACGAGTCTGAGGCTCCCTCACGGCCCTTACCGCACCCTGCCGCGAGTGACGCCTTACTGATATACACAGAGCAGTCTCTCTCCCCTGGACCTGGACGGCGGCGGCAGGACTCTGCTCAACGTGCGCCCAACGTGCTCGTAACGAGACCGACCAACGACAACAGCAACGAGATGGGCGGTACTGAGGAGACCACGCCCCTTCTGCCTCGAGAAAGGTTGTCAAGCATTCGGAAACCCAAACAGCAATACGATGCCGGCGCAGACCTTGAGGGCCAGCCTCCCTCAAGAAAAGGGCTTGGCGGGATCTGGAACCGATTTGGCCATCACTATCCGTCCTTCAAAGCTGCCAAGAGAACAGCTGTGACCTTGAGCAATCCCAAATCATGGGATGGTAGGAAGATCCTACAGGAAGCTGTCATACGACCTGTTGGTATGCTACCGTCGGTGTTCCTGGGACTGCTTCTCAATCTGCTTGATGCCTTGTCGTACGGCATCATTCTCTTCCCGCTTGGCGAGGAAGTCTTCTCGCAAATGGGCGCCGATGGCGTGTCGATGTTCTACGTCAGCTGTATTATCTCACAGCTAGTGTACTCGACCGGCAGTATCTTCCGAGGTGGCGTTGGATCAGAGATGATCGAAGTTGTGCCATTCTTCCACAAGATGACGTACATGATCATTGGCGTAATGGGTACAGACAATCCAGACGCTCTGAGGGCGACTGTGATCACGTCCTACGCAATGAGCTCTATCCTCACGGGTATCATCTTCTTCGTTCTCGGTGCCGCACGCCTTGGAACGTTGGTCAACTTCTTCCCTCACTCCATCCTCGTTGGATGCATAGGAGGAGTTGGCATCTTCCTGTTCCTGACTGGTATCGAGGTTTCTGTACGCCTTGATGGAAACATGGCCTTCACCAGGGAAGTATTCGAGAAGCTGATTGCGCCGATGAGCCTGGCACAGTGGCTTCCGCCGCTCGCATTGGCGATCTTGTTGCTGGTCATAAAACGCTTCTACGACAGACCTTTCCTCGTTCCGGCCTACTACATCGGCATCACCGCCATCTTCTACATCGTCACGACTGCGGTACCCGCCCTCAACATGGAGAAGCTGCGCACAGCTGGATGGGTGTTCGAGGCCCCTGCCGAGGGTCAACCGTTCTACAACTTCTACAGCTACTACAAGTTCAGCTTGGTTGATTGGAAGGCTGTGGCTATGACGATACCCTCGCAGTTTGCCTTGACCTTCTTTGGCATCCTACACGTACCCATC
Source organism: Pseudocercospora crystallina (assembly GCA_003666085.1). Taxonomy (NCBI): domain Eukaryota; kingdom Fungi; phylum Ascomycota; class Dothideomycetes; order Mycosphaerellales; family Mycosphaerellaceae; genus Pseudocercospora; species Pseudocercospora crystallina. The sequence continues at coordinate 420,102 of QQNG01000074.1, read as the reverse complement.
AACGTTCCAAATCTCGCCATGAAGATGCAAGAGGACAACGTCAGCATCAATCGTGAATTGATCATGCATGGTGTATCAAACACACTCTCTGGAGCCGTGGGAAGCATACAGAACTACCTGGTCTATGTGAACAGCGTCCTCTTCATGGACACCGGAGGAGACAGTCGTCTAGCTGGGTATCTGCTTGCCGCTGCTACGGCCGTCCTCTGGGTCGTTGGGCCGGTCGTCATTGGATATGTCCCTGTCATTGTGGTTGGTACCCTCATCTACTATCTTGGCATTGACCTGGCCAAGGAGGCTCTCTTCGACACGTATGGCCGTCTGCACAAGCTTGAATACATCACGATCTTAGTCATTGCCCTGGTCATGGGTGTGTATGACTTCGTCGTCGGTGTCGCTGTCGGCATTGGCCTTGCCTGTCTGGTATATGTTGTGCAGACATCTCGAAAGAGTGTGATTCGGGCGGAGTTCTCGGGCGAAGTGGCAGAGTCAACCGTCCGGCGTCACGCTAGGCAACGGGCCTACCTTCATCGCGTGGGCCCTCAAATTCGTGTGGTGAAGCTCGGTGGATATCTCTTCTTTGGCAGCATCGTCAATGTTGAGAAGACAGTACGAGCACTCATCGATGCGAAAGCTTTCGCTCAGTCACCGATCCGCTACCTCATTGTCGACTTTTCACATGTCACCGGCATTGACTTCTCAGCAGCGGAAGCTTTTGGCAGAATGTATCGCATTCTTCGCAGGCGGGATGTCGAGATGGTCATTGCTGGGGTGAACCTGCATGATGAAATTGGCAGAAGCTTGCAAATGGACGGGCTTTTCGAAGAGAGTGACGAAACACCACCGCCAAAAGTCTACGAGAATCTCAACAGTGCGCTCGAGGCTTGCGAGAATGGACTTCTTATCACTCTGACTGAGAAGCAACAACACGACCTCCGCAACCCAGAGGACTCGCCATCAATGACAATACCCGAGCAGAACAGCAACAGACCCTCACCACTCGCGCAGCTCGACGGCATGTACGGCTCACCACGCACCTATGCTCGTCACGAAGCCGCCACACAGACCATCACCGAAGATCAAGGTCAGCCCGAACGATCAAGATGGCAGAACCTCAAACAACCTCTTCCTCTGATTCTACAGGCCTTTCAGGACCTTACGTCCAAGAACGAGGACTTTTGGTTCCGCGCCGTGCCCTACTTCGAGAAGAAAGAGTTTACAAAAGGTCAACTCCTCTACAACCGCGGGGACAAACCAGACGGTTTTTACCTCTTGCAGTCGGGCATCTTGAGAGCGGAGTACTCTCTGGAGCAAGGAAACTACTACGAGTCCATCGTCGCAGGTACCACGTGCGGCGAGTTGCCATTCTTCAGCGAAACGGAACGAACATGTTCCGTTTTTGCGGAGACGGACTGCGTTGCGTGGCTGCTCACACCGGAGAAGTGGGAAGAGCTTCAACAAAAGGACGGAGAGGTCAGCCAGGAGATGTTGAAGGTTGGATTGAAGTTGAGTGCGGAGAGGATGAATGCTATTACTAGCTATGTTTTGATCACGGCGAGTTGAAAGAGCAACAAGCCGAATGCAGGAAGGGAAGAAGGGGATAGATGGTGTGATTTGGAGAGAACGAAAAGTATGCTTCTCGAGCGAGGCGTTGGCAGACAGGTCAATGATCTTTGCGATAGAATAAGGTGGATTGGATGCTTGCCAAAAAGCTGAGAGCGTTGAGCAAAGTATCGTAGCTTGCTTGCGGAAAAGTTCTTGAGGATGGATAGGGATGGGTGTACAGAACTGTAGCAACAAAAGTTTGGGTATGAAAGAAAAAGCCTACAATCAGACAATGTGTGCCATGGACGTCTTCAGAATGTGGTGTGAGATGCAATACGAAATGTATGTACACATTAAGAAGCTGGAAGAAATGGCTCTCCCTATCTCTCATGCCCCAATTCTTCATGCAAATGGCTGAATCCTCCAATGACCGTCCTGTAGCACCGTGGTATCATCCAATCCCATAGATCCGTCCTCGCTTGGTCCACAACCAAACTCCTCCCCGTTCCTTTCAATGAGATGCGCTCAAGTAGCAGCAATAGAACCAACTCCGATATGATATAAACGCACTGTCGATATCGCACCCTTACTTCCTCTTGCTCAGCTTCCTGTCCAAAGCTACTTCATCGCCTTCGAAGACGAATGCATTGAGCACATGTCCTTTCTTCCATCCTTGCGCTTCGAGCGTCTTGCTCTCGTCCAACGCTTTGCCGTAGTACACCAGTCTCATGTGCTTTACCTCTGGCATCTTCTGCTTGATTTGTCTTATCATGACGCCAACGTTCTGTCTCGCTCCAATCGTCACCTCGATGTCTGAAGACGAGTTGGAGAGGCGAGCGCGGACTTTGATGGGTTCGCCAATGTCCTCCGCCCTTCCCTTCCCTTTCTCTTCCCTCCTTTCCTCGCCTTCTGCTGCTGTGCCTATTGTTTCGCCTTCAGCGAAATCCTCTTCTCCGTCTTCACTTCCCGTCCCGTCGACTTCCTTCTCCATCTCCTCCCCTTCATCCTCAATTATATCTTGCGGATCCGTCACTACCCAATATGGCAGCTCATACAGTTGCCCGCTCTCATCGTAAACTCCTTCTCTATGCCTCTCTTTCCCTCTCCCTCTCGCTACCCTCCCGTGCGGACATGTGATGTTTGCTGCGTTGAGCACGGCTTGTGCTTGTTCGACATCTTCCTGACGAAGGAACTCGCAGACGAGCCGGAGGGTCTGCCAGATTTCTTCGCGGCCGGTGACGCGGGTCTCGAAGAAGATCTCGCGCTGGCGGTTCAGATGCGAGCGTGTCCAGGGTGGTGGGTTGTTCGAAACATTTTTGGGGGACTTGAGGAGGGGTGTAGGAGGGAGGATGGCTTGGTTTGGTCGGACGCGGGAGGAGGATGTGGTTGCTCCTGCGCCTGTTCGTCGGTTGGAGGAGGGCGGAGGGAATTCGTGGGAGGGTTGGGAGGGCGATGGAGCATTTATGGCTGCTCGGGAAGAGTCGTGCGGGAGGGATTGGGAGTTGGAGAGACCGGAGCCCGGGTTGTCAATTCGTGAACCGCAGCATCCCTAGTGAAGGATATGTAAGTCAAGGTATGGGCTTCGCGCAAGTGTTTGCTGTGTATGTTGGGAAGAAATCCTTACCATCTTTGCTCATCCTCTCCACCAGTGCCGCCGTCGGATGGCTTCCCTATTCCTGACGTTGATGCTCCTGCCGGCACTGATAGCCTCGAGGATGCGATGTACCTAAGCGAAGCGCTGCGCTACTCCAGCGCAGGAGATACAGTGTCACAATATATTCCGCGGGTCCCTCTTCACCTTCGCCTTCGCCTCTGCCGCTTAGGAGCCGATCAATGCGCAAAAGCGAAGTCAAGTCCAGGTCCAGGCCGCTTTCAAGCCGTAATTGCTCCAGTCGTTGCTTCAACAGCAGGCTATAAGAGAAGTGTCCCTTCGATATTGATTCCTTAATACCAGCAAGCAATAACAAACAGGCCACAGGCGCAATGCGCACAGAGCAGTCCCGTGCCAATCGAACGGATTCTTCCTGGGGTCCCCCTTGCGAGTATCTCGGTGGTAGAAGCGCGCGACCGCTGCGCAACCAGATTAAGTTTCAGAATGCCGAACGGTCAAGTATTAGTTGCGAAGAAGTAAGCGAGCGGACTGGTTATGTATTGAAGTATTGCAAGTAGTACGCGGCTCTCCCGCGTTGTAACTGTAACTGTACACGATGAGGCAAAGCCCAATGCAAGACGCAGGTCGCAGGAGCGCCGCGGTGCGCGGCCAGCTCGTGATGGCGTGAAGGTTGTATGACTTCACCTTTTGGCTTCGATCTCCGAGAGCTTCCTTGGGTCCTGTCTGCAGAGGCCTGGACAACCTTACCACCGTTCTGCGCTCGCTCGGTCATCTGCTGTCAACACTGCTCACAAAAGCAGGCAGAAAGCTCCAGTCTGTGAAACCGCAGGAAATCCATCATGTATTAACCGACACTATTAGCTATCTACCGTAACCCGCTTGTAATGAAAACCACACCATTGGGTATCTTTTCGTCGAAATTGATGGGGTATTCGCGACTGCCCACAGGTCCCAGCTGCCATGCCCAAGAACAGACACACCAGCACAGCGGCGAGCCGACACCACTGCTGTTGTCCTGTTCAGACCACCGGCCATACCGAGCCCAGGGCAGTAAATCACCAAGCAAGCTAAACAATGCAGCGTGTGGTATCAATCTAAAAGCAGACGCAACCAAACAATCCCTATCCATCCGTCCATCCTTCCCGATGCAAAGCAATGCAGAAATCAGAAGCAAGCAACAACAACAAAGCCGGCTGGCGCAGACCGTGAGCGAGTGTCGAGAGTTGGGTATTAGGACGCGGCGCAGCATAGAGAGGTAGGTGAGTTGGGTATCATCGTTTAGCGCCGGACCGCCGATGGCCGTCATTGTTGTTCAGCGAAAGGGGTTGTTCGTCTTCGGATCGTCCTTGGCGGATTCTCCTCCAGAGCTGCGTAGGGCTCAACGAAGCAGGCCGCACACTCGCTCTGCTGCTGGAGTCTAACACAATAGACTGTCAGCGCAACGAACAAACAATGTGGAAGCTTATGCGCTGGCCGTGACGGCAGGAGTGCTGTGCTGCTGAGGCTGGCCGACGTTGACGGCCTCTGGGACAACGTCGCCAATGCTTTGCTGGGCCTCGCCCTCCTTCTTGGTCTCACCGTTGACAACTGGGGTCTCCTCAGTTGGCTTGGTCTCGGTAGCAGCAGCCTCCTCCTTCTTGGCCTCGGATGCAGCTGGAGTGGCATTCTCCTTCTTTGGAGTGTTGAAGCGGTTGATAGCCTTGCTGGCACGACGGCCGAGGCTGCCGAGGACGGACTGGCGCTTGTTAGGAGTAGTGGTCTCAGTCTTGGACTCCTCAGCTGCCTTCTCGACTGGACTCTCGGTGGATGGCTCGACGGCAGAGGCGCCCTCAGTAGCTGGCTCCTCGACCTTGGCAGCTGGTGCCTCAGTGGCAGCGGCGACGGGCTCTTCAGTGGCGGCAACAGCTGGGGTCTCCTCCTTCTTGGCTGGCTCCTTCATGTGAGTTGAAGGGCTGACAGATCGGTTGCGCTTGATGAAGCCACGGAACTCGGAAAGGAGGTTGCCCTTCTCCTTGCTTGGAGAGACAGCCTCGGCAGCCTTTGGCTCCTCCTTCTTCTCCTCAGCGACCTCCTCGGTCTTTGGCTCCTCGACCGCTGGAATGGCAGTCTCGGCGGCAGAGCCCTCGGTGGTGGCGGTCTCTGGAAGCACAGGTGGGTTCTCAGAGACAACAGCGTCCTTGGCAGGCTCTGGCTTGAGCTCGGCCTCCTTTGCGCTCTTCTCCTTGGCAGGGCTTTGAATCTTGCTCCACTGCGACGAGACGCGTCCAAAGATGCTACCACGCTTGGATGGCTTCGTCTTCTCCTCAACTGGAGTCTCAGCGAGCTTCTCCTCCTCATTTTTCTCATCAGCAGCGGCTGGAGTTTCGGCGGCGGCGGCGCCAGCAAGGACTGGAGCGGCTTCGGTGGACTCAGTGACTGGTGCAGCCTCTGGCTCAGCCTTGGCCTCCTCCTTCTCGACCTTCTTCTCTTCCTTCTCCTCCTTCTTCTGCTCGACCTTCTTCTCGGCCTCGTCCTTGGTGCCCTTCAGGCGGTTGAGGATGCCTCGAGAGGTGGATCGGCTCTTTTGGGTCTTCTTGGCCTCGTCAGTCTCGCCCTCAGAGGAGCCGGTGCGCTCAGCAGCTGGGACCTCGGTGCTCTTCTTTGGCTTGGACTCGCTGCGCTTGGCAGCAGCAGCAACGCCGGCAACATTTGGCTTGTCTGGAAATGATTAGCTTGATGAAAGTTTTGAGTCAGAAGGATTGTTCACTCACTCAGCTTCTCGAGTTCGGCCTTGTAACCCTCGCTCTCGGGAACCTCCTCCTTGGAGGCCTTGCCGAGCTCGATGGCCTTCTCGATGGAGAGGTACCAGCCGTCGCGCTCCGCGTCGCTGGTGGCCTTGAAGACGTGGTTGTGCCCGTTGAGCTTGAAAGAGAACTCATGGGGCGCCTGCTTCTTGAGCTCAGTGGCATCGTAAAGAGCAAGGACATCCGCTGGGTGGGTCTTGTCGCTCTCGCTCTTCTTGTTGAAGAAGAGCAGGCCTTTGCCGGTCTGGCTGGCCCACGCAACGGTAGCGTGCGAGATCTCTGGCTTCTCGCCGCGCAGGTACAGGTCGAGGTTTTGCGGTGCTACCGGCTCATCACTGAGCCAGAAGTGCTTCTTGGATGGGATCAGGGACCTGGTGCCGTCAGCTGGCCACTCATGTAGCTCGTCGAAACGCGTCTCTCCACTCACTTCAGAACACCTGGGCCCTTGTATGCGAGCTGACCCTCGGTGATGGGCTCAACCGGCTTATCCGCGGTCTCTGCCTTGGCCTCCTCAGCTGGAGCAGCATCGGTCTTGGCCTCCTCAGCGGCGGCGGCCTCGGTGGTCTCCTTTGGCGCCTCGACGACGGGCTCCGCGACGGCAGGAGTCTCGCTGGTGACAGCGGTGGCGGTGGCAGGCTCAGTGGTGACCTCTGGTGCCACGGCGGGCGTTGTTTCCGGAACGGCCGACATGGTGTATTATGTGAGTATCGTTAAAACGTACGTATGAGCAAATCGTAAGACGTCAGGGACACGTGAAGAAGGGGAGCTGCTCCTTGAAGTTTCAACTCGAGCGCGAGAGGGTGGGCGGCAGCGCTGTTTTATGCGAGGCGAGGCGAGGCAGCTGCTCCAAAGGAGGGTGTTGTGATGGTGCAGGAGCAGGAGAAGGGCAGGAGCAGAAGCAGGCAAGCAGGCAACGTGGAGGCGGCGTTGGTGCAGCAGGAGCGGACGGCTTGCTATTTGGCAAGGATTGCGTTGAGAGTGCAGGAAGGAGCGAACAGGAGAAAGTGTTTTAGAAGAAGCTCGCAGCGTGGACAGTGGCCCTGGCCCAGGGTTGCGAGACGTGCGAGACGAGGGGGTCAGTGCGCGCAGCAGAGCGTTTATTGAAATTAAAAGCGATGGACTTCGGCCTGTTGTCTATTTTATACGATTCCGCGGCTCACCGCATGAAATCGTAATACGCAGCTGCCCCCAGGCCACTGTCCAGACTGTCCGCGACGATAGCGACATCATCCGTGACCATGATGATGATACTTGGGAGAGATACGGTAGATACCAGCGCGGTCAGACGACCTCTGTGGTCGAATGCGCATCCCAGACGTGTCGCGATAGCCTCTCTAGCGCCTCTCTGCAACCAAGCTGCAGCCAGCCGACGCTAGCCAGCCCTTTGCAGCACCTCAAGCACCTCAGGCTCATGCAGAAATCGCACCCGCGCGCCCTCACAGTCCTCACAGTCCTCAGTCCTCACACAGCAGACTGACACTGACACCCCATCGCGAATTTTTCTTCCTGCGTCCGCGAGAGCCCCATCACGTGCGCTAGTCGCCGCCTGCAATCTCGCGCGCCGGTTCAATATCTGCCAGCCTCGCACTTTGAGCTCCCGCGCGTCTGTGTCGCGGCCGTGCAGCTCGAAAACCGTTTGGTCTGGCGCACAGATTTGAGCGTTCCCACACTGAATCCACACCCGAGTAGCTGCCGGCCTGCCGCAAACCTGTGAACCCGGACCCTGACCGCTACCCGCAAGTTTAATCAGACGGGAGTCGTGACTCTTCTCTGCACATCCCAAGCACCTCGCACTGCAAGCGTGCATGGGAGAGCCTCTTGGATCTCACTTTTCGCAGACATCAACTTGTCAGCAGACATTGCGAAAGCTGCGGAGGGCCCCACTCTCGTCCAAGCGACCACACGCCATGCCCTTGGGTTCGAAGACGCAAGCTCTCACCCTCCTTCACATGCCCGCGAGAGACATGATACGACGAAACTAGCTGAGAACCAATCACCGTGCGGAGCCTAAAGTGCCGTTGCGCCTGCTAGTGGACGGTACAAGTCTTGACCAAGGCACCTATCGATAACAACGCGCGCTCGCTCTCGAGCACCCTTCCATACTAATTGGTCGTCGGACACATGTTGTGCGACACCGATTTCACATTTTGAGATGTCAACATGCGGCATCCAGCCTCCGCGAAGGGCTGCTGTACCACACGCGGAACATGACAGCAAGGCCCGCTGTCGTCCTTGCTCTTGAAACGCCTTCTCAGAAACACCAACCAAGATCAGATCTGGACGCGTCGGGAAATCTACGGAACATCTTCCTCACCCTCGCCCCGGCTCACCGCCGACCGCCACGACTGGTCATTTCATTACGGGTGAAGCGTTGCTGATCCGCATAGATCGACGGTAAGGGCGTAGCACGTGTGACGAGCTAATGTAAAGTATCACAATACGTTGTACAAACAGGTGGCTGGAATCACTTGAACTATTACACTCGACGTCGACGCGAATACCGTCACTGAGATGGTCCGACGAACATGTTTGTTTCAAAGCTGCGAAGACAGAAGTGGCAGCCTCAAGGGTCGAGTCAGGAGTCAAGACCTCTCCATCTCTTCAATCCCAAGCGTACATCTTCCCAATCTATGGTCAAGCACATCTTCGAGGACTCTGCAGCTGGATCCTTCGACCGCAACCGTTAACTCCGCCTCTGAGAATCTGCAACTCACGCCATAGATTCATGACCAGCATAGCAAACCCGTCGAGACATCGAGCTGAGAGCCCCGCTAAGGTCTGGGTCTTTCAGCCTACCTGCAAGACATGAGTCGCCAATGCTAAATTCGGAGAGGGGGGTTCCTTTGCCTTGGCCTCTTCCAAGCTGTCTGAAACTGACAACGCATCTGTCACAGAAGCACATCACACATCGCTCGAGCAGCGCCGCAACATACAAAGGGCACGAATACGTGATGCAGATAATGCCTAGAACACGCGCATGGCACGGATCCAGTGGAGGCTCTGCCAGGTGATAGTCGGGCAAGGAGAGCAGCCCCGGGGCCTCATAATGCATGACTTGCAGGCATCCTAGCTTTCAAACTCGCTGATATACGATTTCTGTTTTAACCATCGATAATGGCTTTAGCTGCTGCCGCATGGCTTTACTGACATCCAGCTTCCTCTCCCAGTCGTCAAGATGTTTCAAAGACGTCCCAAACATAGTCTTGGACAACCACCATGTCAGAGCTTCTCGGCTTTCGAAGGCGAACAAGTACGATCCCTACCACGCCTCGTGGATGTTGCTTGAACGACCGAGCCCGTCTCATTTCCGACTCGACGACACCACTTGAAGCCTTGCCAGAAATTTAGAATACGTCACTGGTTCCCGAGACCTCGATCGATGGGCGTTTCTCCCGGTAGACGCTTACGAAGACCTTTGACGTAGTCGGTCACCTGTTCTTGCGGCTTTGTGGGTGTTGAGGAAACGCTGCGAGCGGGGCATATACGGGTACCGTTCTCGATCGCTGATAGCCCAAGCGCTGGCGGGTGGTTGGACTTCGATTCTCACTCGATGAAATACAAGTCAAGAGGGCTCCATGCAATGCTCCAGTCAGTTCAACGCTCATCGGCATCTTGCAATGGTAAGATGGCCATCTACGTCGCTGCCTGTGGCCAGCCCTTCGAACGAGAGAGCAGTATCAAGCCCACCATGATCGTGCAACGGAGCTACCATTAGTGTATGTGTGCAGCCCATCAATGCAGAGTCCAGGTGGAAGAGGAGCAAATGCCATCTCCAACAGGACATTTTATATCCTACTGTGTGTCAAAGCCATAGATAGTAGATCAAGACTCAACATGAGCGATTCGCCTCTTCAATTCCCATAGCGTTCGGTGAGTACGACAGTTGACAGGAATGTTCCAAACAACACGACCTCAATTGATAGCAAATCGATGAAGAAACAAGGAGAGAGGGTTTGATAAGAAACCGAACCCCACGCGGCCCATCCCGCTGCACATGCAATTGCTCCGGCTCGAGTCCAGGACAAACTTTCTGTGCGCCATTCCACTCCGACCTTCTTGTCTTCACCCGGTCCCTCTCAAACTTCTCAGTCTTGGTCGCCACTACACTGCGACCAGAGGGAAAGTAGCAATGACGAAGAAGAAGGGCAAGACCGAGCCGGCGCAACCGGACCCTCATCCAGGCTCAAGCCTCATCATCTGCAGGAACAAGTACGTATGTTCGCCCTTGTTCACAAGACGATTGAGACGCTGCATTCGTACTCTCTTGCCATTGACAATAGAAGCTGACTCCAACGCTCCTCGAACAGACACTGGCGCTACATCTCCTCATTCCATGGACCATGGCTTCAGCTGCCTCCCGAGATCTTGGACTCGCTTGCTCACCAGAACTGGACTATGCCAGCACCTCGCCTCGTTGACCCCGCCGTCTTCTACGATGTCGTTAAGATCCGCAAGTCCGTCGACGAAGCCGCCTCAGACTCGGTCCGCGCGTCGACCGGACTGTCGAACACTGCCATGAATGGTCGCATGGACTACTTCGGTGCGGGTGGAGGTCCCTCGAGCCAGTTGAGTAAAGAGCGCATATTCAAGATCCGGCAGAAAGCGGTGAAGTTGCTGTCCAAGGCATTCCAGCTCGATGAAGTTGCCGCGAGTGTTGCGACTATGCAGGCTACGAGCACGGTCGAGGACGTGGGACAGCATGTTCTGAAGAGGGAGCCGCACAGCACAGGTTGGTATAAGATATTTCAAGCAGGCTTCATTGCAGGCTTCATGCAGTGGAAGGCTGACTTGGGACACCAGACGCTAAATATGTGCACTTCTTCCACGAGAAAATCCCCTCTCGGGCAATGGAACAGTACACGCCTCTGGAACCGCTGAACGAAATCATCAATGCTTTGCCCATGGAACTGCAAGCCCCGCCTCTGCGAACTCGAGCGCTTGTGCAGATCTTCAAGCATCAATGGGATGGCGCAGCGTACGATTTGACCATGGCACTTCGAAATGTTCAAGAGCTGAAACGTCAGCACCAGCCAAATCAACAGCAGCTAGAACTTGCTAGCAAAATGAGGGAAGAGCAAGAAGCTTGGCAAAAGGGTCATAAGGATTGGAGATCAGTGCCTCACTTGAAGGAGGAGGATCAGCCGAAGAGCTTGGAAATGCAACTGTTGTTCAACCGAGCTGGAGTATACTTGACAATCGCCTGCAATAGCGTACACCAGGCACTGGACGGTTTGCAAGAGTTTACAGAGGCACACGCAAAGGGTGAGACGAATGGCGTGGACCAGAAAGCGCACAGCGCCCGACTCGAAGCTCGGAAGATTGTCAAAACCAATGCAAAGAAAGCGCTGAAGGACTATCTCGCGTTTCTGTCGCACTTCGATTACACGCCAGGCCTGCCTTTTGAGATCACCAACGAAATTATGCGTAGGGTGTATGATTTGGCCAATGGAAACAAGACGCAGACCCCTTTGCCGAAGAATCGATTGGTGGAGCTGAACGGAGATGACGAGGAGATAAACGGCAGCAGTGGTGATGAGAAGGCAACCTCGTCAGGTAATGCTATGGTGAAGCATCAGAAGCCAAAATCGGAACCTTTCGAACGCGGCGAAGACGGATGGCCTCGCTTCCCTTCTCCCAAGATCCATCCAGCTTCCGCTCTGTTCGAGGAGAAGCCGCTCTCGGATCTGCCAGAGTTTCCAACACCGGAGACCACGGAAGCGATGCGCAACAATGACACCCTGAACGAGGCATTCGGCAGCCGTGAGGCCGTCACTTACCACCCTCTTCTGACCGATGCGCTGCATTCGCTCCTTCTTGCGCACGCACTCTTGCAGACAAGTCCAACTGAGTTGCTCCGCCACGCACACAACGCCGCCCGCCTTGCCAGAATTGCGGACGGATATCCGATCTTCCAAGCAGCACGCAGCCCCGCCCGTGCAGACTGGATCGAGGTCCTACGCCGCGCTAATAACTGGCTTGGTCTTTCCGTTCCATGGCAGAAGCTTTGCGCGCCAGCGCCTCTTCCCGATGCCGCTGGTGGGTGGGCAAAAGAGTCCAGCTCGAGTGCCTTGGCCAAGCGACGCGAAAAGAAGGATGAGACGCCCGATCAAAAGCGCGAGCGCATTAAGCAGGAATCTATCATCGACGCCCTTTCCGATGACCGCGTGGTCGATGAGGAGTCGTTCCAGAAAGCCGTGCGTGCACGCGAGAGGAGAGCCATGGAAGACGAGCAAGGGCTCTCTGGTCCTCTTAAAGACAAGGACGCAACTACGTCTGCCAGCGCGAGCGGTACTAACACCCCAAGCGCTGGGTCTTCGACCAATGGCGATTCCGCGCCCGAGAAGGAGAAGGAGAAGCTGCCGCCACCGAAACGCTGGGCTCAGGATGAAAATGGCAAGGAGTATCCGATCAGTACTGATCGTGCCGAAGCCATCGCGAGATGGATCAAGGAGAGCCCATTGAGCATGCCCGGCGTTAAGAAGAAGAAGCGGCCTGCAGGCAAGAAGAGGGCAAATGGCGTTGGCGCTGCAACGGAGGGTGTGGCGGGGATGCAGGTTGGTGGTGATGAGGATGGGCCTGATTAGAGCGGCGAGCGCTTTCCAGAAAGAATCTGGTCTCCACAGCTTGCGTGCAAGAAGTTGGGAATACCAGCCAGACAAGGCCGAGGGTTTTGAAAGAGAACTCTTGTCTCGAGATAGCGAAGTAGCAGCACTCTTGTGAAACCTGGACAGTCAGGTCGAAAGCGAAGAGAAAATGGCCCTGAAGCTCGAAAGATCTGCTGTTCTCTGTCATTCCGTGGGTATCATACGCGTGAAATCATCCAAATCGCCTATCGTTCCTCGTGCCTTTTCTAGTCATCCTGAAGCTCCTCATGAAGCCTGGCTCGAGATTCCCAGCCTCTCGTTTTGCGCTCGTATGTCTTTAACCATCTTCTACACAAACTCATTAGCTCCATGAGCAGTAAGTTGAGCTCGAGGTGTACTTACGGCTAATGCCTCGGGATTTACGCCATTCTCTATTAGGCTTATGCAGTAGGAGAGACTCTGACGGTCGAGCTGGGTATTCTGTGGAAGGTCGTGAGCATCAGAGGGGGATGGATTAGTAATGGCAAGGACTATGCGGACATACAAGTATAGTAGAGATCTCGTGGAGGATGTCGACTGTGTCGCGTGCGGCGCGTCGTTTGGTATCGGGGTCGGCGGTGGGCATTCTCAGTAGATGGAAGACGTGTCGATGAGTTTGAAGAGCCGATTCGGTGTTGCTGGGGTCGAGGCTCTCGTGCTTTGGTGCGTCCTGGTGTTTGTTGTTCTCATGAGAAGGAAGTGAAGTCAAGGCTAGCAGTGCTACATGAGCCAAGCTTAGTCAAATCTCAATGAACATTTGAGGGGTAACTCCATCAAGAAGGACATTGACACTCCCTCCACCCATCGTCGACGTCACCTCCTCCTCTTCTCACCTCCCACCACACCTCCATCTCACAAATATGTCTTCCCTCCCACATACGTCCGTCGGCCTCTCCAAAGAAACCCCGTCCACCTCCGAGACCGCTGTAGGTGGCGATGCAGGAGGCAACGTGGTCGCCAAAAGTGACGCTTCAGAACAAGTACCCAGAGAGCCTTCGGCAGGAACGACGAAGAGTTCGAGTGAACCGGGGAGTGCAGAAGCCGCGGCGGAGAAGCTGTTTGAGGAGAGAATGGAGGACGAGTATGCAAAGAGGGAGGGTGGGGCGTGAGTAGGTGAGTTGGTAAGGAGGAGTGAGAGAAGAGGAAAGGACTTGGGAACGCTGATGTGTATGCCCAACAGTAATACCATGTCTATCGCCAAAGCTGGTATCGTACAAATGCTCGCTCGATCCGACAAGAAGTAATTTGCTCGGCCGTCAGAGTCCTTTTCAGTAGGACCATAATCCAAGAACAAGTCATAGCATCCAACAGAAAGTGATCATCATCTCAGCTTTTCAATCATCAACCGAGCAATCATATGCCAATTCGCTTTCAAGAAGCATGGCATGTTTCATCAAGATCGCATCCCAACAGAAATTATCATCTCAGCTTTTCAATCATCAGCCAAGCCATCAAATTCCAGTCCGCTCTCGGGAACATTCACCCGGTTCATCGAGATCCAAATCAAATGGTCGCCCAAAATCACACCGCTCTCAGGAATCAGCAGCTTTTCAGATCACACTGGTCTCGCATCAAATGGCGGACCTTCTCATCGCTCTTCGGAAATGCTTTCAAAAGTCCCAGTCCTCATCATCCTCTAGCTCTTCGGAACGGCGCTGAGGATTATCATACTCGTTGTTACCATTGCTCCTGGATCCGCCACCGGGCGTGCTGGACTGGTCATCTTGAGGGTTCGAGTCGTTAGCATTGTTGTTGTTGCTGGCCTGCGGATCCGTGTAGTCGTTGTTCGAGGTCGGGTTTGGGGGTTGGGAATAATCATCCTGCTCTGTATTACCGTCCCCATTGGAAGGAGAGGTGGAATCATACGGACTCGTTGCATTAGAGGTCTGAGAAGATGAACCGCCTTGTGCGTATGGATCATCAGAGGGCGACTGGCTGGTCTGTTCGTCGCAAACCTCGCCTGTGCTTGAATCGCATTGCTCGGTGTTTGCCTGGGTCTGATCGGTTGCGCCACTATCGTACAGCTCATTGGAAGAGGTTCCGTTGGACGCGTTGTCGTAGTTGTGCTGCGCGACATTCTGGTACGGTTCATTGGGAGATGTTCCGTTGGACGTAGTGTCATAATTCTCCTGCGCGCCAATCTCCGAATTATCTTGATATCCGCCGTTGTCGGTGGAAGTGCTGGCACCGGTCGATGACGGCACTGGTGCGGCAGCGTTATAGTCAGTCGACGATGCAATTCCGCTGTTGGAACCAGACCCGTGCGAAGCTGACCCTGAATTGTAGGTCGGAGAAGCTTGGGTTGCTGTCGAAGCAGTTGGAGTTGTACGACCCGCAGAGTTGCCGGACGGTCTTGGTGTGGATGCGCTGTTCGAGTTGGAGCTAGCGCCACCCATCACCCTGTTGCTCACAGCGGCCCACCATCCATGCCCGTTGCTTGTTGTCGACGTTGTTGGTACAGGGGGCTTGGTGGAGGTACCCGAAGAAGGACGCGGAGGAGTTCGGGTCGAGCTCGTTGAACTGGGTGTAGGCTTGGTCTGCGTGTTGGGCTGCGGCTTCCTTTTTGGATCTCTGCGGACCGCTCTGGGTCTCAAGAGTGCTGGTGCGGGGCGTAGGTTGCGGAAGCTCTGTGCTTGATTCTTCAGCGTTCGCGCCGGGAGAAGTACCGTTTCCATTCGGACCAAAGTCTGTGGAGTTTTGATACGGTGCATTGCTATCAACTGAGCTCGGCATGGGACCGCCACTTGCAGCGGTGCCTGAAGCATTCGTCCCAGTGCCAGCCGCAGCCGGGTTTCCAGAGTCGCCACCAATTCCAGAAGCATCTTTGGAAGAGTCGCCAGTCGAGCTTGAGGGAGTCGTGGATTCCTCACTGGAATACCGCGAATTGCCGCTGCTGTCAGTCGCATCTGTCCCCGTCTCATCATCGGCTCCCGGAGTTGCGTTTGAAGCAGTGGGATCTGTAGACTCAATCTCAGAGTTGACAGCAGGAGAAGTTTCTGTAGGATCAGTTGCAGAAGACTCAGTTGCTGGACCAGTGGAGTCTGAGGAAGAAGGACTGGAAGCACCAGTCTCTTGGGCAGAAGCTTCATCGCCAGTGGCTGATCCAGTTGAATCCGCGGAGGAAGCACCAGAGGCACCCGTCTCTTGGGACGAACCACCATCACCGGCCGTGGATTCAGTGGCTCCGGTGGGAGACGCGCCTTGAGCACCAGATATCTGTGTTGCGACATTCTCGTTCACGGTGGGTGTTTCTTCAGCCCCAGCTGAATCACCGGCAGATGTAGAAGGCGGTCCAGCGGCGTTACAATCCGCACCGGTCCGTGTAGTCTTATCTTCGCCAGGGGTGAAACACGGGTCTGGGCCAGAGGGAGGACCAGCGGTGGGAGTAGCCGTTGAGGTCTCCGCTGGAGGAGTGATAGCAGTGGGAGACTCATAACCACTGTCCGAGGCATCGTCCATGCTGCTCGATGCGGCGCCAGACCCGCTGTCCATACTCGTTTCGCCCCCAGAATCACCTCCAGATCCGCCACCAGCACTTCCACCGAATCCACCTCCAGAATCGCCACCAGATCCGCTACTACCGCCACTGCCGCTGTTCTTGCGTGCAGAGAGATTTGGCGCAGAGCGAGTAGTTGTAACGCTCCTCACATAGACCTTTCCCAGAGTAGTCGGCCTGAAGCTTGCAGGAATAGTCGTGACAGACTCCTGTCCACGAGGAATATGACGAGGTCTTGGGTACATCGATGTGGAGATTGTGAGGGTAGAGCTGCTCGCTCCATTGATGCTGGTGCTTGACAAGCCACTGGACTGACTCTTGATATTCGATCCGCTCGGAGAAGGAAGAGGTCCGTCGGAGCCTTGGTCCTCGTTTGGGTCGAGGGGCTTCAAGTCTCGAGGGCAAGCCTGGCCGTTTGCTTGCGCATTGGTGGACGAAGTGTTGTTGGACGCTGCATTGTTCGCGGCCTGGATGTTCGCAGCCTGGACAGTGATGCCCGCAGCGGCAACAAGTAAAGTGAGGTAGGCTGATCGAGGCATTGGTTCGACAGTATATAAGTCAAGTGGTCTTGTAAGTAGTGGTTCGCCGGTTGAGTAGGTACAGTAGGTCTTGGAGTAGAGTTGCACTGGACCCAGTAGCTTGGTCGAAGTTGAAGAAGTATAGTGTGTCCAGTAGAGTAGAGTGATCCGGTCAGTATTCAGTAAAGTAGTATTGATTCTCAGTGATCTCTGTGAGTGTCGCAGATGGGGCTTGCTGTTGCTATCCTTTGCAGGCTTTCAGTGCTTGTGTTGCTGAGTGGAGGAAAGAAGTTCAGGTTTGGGCGGGCAGGGAGCCGATATTAGTACTGTCTGGCCCTCCATTGATCCTCGTGTTTGCATCAGTCGCACATCCTCGCACGTCCTAGAATGATCGCGCGCCGGCTGCGCTGTGACATGGGGCGTGGACAATCAGAGCGCGTGTAGGAGGACTCCTGATCTTCACGTGCCTCAATCAGACTCGGGAGCGTGAGTATGGAGGTCATAAGGAGAGTCCTGTGGGAGATGCTTCTGACCTTCACTCCTCCGACGAGTTCCGAACGCAAGGAGATTCGACATCATGTGGGCAGTGGATTTTGGTCAATGGCAATCCACATGCGCAATGGTGGTAGCTCAGGAGATCATGCTCCAGGTGCCATTCAGTGCAGTGGCATCGACGCTTCTCGAGCCGCGTGAAGGCCGCATCTCACGAGATGATCCTTCTGGCGTCGCACGGACGTGGCAGATGCGAGCAGAGTTGGTTGTGATGGTCTCGGAGATCATAATGCCAGCATCGTCGGTCATCAGGTCGCGTGAAGGCCGCATCTCACAAGATAATCATTCTGACGCCGCACGGGGGCGGCAGCCGTGAGCGTGGTTGATGGCGATGGGGTCGGAGTTGATACTGTCGCCATCACGATGACTTAACACAATCGTTTGCTTAGACGGCCATTGTCATCTGTGATATCGATATCGATCAGTTCATGTGTCGAAGTGAGGTTGAAGGTGTCTTGTCTGCAGGCGTACTTGCCGCCATTTGCCCTCCGGCAAAGGCGCTGCAGTTGTCGGTCATGATGTTAGTCGTATCAGAGGCGTTTGGAGGAGGCGAAAACAGTGTATATTCACCACAGCACTGAAGTCGTAGAAAAGCGCGCCCAGATTCATCCACCTCTTGCTCTTTCTTCCTCTTGACCAAACCAAAACAACACTCATCAACACACCGACACACGGCCCCGCAATCAACACAACCAAATTCAATCAACCACTGCAACACAACCTCATCCACACAACCACATCAATCAATCTTCATCATGCCCATCGACGAGACCAAGTTCTGGGATGACGATGACTGGGCGGACTACGAGGTACATCACGCCCTCATCCCAGATCATATACGTACTAACACCACCTAGGGAGGTCTTCGCGCTATAAGGGAGGCCCAGGAAGACATGTCTCCCCGGGCAATTTACATTCGGCACTACATGCAAATATGATCTTCGCCAAAGGTGCGACATCTGCGACACTCGTTAGGACCTCAACAATCTGAATCGAAGATGTGAATCGTGGCGCACATGGAAATTTTGGGCGTTTCTGGGTAGGTAGTGTATGTAGCAGCAAAATGCTCGACTGTTCAGAAAAAGCCCTTCTCGCGTCATACCGGTTTTCTCTGCCAGATGGATGGCTTTCGATACGCGAATCACGACCATAGGAGCATGGCACACAATCTAGCGTCTGAGAAGACACTTTCTTGCACTCTCATGAGCTCGATCGCATTCTATGCTCCTGTGTTCGCGTTCAGGCGTTTTGAAACACTTCTGATCGTGGGAGGGCCAACTGACAACGAATTTTGCTTAGACGTAGATCTGCAGCGCTGAGCGCCAGCGAGGCTGAAAGACTCCTAGAGGAAAAGCTTGCGTCAGCTTGCATTTCTTCACAAGTAGTTTCATATCATAATGCCTTAGTCTTCGTTTCCTCAGACTTGCCTTTAATGGTGATCAACGATACCCATCACGTGCCCAACCACAGCCTCAGAGAAGCGGGCTGAGTCAGTGAAGTTAGTGTGGCATCTCAAAAGTATCTGAAATGGGGCTCTTGAGCCCCATTTCATCATCATCGGGTGACAGTGTTTTCAAGAAATGTGCACCAACTTACCGTGTACGAGCTTTTCACGATAGAAGCGAGGTTCCTTTCGTCTTTCCAGTCTCCATCTTTGCGGTTCGGGCGCCAAATTGAATCTGCGATCGAGTAGTCAGTGCCGGATGCGCATGGACTTTCAATTTGTGATCTTACCGCGCGCTTCTTCTCTTTTGCAACCTGCCTCATACCCAGTCTCCAAGCGAGGCATCGTAATACTTTCTTACCAGGCTCAATGTCTACACTGCACTTCACTTCCTCTGATAACTGGCCTTCGCTCTCACCAAAGTCACATTTGTCTGTCACTGGTGCGGCAAGTGCCCTAGCAACTAGCTTCTCGTCCAAGAAGGGAAATCTGGCTTCCCTACCCCAGTGACTGATCACCCGATCATCGCGGCCTAGATTGCGCTTGCCAAGTCTCGCGACGTCCAACGCCAGCTCATCGAGCAAGCCTTCGTAGCGATTCCGGCGAAACGCTGTGGCATGGCGAGTGTATCCTGCGAATAGCTCATCTGCTCCCAAACCGGACAGCAAGACTCTGGCGGTTGTCGTATACGGAGCTTCTTTTCCAGTTTCTGGGGACAAGGCCAGCCCAGCACCTCGTGCGGCAAAATAGAGAGCACAAGCGATGCTCAAATCCATTTCGGTATTGTGCGGATGCATCAAGTCAATGACGCACGGTCGATGCTCCTGGAACTCCGAGTACGGTATGTTTATAGCGACAAAGCGCCATTCACGACCTGGACATATCTCCAACAGCTCCGAGTATGAAGCCCGACCGGTGATGCGGTCAGGGCATAGCTCGTATGCGCCTTCTCCAGCAGATTTGTGGGCTCGAGGGTTCTCAAAAGCAACATTGAGGAAATCGATCCGCTCCGTCGGAGGAAGTAGGTCATGAGACAATCTCGCCAGAACCGTGCAATCCAGTCCACCAGAGAAGAGAATCGCTAACTTGGATCTCGTTCGAGATGGCAATTCGTCGCTTCGTAGAGGTGAGTCGGGAATGGCCAGGACTCGCATTGAAAGAGACTTTCGCAACTCGCGCTCAAGAATGGAGACCGATGGAGAGGTGTCGTCAAGTCTGTAGTAGGTCACTGGGATCTGCCTGTTCAAAGAAAGCTGAGGGATAACCTACCTGACCATGAGCCTCTATACTCATGGTGGGAATTGCAGACCTACTGATTGTGCGTCATTGTCTCCATCAATCGCGAAGGTGTACGGTACCCTAAGAGTAGCATATTTGCCGAACTCGATCGCCTGCTCAGCTGCTCCGTCTTTCGAGGCAAGTTGCACACAGTAAATGCCGTCTGCTTCGACTTCCGACCACGGTCCGTCCGACGAGCCATTCGACACGCTGCTGATGAGCAAATCGCCACTGTCTGTGACCTTGTACAGTAATGAGCGCCGACCAAGAAAGTCGCGGCCGAAATACAATCGGCACGCACACTCGTCGTAGTACACGAAAGCGTATGGCCCTGCGACTTGCGCCATACTCCTCGATACCGCTTGAGCGCATGCAGTGGCATTGAGTCCCGGGGTAAGCGTCTGTTCACGACAACGCTCTAGCGTAGAGCGCAGGAGATTGTAGACCGACGCGGTGTCGTTGCCAGATGGTCGGACGCCACGAAGGGTCCACGCCTCTCCATTCCAGCAAAGGACATCTTCGCAAGATCCTTGTCGGTATGGCTGATTGGTAGTAGTCGAGCCTCGGAGCGACAAGACAGTCGAATGTAAATTGATGAAGGCCTGGTCGGTCGCGTCCGACTGTCCCACAGTGATGTGTATTTCGCTCGACGCGTCTGGACCACGCGCCTCGAGACGCTGCAGGACCGGCTGCGGAGGCTTGACATGCCCGCCTTTGCTCACGGAGCAAAAGATGCCGCACATGCCGCGCCGGGCAGAGAAGTTTGACAGACGGAATTGGTGAGAGGCAAAGGCAGAGGGGCAAAGGTGAGCGAGGGAAGTCGAGTTGGTCGAGATGAGGCTCAAGAATTTAGTTTGGGCTCGTGCGCAAGCTTGAAGCACGTGATGATCGTCACATTGCATTCGCGGCCGGGGTAGAAACACTCCCACTGCAGGAGCGATACGATGAGTGGACATGGATGTGCCCGGAGCAGCTGAACAATAAAGAGCAAGCACTCGAAGGAGAACAACATTGAGAAGCGAAATGCGGAATGAAGCTGGGCGGATACAGACATCAGCACCCACGACCAGCCACAAGCCTCACGACCGTCTATGTCCGGCACGAGCGGACGCGGGGAGCAAACAGCTGCTGTACAACATGAGCCTCTAACACCCGCCAAGCCTGAGGTGTCGAGGACGCTGTCGGAAGCCTTCAGCGTGGACGCGCAGAAGGAAGGAACTGCCGACAATCATGGCCATGGCCAGGCAGAAACACACACCGGGACTGGAGCTGCCGATCCGGCTGCAACGATGACGGTGGAGACGGAGCAGACGCAGAGCGTGAGGTCTGAGGAGAGTAACAGCATCGGAAAGGAGGCAGGAGCAAACGTGGCACAAGATGATGAGAGGAGTGCGCAGGAAAGAGCCCAGATTGAACGAGAGGCCAGTGAGCATCTAGCGCGCAGGGCCACCGAGATGTCGCTTCATGAACAGGAGAAGGGGAGCAAAGATACTGCTGGCACGGGTGTATCTTCTTCGGACAAGCAAGAGCTGCCTGAAACTCCACCGCCGCCCATGCCGCCCCGGAAGAACAGCGCTGGCAAGAAGCCAAAGATGGAAGACGAGTATGACGAGAAGCATCCACCTGCTGCAAATGAAGAGACTCAGGATGAAGTGCCTGAGGCGCCGAAGGGCACGGCAGAGCCCACAGGTGCCGAGATCCAGAATATCATGGACCAGTTTGAGGATGGCATGGGTGGACTGGCAGAGCAGGACATCATGTCTCCGCGCTTGGAGAGACAACAGCCCATGCTCGTGCTTCCTCCTCGCTCGTCAAGTCTGGAGCCGCAGCCTTCGTATACCATCAGCCCGCAGACGACAGGACAAAGTGCGGCAGTCGCATCACCTTCGCCGCTGAGCCCGCAAGGCACAGGTAACTCGATAGCTTCAAGTCTGCAGCGGGGGCAAGGAGATGATTCTGCATCTGTTACAAGTGCGAGAGCTGGTTCGATCTTTCAGCCACCGCCCCCTTCTCCCGAGCCAGAAGCTTCGTTGCCATTTGACTTCCATCGCTTCTTGGAGCAACTGCGTAGCAAGTCTGCCGATCCAGTCGCCCGCTACTTGCGCTCTTTTCTCCAAGAGTTTGGCAAGAAGCAATGGATGGTACACGAGCAGGTGAAGATCATAGGCGACTTTCTGGAGTTCATCGCTCAGAAAATGGCCCTATGTGAGCCCTGGCGCACCATGTCAGATGCCGAGTTCGACAACGCTAGAGAAGGCATGGAGAAGCTGGTCATGAATCGGCTATATTCGCAAACCTTCTCGCCAGCAATACCAGCTCCTGCGTCAAGCCCAAGGAAGAGCGGTCGAAGTGTTCGAGCTCAGGCAGATCAAGTAAATCCACATGGTCCGGGTCGGAGAGGCCAGCACCAGGAAGATGTGGAGCGAGACGAAGTCATTGCGCAGAAGATTAAGATCTATGGCTGGATTCGAGAGGAACACCTTGACATCAAGTTACTGGGCGCAAAGGGCGAGAAATTTCTTGGCTTGGCGCAGCAAGAGTTCCTGAAAATCAACTCGTATCGAGCGCCACGAGACAAAGTCATTTGCGTCTTGAACTGTTGCAAAGTCATTTTTGGGTATCTGAAGAACTCCAAGTCTGATCAATCTGCGGACGCCTTCGTTCCCCTGCTCATTTACACTGTACTACGTGCGCATCCCGAGCATCTGGTGAGCAATGTCCAGTACATCTGGAGATTCCGAAACCAGGACAAGCTCGGCGGCGAAGCGGGTTACTACATGTCCTCGCTAATGGGTGTAGTCACCTTCATCGAGAATCTGGACAGAACGAATCTGACAATCTCGGACGAAGAATTTGAAAAGAACGTCGAGCAAGCAGTGAGCGCAATTGCCGAGAAGAATCGCGCAGAGGAATACGAAGACAAATCCCACACGGCGACAATCGCACCCTCCAACTCCAATCCTCTACAACACCTCACCGAAAAGTCCGCTCTCAGCCGGGCGGAAGTCACACCCCGAAATAGCATGGAAGCCGAACGCTCAACACCCCGCCGCATTCCCCCCCAAAAACAATCTCAACTCAACGAGAAACAAGCCCCCGGTTTCGACGACGACGACATGGATGCTGTGACGGGCCTTCTACGTAGCATACAGAAACCCCTGAGCAGCATCGGTCGGATATTCTCCGACGATGCCTCGAGCGAGAAACCTTCTAGCAGTTCTACACCGAGAGGCCTAAGTCCTGCGCCGAGGATAGATCGGCAGAGGAGTTCTGGGGAGAGACAGAGGCCTTCTGGTGAGAGGCAGCGGAGTCAGCAGGCCCAAGCTGCTGTGCAGGCGGAGGATGCGCAGGTCCGACAGGCGAGTGCGGAGGCGGCGCAGGCGCAGGCTTTGAGGGCGAGGGAGCATAAAGTCGTCGTTGAGTAAGTCGTTCCAGAAACTTCTTCCAAGTAGAGCTTGCACTGACAGACGAACAGAACTTTACAGAGCATGTTCCCAAATCTCGATCGAGAAGTCATCGAGGACGTTGTCCGGGCGCAAGAAGGGAACGTCGGTAGGGCGGTCGATGCTTGTTTGGCGTTGAGCAATGGATGATGCATGATACCAACGGCGAATCTAGATAGAAGGGCGCCATTCAGTACAGTTGAGACGGAAGTTACTATTCAAAATACCTAATTTCGGTTCAACGACCATGCTACTTTTTCAACACATGAAATCCTCCTCCCTACCTACCTGCTAGAGACTCATCTCTCCGCTCCAGGTACACTACTCACATTCGCCAAAACATCCTGCAACGGCCCCAAGACTTCTTCCGCACCGGACCATTTGTCTCCTGCGGTACTCACGGCCTGCACCAACAGAGGATAGAGATACTTCAAGTGCGCCTTCTCCCCACTTCCCTCTTCCACAGCCCCGTCTTGCAGCTTGAGCGTCCCAATCTCCTGGAAACTGAACAGCAGCTCTTCCAATTCCGAGAGCGGCTGGGGTCGTCGCCCTCGCAAAGGCTGATCGGAAATGTATGCGCGTATGGGAATCGCGAGGCGGAGGATGAGGAGGGGAGCAGCGGCGCGTGCCAAGGTTTGATATTCTTCGAAATGCTCGTTGTCACCGCGTTGAGATGCCATGGATATGAGTTCTTTCCAGCAAACGTAAGCCATTTCTTCTCTCCTCGAATAAGAAACCTCCTTGACGCGGCCGCGACGGATAGTTGTGATATTCTGCAGAGGGTCGCTGACATCGATCTCGCCTGGCGCCACGGCGTGTACAATCGAGGCTTCGAAAAGAGCACGCATGTATCCTATGCGATGGTTCTCCGGAAGCTGTGGGTTTCCAAGATGAGGCACGATGATATCGCGTATGCCCTGGAAACTTTCGATATCGAAGAGCATATCGTCGTAGACTTTTTGCCAGTCGTCTACTGTGTGAAGGCCGTGAGCTTTGACGATACCGCAGGCCGTGCCGACGATTTCTCGCCACAGCTCCTCACGGGTCACGCGATCCGTCTTGGGGTCGCGAGCTTGGTCGACGGTGGGTTTTGCGAGAATTACTGCGGTTGTGGTAGCCTTTCGCCAGAGGGAAGTGCCTTTCTGTTCGGTTTTGAACGCATACTTAGCTTCGATAATGCGCCTCAGACTTTGCGATGCTTGCATGAGAGCTCCAGAATCTGTGAGCTCGGCGTCCATGTGCTTGGTGATCAGCTCTTGTAGCCAGCTAATTGCCTCACTGGCAATGGCGACAAACGTAGGACGCTGCTGGTTGGCCCGGGCATCGGCTGTATCGTGGTGTAGCGTGGCAAGCTTTGCTGCCACAGTGACTAGGCAGCTGGGAATGTCTGGCTGGGTGAGCCGCATACCTCTGAAGAGCGACATAGCTTTAGCTTGCAATGGGCTTGGTATATTGGCATCTGCGCCATAAGGAGGTCCGTCGGAGTCCTTGATGCAATGATACAGATTGTTGATCAGGGTCCGCGTCTGGGATGTGCTCAAACCGTCTCCAGTGAGCCGATAGACCTCCTCGCCAGCTTCTGCGTATGCAAGAAAAGCATCTTGGTTGCTGGACTTCTTCTTGCCACTCTGGTCATCAGCAAAGTGAGGCACCCTTTTAAGCCACAGATGGACAGTGCGGTAAATAGGTCCTTTCCAGACTGGTGAAGATGGCTCGATGCCAGCAAGGACCCGAGCCAATGCCGCATAGGCTGCTGCATTCAGAATGTAATCCTCCACATCCAAGTAACGCTCTAGCATGCTGAGAAAGACCTCCCACAAGCTCGGCAATTTGGCAACCTGCTCGATCAGGCGAAGATGCTGTGCAATGATTGTCGAATTACCAACGATAATTGCTTTGGACATATCGATGTCCGGGATCGTGTTGGCGGATTTGCTCCCTCCGTCTTTAGACCCCTCCTGAAGGTACATCAGAGAATCAGCTCTTGAAGTGTAGAGGAGTGTATTACGCAAAAGTAGGTCCCAAACGGCGGGCGGCATATCATCTCCGTGGCTTTTGAAGACATTGCAAAGTGTCTGAAATGCTGCATTGCGCGTGTCTTTCAGCGGCTGCGACGCTACGTCGCGCAGTCTTGTGAGCACAAGAAGCCACTGAGCCGATTTTGACTCTCGCAAACGTGGCTTGAGATCGTCTTCAAAGTCGTCAAATTCTTTTGCCTCTTCGATGAAGCTCGCCAGCTCGGCATCGGATATGTTGCTGAAGAGATGGTCTGATACATTCCAGGCCATTGTTACGGTGGTAAGCGCAGCATTTAGATCTTCCGTCTGACACATGAAGCGGTGGAGAAGTTCGATGAGAGACGGAACAACGCTGGTCGGAAGTGCGCTTAGGAAATCCGAGCACAGTAGCTGGGTAGCTGCGAAGGCGGCACGACCTATATGAGAAGAAACAAACTCAAAGGAGACTTGGTCCCAATTGATGTTTGATTCATCCTCATCCGATCCTCGATCAGGCGCACCCTCATGCTCGAAAGCGCCGCTAATGATGGCGATGATCCTGTTCCAGCCCGCGATCAACGAGTCGCCGCAACTCTCCATGATTGCCCGCAGTGCGTCAAGCACATCACCTTGAATCTCAAGATCGGCAGGTGTGAGTTCGCCAACTTCATTGTATATCTCGTCGACAAGCCTCAGGAGAATGGCCAGACCTCGTCGTTGCACGGTTGCGCGATCTTCCTCTTCCTCTTTGATGACGTCTCTTATGGTCGCCTCAGCGAGCCTGACAAGAACGTTCGTTGCGCTTCGACGCGCGTCTCGGGGTGAATCATTTGTACGCGCGATAGCCAACAGCTCGTCTGTCAGGGTAGCCCAACCGCTTACGGAAGGGTCGTCCTGTGCGAAACGAGAGATATTGAGCTCCGCCAGATTACCAAGCTTGGGGATCACGAAATGGTAGTCCCTTGATTGCAGCTCGGCACCAGTGCTGATGCCTGGTAGACCAGAGAAATTCCTCGCCTTCGCAATTGGTGTCTGAGGAGGAGACGGAGTGTGCTCTGGTCGTGGTGACACAGGTGATGAAAGTACTGTCGCCTTGCCATGCAATAATTGGCAGAATGTCTGCAGCACATTCATGAAAGCATCATTCGGATAATCGCCAGTACTCTCGAGCAATCTGGACGCTGCAGCTTCAACGGCGGAGACCTCCGCGCTGAACGCTTGCACCACTGAAGGGTGATCTGTTCCTTTGCCTGTGGAGTATGAGCTTTGACGACTCATTTGTTGTGGTGTGGTGGCGCTGAGCACCATATCCGCCTGCTTCAAGGCGCTGATGACAACAGCGAATGCAGATGCAAGGGTAGGACCCAAAGCAATGGCCAGGTTGAGCAAAGCTCGCAAGCATAGCAAGTTGCGGACCGTGAGCATGGGTCTTGTGGAATCGATTGAGCCGCGTCTGTTTGCATCCATCGATAATGAAGACGTATGTGAGACTAAGCTGTCGACACTGAGCAGGCTTTTTGGATTTGAGAAGACACGGGGGCTCTCGGTTGACGGCGATTTCGCAGGTTCGCTAGTGGCGGCATTTAGGACGTGAGGAGGAACGGCTGCTTTTGCGAGTGTTGTCATTAGCGCATCACGAGGGGTGTTCAGTCGTAGTAGTCCTGCTACTTGGGCGAATCGTTGATATGCCTTGATCAAATTGCGGAAGTATGTTTCGTCGAGAGCTGCGTTCAGGAATGTGGAAGAAGTAGCAAGCACCGCTGGCCAGCAGCGATCCACCAGACTAGCCACTGCCTTTACCTTGCCTGCGTACGGAGTGTCTTTGGCATCAAGCGGGTTGAGAGGTACCGCTCGTGTTCGGAAAGAAACCGATCTCGTCCTGCTGCTGGAGCCGCCGTTGGACTCGACTGCACCATTAGCACTCTTGGTTCGACTTCTTTCGTGCTGCACCGTCAGTGGAAGGATGATCCTCGCGAGGCTGTCGGATAAGCCATTCAGACAATCCAAAACCAATGCGTAAGGATAGGTCTCTGCAGTCGACGGCGCGTCGCTCTTGTCGAGCTGCTCCATGCAGGGTGTTCTTGGCAAGCTCCACTGCGAGCTAATGCCAGCGACGCTCGATTCTGCCACGCCCAAAGCAGAACTGATCACTCCAGCCATTCCTCCAGCAGCCTCCAAAGTCGCGGTGTCAGTTGCGCTCTGGCCTGGAGATGAGGGGCCAGTGGGTACAGATGACTGCTGCCCGAGACCGATTGCTCCAGGCTTCTCTGTCGACAGGCGGACAAAAGAGGACAGAATGTCCTGCATGATCGGCTTACCTCCCTCACGCATGTCGAATGTAGTATACGCATCGACAACGTGGTTACTATCTGCGAGGAAATCCCGCAAGAGCTCCAATACCAAGGCGCGCTTCCATACTGGAGCGGCATCCGGTTCCAGGGCTTGTGTGCAGAGATTCAGAGCGACTTCGCAGTCGCCAGTGAATCGGAGCATGTACCTATCCAGCACAAGATCCAAGATCCTGAAGCAACGCAGCGTGACTCCCCACGGTTGCCTTTCGGACAGAGCTCTGACAATCATGGGGAACACGTTCGCGCCTATGATTGATAGCAGCTCATCATGGGCACTGAACAGGTCCGCATTGGCATCGATCGAAGACCAGATCAGCTCTAAGCTGGATTCAGGAGGCAAGGCTGAAAACTCGACGAATTTCGTCTTGCGCTCGTCTGCAGCCAAGGCGAGGTCTCGGAGTACACGATAGGCATCGAAAGCTGCAGGCTGTAGATGAATTGGGCCATCGTCTCCCGGGACTTCAGTCGTAGACTTGTTGTCGGCAGGCTGCCTGTCTTCTGTCGATACCTTTTCAAAGACCGTCGTAACCAGCTGTTGTAGTGTCGCAGCAGCGACACCACTCACTGTCTGTGCTTTAACTGCCTGCAGAGATGCACAGAGCTGGAGGGCGACGCCTAGAAGTTCACCTTCGAGTTCCGCGGCATAATTCTGAAGCAGAGAAGGCAGGGCTTGTAGGATCTTCAATTGGACATCCAGTCCAAGGTCTGCACAGGAGTTGAAAGCCTCCAGGGCATCTTGAAGGCGACCTCTTGGTAATGCTACAAATTACTCAGCCACAGATGTTGTGAATGGATGACCGTATGTGGCAGGTACCTTTCGAGACCACGATGCGCTGGAGGCAAGCGATGCCGCTGCCAGCAAACTTAGCATTATGCGTACCGCAAGCGACTAAGAATGGCTCAATGAAAGCCGTCTTGCTCCTAAGGTCTCTTGTCAGTCAGTTCAGAAAGCTCGCCACTACTCCGCCTAGCCCCATATTGACAATCACATGCTTACCGGCTACAAGCTGTTGCTCAGAGGTCACGGTAAGAGACTTGAGCTCCTGCAAAGACTTCTCGGCCGCATTTCGTAGTTCAGTGTTCTTCCGCTTCGATTCGGATATGAGGTTGCTGAGCTCGTTCGCCAGCAGAGTTGAGGTCATGATTCAGAGACAGAAGTATCCGGTTAAAGGCGGGTAGGATTGAGTGTGAGATGCCGGAGCTTCATGGCTTCACCGCCGGTCCATAGTATAGTTCTCCAGAGGAACGAAGGAAGGCGAGAAGGTGTCGTTCAGGCAGTGAGAATCTGACATTCCAATGTTCGAAACGCAGGCTCGTGCAAGGAAATGAGATTCGGTGTCACGGCATTCATGCATGCGTGGCCTAAAGCTGCCTCCCTTCTGAGGCGTTGTCCTCGGCGTGCCAAGCGATGCCTCAGGATGCAAATGACATGCGTTCATCGCCAACATCGACATCGCCTTCCAACCAACAACCACGAATACGACATCTTCAAAGATAACACGAATTCCAACTACCTCCGAGACCAGAATTCCAACATGTCCGCCCCAGAAGACCAGACCAACCCAACAGCCAAAGCCGCCGGCGCCAACGTCTCCGACTCGAAAGCCGACCAAGAGAAGCCGCTTCAACCACAAAACAAAGCCGCGCAACTAGAGGAGGACGATGAGTTTGAGGACTTTCCCGTAGAAGGTATAGTTCCACATACCACCCGGGACATAATCTACGAGGAGCAGACACTGACTTGGTATGCGGTAGACTGGGCCAAAGAAGAGGAAGTCGGACAACAAGCCGCAAACACACATCTGTGGGAAGAGAGCTGGGACGATGACGATACGACGGACGATTTCTCAGTGCAGTTGAAGGAGGAGCTGAAGAAAATGGGGAAATGAAGGGTCTCGACTGGGAAGCATCGAGAATGATTGATGCGGGCAAGAGCATGCGCGCAACTCCATTTAAGAGGCGCTGAGAGAGCCCGGAATGATACGAGCATCAGAAGAAGAGTATTATCATGAGCGCGGCGTCCGGCGCATGGTACTGCAAGAGAAAGCTTGCATGAGGCTTCTGAGATGATAATGCATAGATGCTGGTCCTAGCATATACTGCTGGGACGTGGTATGAGATGAATCAAAGCTATCCACGACTTCGCCTGTAAAGGATTTCGGGTGGTCATATCACAGTCTGCTGGTGCTGTTGCTTTCATGCATTCAGGACTTCTCGCTCAGCGCAGAAACACCTGGCAGGTCCTTGCCCTCCAGCAGCTCGAGCGAAGCACCTCCTCCCGTCGAGACGTGGCTCAGCTTGTCCTCCACACCATACTGCGCCGCCACAGTCGCAGTGTCACCACCGCCAATGATGACGATCTTTCCGCTCTGCGCAGCAGCAACGGCCGCATCCATCGTAGCCCGGGTGCCCTTCTCGAATTTCTCCATCTCAAACACACCTGGTGGTCCGTTCCAAAGGATAGTCTTCGCATCGTTGATGGTCTTCTTGAACAGCTCCACGCTCTTCTCGCCGCAGTCTAGACCCATCCAGCCGTCTGGGATACCGTCCTTGTCCTCCGCGTAGCCAGTCTTGGCGTCTGCTGCGAACTTGTCTGCCGTGATATAGTCTACTGGGAGGGTGATGCTGACGTTCTGTTTCTTGGCCTTCTCCGCAAGCTCCTTCACCTTCTTGCTGCCAGCCTCGTCGAAAAGGGAGTTGCCGATTGCCATGTTGTCAAGGACCTTCTTGAAAGTGAAAGCCATACCACCGCAAATGATCAGAGAGTTGACCTTGTCCAGCATGTTCTCGATCAGCTGAATCTTGTCGCTGACCTTTGCACCTCCGAGAATAGCAAGAAATGGTCGCTGTGGGTTCTCCAGTGCTTTGGCAAAGTACTCGAGCTCCTTCTTCACGAGGAAGCCGGAAGCCTTCTGAGGGAGATCCACGCCAACCATTGAACTGTGCGCGCGGTGTGCAGTGCCGAATGCATCGTTGATGTAGACGTCTCCCAGCGCAGTAAGGCCCTTGCGGAATTTCTCAACATCCGCCTTGTCCGCCTTCACCTTGTTGCCATCCTTGTCCTTGCTTGAGCCCTCCTCTTCAGCGTGGAAGCGTAAGTTTTCCAGCAGCACCACGCCGCCTCCAGTTGTGGCATTGACGGTCTTCTCGACTTCTGGTCCAACGCAGTCTTCTGTGAATGTAACCTTCCTGCCAAGGAGCTTCTCAAGCTCTGATGCGACAGGCTTCAAGGAGTATTTGGAGTTTGGCTTGCCGTCTGGGCGACCGAGGTGGGACATGAGGATGACTGCCTTTGCGCCATGGTCGATTGCATATTTGATCGTTGGGAGCGCACCAACAATTCGCTGGTTGTTGGTGATCTTAGAGTTGGTCTCCTTGTCGAGAGGGACGTTGAAGTCGACCTAGCAGGTGTCATTTGGCATGTTTCCTTACTTTTTCCCCAATGTTTGTGTGTACTGAGCCAATGCGGTTGGGGAGGAGTTACTCACTCGGATGAGGACGCGCTTGTCCTTGACGTCGACGTCGTTGATGGAAAGCTTCTTGCTGAGAGACATCTTATAGAAGGATCCGAGCTTGTGTCTGAGTGTGGTCTGTAGCCGGAAGAACAGTATCGTTGTTGATCTGTTGTTCGTTGAGGGGTGTTTCTGCAGCGAAAAACCGCGGGGCTCTCGGTGGTGGGGCACTGCTGTGACGTCGGCGAAATGCGAGCAAAATGAATGAAACTTGACAAGCAGGTGAAGATGCAAGTGATTTTGCTAGATATCGCTCGATCTAGGACTTCTCGTCAAATCAATCATACGCCTACCTCATCCCGAGGCTATGCTTCCAACTCTCCCTCGATGCTGTCTTGGGCCCGTGTGACTCCGTGAACTGCCTCAACGCCAAGCTAAGCAGATGTTCCAACCCGAGTATCTCCGAGTATCTTTGAGTATGATACTTATTCCTACAAGTCCACAGACGCTCTGCGAAGCAGACCGTTATCGTTACGGTACAAAAAAAACACAGTCTTGAGCAGCTATCCATCTCAAGCAGGAGATCGTCCTGGGCTTTCGATGGGCTCATCCGAAGAGTTGGTGAGGGACAGATATGCTGTCCAGAAGATACCGACGGTGGAGACGAATGGCTAGAAATTACAGTCAGCATGAGCTTAGATAGGTAGGAGGATTTGCCTTACGATCTGGAACTGGATGGGAATCACCCGGAAGTTCAGCATCTGCACCAGCGGCCATACTATGAAGTTCGCTTTGAGTGCGGGCAGATAAACGTCTTGAAACTTCCTAATCACAGCCCGCTTGCCTCCTCCCTCTGCCACTGTCATGAATGTAAAGAAGGCCGCAAGACCGACTGGCGCGAAGATGAACTGGTCGAAGGCGACTCTCCTAAGCGCGTTTGTCGTGCCCTTTCCACCCTCAATCGGGAATAGTTGGCTCAGGAAGCCGAACCATTTGTGCTGTACGGGCGCCATCATGAAACCGTAAGCCATGAATCGCGTCAGGCGCTCGAAATCGAATGGCGGCGGGCCACGCTTAGAGGCAGGTGTCAAGTAATCATCTTCTGGCCATGGCACCTTCTTATCCAAATCTTGAATCTCGATCGTGAAGAAGTCGTCTTTGGCTTCGTCGGGGTTGAGCTTGCGTTGACGTTGTCGGTGGCGGAAGGCTGTGAGGGTTTGCGCTACGCTGTCTGCTATACCACCAAGAACCTATCGTCTCTTGTCAATACGCTTGTCGCTGGCCTAAAGATCGAAGATTGACGTACGGCGTTGGTGATCATAGTCGTGAGTATCGGTCGGTTCGCGTAGTATGCATTGAATTTGCGCACAAGTATCGAGACCATGGTGATCTGTATGAGGGCGATTATGGCGTGAAGGAGAGGCTGTTGAGAAGGAATTTAGGAGTCAGCGACATCAGATACAATCACATGCTGTCATTGCAGCGGCGGTCGGGAGGTGCAGTTTGCGCGCATATGATTTCCATCTCAGGCTCCTGTAGCAAGCCCGTGTCTGCGAATCCGTCTCCCTCGAAATACACGTCCACCTCGAAGCCTCCAGCCGACGCAAGGCGTCATAGATTACGGCGAAACTTACATATCTCCCATAGATGTATCTGCTGTTCAACTGCCTCAACAGCCTCTTCCTCGTCTCGTTGACGACCATTTTAGCGTAGGTATCAAAGAACAGAGACAATCAAAACTCCTGTCTCTTCGGCGGTGACGTCGGCTTGAGATCAGCCAGGATGGGTCGTGTTTGTGGAACTCGAGTCGGTCGGTCGGTCAGCGGCCAGCGCACTCCAAATCGTCCAGCGGCCGGTCCAACACTCTGGGTAGGTATGATTGCAGAGAGGAGGGCTTCAAGAGCCGCGGTGGTTGTAGGTCATCAGAGAAGGAGTCGTGGCGCCTGACCGTAGGATTCGGCAGCCCGGTACTCTCGAGGCCAGAAGGCGTGTTTGGTGTGGCTGTACCGTTCTCCGCGGCGCAGCCCACCAACGAGCTGTGGAGAGACTTTCCGCTGGCTCCGAGTCTGTTTCTGAGTGTTTCATCAATCCACGATCCCAAACGAATGTTGCAGAGGAGACGTCGTGAATACATGAACGACAGCAACAGGGCAGCCAAGAGCCTTGAGGGGTGCAGGAGAAAGGGCATGAAATGGTGGCGCCGAGCCATGAAAGCAAGGACGACCAAAGCAGATCAAACGTGACGCCCAACACCATTCCCTACGTTCTCAGGAGGCACCCCTTGCCGCAACGACAAGCAGGATTAAATGCGAGCAGAAGACGAAGAATGACTATGCGAACAGAAGCGAAATGACAGCTCGGATTCTCTCTACACGTGCAAATGCTCTGCTTCACGCCACAATCGATCTCGCAGTCTAAAGCGAGACAGACATATCCACCGCCTACACCTTCTCACTGCGAACCTCCTCACTGGTCAGAGCCTCTTGCTCAGCCAAGAATGCTTTGCCCTTCCTCCCAATCTCGTACCACGGCAAGTCAAACATCGCATCAAGGCTCTCCAAGCTCCTCCTCGATGTCTCAGGCAGGAAGAACCAGACCCAGATGAGCCCGACAATGGTCACAGCACTGCACGCCATCAGCTTAAACTCACAAAATGCGTAGGGGCGGGGATATCTTACCTGAAAAACCACATGGTCCCCATCTTCGTCAAGCTAACAAACATCTCCGGAGTGGCCTTACTCGCCCCATATTGACATGCAAAATGAACCGTCATGGCGATACTGCTCCCCAGCGCTCTCAGCCTGAGCGGATACATCTCTGCATTAATCAGATACTGCACCGTATTCCATCCCATCGCCCACCCAAATCCACTGAAATATATCATGGCAATTGCGCCAGTGCTCGCCCTCTTCTGGCTGGGTGATTGTGGGGCCGTGGCGACGTGCGGGTCGATGGTCAAGAAGAGGGCCATGTAGGTCATCGCGACCGCTTGAATGGATATTCCGGTCATGAGAGATCGTTTTCGGCCGATGAAATCTATGAGGAAGATGGAACAAATCAGTGCCGAAACGAATTTCACAACGCCTAGGATGCCTGTTGCGAGGAGACCTTCGGAGCTTCCGCTGACTCCTACGAGAGCGAAGAACTGGGGAGCGTAGACCGTGATCGCTCCACTGCCACTCCATTGTCCGAGCAACTGAATTCCGATTGTGAGGTATAATCTGTACTGGTTGGCAGGGATGAAGAGCAATTCTCGGAGAGGTGCCCAACGAGTCGTCCCAAGTGTGGCCTCACGCTCGCGCTCCAGAGAATCTCGGACTTCGAGTAGCTCGTTGGCAATAGCCACGTCGTCGATAGGCAGGCCACGTAGTTTGGCAAGATTCTCTGTTGCACGCTGGTGTTGACCGATCTTGATCAACCATCTCGGGGACTCCAAGCCGAAGAAGGTCAGCGTCAAAATAATCGCAGCGAGGTACAAGTGGATCGAAGTCGGGATCAGCCACTGCGCCTGGTCTGTGCTGGAGATGTGAAGCGAGCAGCCATAGGATGCGAAGTATCCACTGTCTCTCTCGTTAGGTAAGGCTCTCAAACAGTATCATCTTCGACTTCGACAGCACACTCACATCATGATTCCCAGAAACGAAGCCCCGCTGAACGTCGTCACGCACATTCCTCGAATAGACTTTGGAGCAACTTCAGCAAGATATGTAGGCGCCACAACAGCCGTCTGTCCAATGCCCATCCCCATGATGAATCTGCCTCCATAGACCATCCCCAGGCTCCCGTTCGCAGCAGCTCCCATGTAGATGGCCACTCCGACAACCCACCAGACGATGAGTTGGCGAGCGGCCCAAATACGACCGATTTTGTCTGTCACGAAGAAGGCGAACAGCGCTCCCGGGATGCAGCCAGCTTGGACCATTGCTGTGATATTGCTGAGTCTTTCTGCGCGCGCGGATGCAGAAAGAGCAGGATCTTTCAATTTGAACAGGGCGACGAAAGATGGTTGAGCTGTCGTTGTGCCGATGAGGCCTTCGTCGAGACCTCTTGCGGCGCCCATGAGGCCGAAGCAGACGACGGCGAACCATATCCTGAAGTTGCGTGTCGTCCGAGTATTATGGTCCTTGGGCTGCGACTGTGACCGCTTGAACAACGTGTTGAAACGATCCATTATTGCGTATACTATTGATGATAAAGCCGAGGCCGATAAGATGCTACGACTATGGGTGCTAACGAACTTGGCTCGAAAGCTTCCTCATATGTTTTACGGAAACAGTGGCATGGCTGGATCATAAGATCGGCTTGTTGTTCCGGTCTTGGTTAGACACGCAAGCAGATCCATCTGGAGACTCCACAAACTATGTGTGCCTACATGGCGTGCGGGGATGCACACTTGAGATAATAGGGCAAGACTTGTTGAAGGTAAGCGAACGGAACATCCGTGAAGGCTAACAGAGCTTCGAAATCCCTAACGTGCTGTCTCCACTAACAGGTTTGTGTTGCGTGAATAGGGAGAACCGAATGAGTGCAGGTACACTTCATTCACATCTGCACGGCAGCTCAGCAGGACACGCCACATCTTGTTCCCTCGCTGTCGGGACATCAGATGTCGGCATTAGGATAGACCAGGGACCGGCCGGCGAGCAGTCATATCACAAGAAGAACGATGATTTTCTAACTTGCTGAACTGCAGTAACACTACTTCGTGTTAGCCTTTCATTTGCCAGTGGAATACTCCATGCACGAGGATATCATCAATCTAGAAATGCATTGTCCCACATTGACGTCTGGCTGATCGTCGTATTGGTCTTCTTTGCCACGACATTGTCCGTGCGAATCCATTATTGCTGTAGGTGAGAGCAGTCACCTTCGTAGTCCCCAAGATGACAGCGGGTATTCCGCGTATCGACGGGCATCCTCCCCCTCTCGAGGCGGCCGACGCGCCAACGTTGCGGTCTGCACTTTCGCGATGGTGCGCAGTGCTCTTCCGTGACTCTGCAAGTCTATTCTTTTTTTGTTGAGACTTTGTTTGCCAACGTACCTGCATGATGTTCGACCTCAATGGAAAGGTTGCCCTCGTCGTCGGCATTGGACAGAGTGGACCTCAAGGATGGGGAATTGGCAGCGCCATCGCGGTCTGCCTCGCCCAACAAGGTGCAAAAGTCTTTGGCGGTAACCGTAGCCTGGCCTCAGCGACCATCACTAAGGAGCGCATCGAAAAGGAAGGAGGGACTTGCGATATCAGACAAACCGACGCCACAAATTCAGAGTCGGTCAAGGCTCTCGTTGAGGAGTGCGTGTCTCAGCACGGCCGTATCGATATCCTCATTTGCAATGTTGGACAATCTCAGCCTGGATGTCCAGCGACGATGTCTGAAGAGACCTGGGACGCTCAGGTTGACCTCAATCTGAAGAGCGTCTACCTCGCCTGCCACCACGTTCTGCCGATCATGGAAAAGCAGGGATCCGGTTCAGTGGTCAGCGTCGCGAGCATAGCAGGCCTTCGATATATCGGCAAGCCTCAAATCGGATACTCGGCGACCAAAGCAGCGATCATGCAACTTATGAAAACGACTGCGGTCATCTATGCGGATAGAGGGGTTCGTCTCAACACAGTCGTCCCGGGACTGATGCATACACCTTACACGGACGCGCTGGTGAGCCGGTATGCTGTCAATGGAGCAGCCGAGGAATATATGAGGAAGCGCGATGGGCAGGTGCCAATGGGCAAGATGGGAGACGCGTGGGATGTTGCACACGCGACACTTTTCTTGGTATCGGATGAGGCGCGTTATGTGA
This sequence comes from Pseudocercospora crystallina, assembly GCA_003666085.1. NCBI lineage: Eukaryota > Fungi > Ascomycota > Dothideomycetes > Mycosphaerellales > Mycosphaerellaceae > Pseudocercospora > Pseudocercospora crystallina. Next base: position 383,209 of record QQNG01000074.1, on the reverse strand, counting down.
CCGGGCAGGAGATCGTGGTGGACGGGGGCATCACATCGTCGACTGGGAGGGCGTAGGGTTTGGCTGATACTCGGCTCGAGTCTCGACTGCTCTTACCAAGACAGAGGCACTGGCGTAGGATATGGTGGTGCAAAGGAAAGCTGCAGAGGTCGAGAGCGAAAGGAGAGGGGAGGGGAGCATTGGCTCGGGTCTTGGCGTGACGTGGGCAAGCGCGTTCCACGATTCGCGTCGCGAAGGGAAGAAACTGTCCATCTTAGCTCTACCAGCATCACCATAACCACCAAATACAACATATACTCCTGCTGACTGAGCAGCTTCATTCTCGTATGTGTTTTCATCTCTATGTCTATTGACACACCATCTAGAAGCACGGCAATGGACATCTCTCCGGAGCGCTGCTCCTCGCCCACACCTCAATCGCGGTTACTGTGCAGGCAGAGTCGCATGCCTTTCCCAGCCGACCAATTGTTCGGCCACACTTATCTCATTGAACCGAACAATCTTCCCCAGAGACCAGTCGGCGAGGTCGCGAACTCGCACATGTGCTCATCCTCTTCAGCAACTTCGAAGTCGAACCGACAGAGGTCTTCCTTGTATGGAAACATGTAGGTCTGAGTAACACTTCTCGATCTTTTAGCGCATTTCAGAGCACAAGAGATATGGACGCACATACTGGTGATGCTCAGGACTCGCTTGGTATTCATCCAGCGCCGCTCGATCTTTATGGAAGCTCACGAGCGCAAACTCAAAGCCTTTACTTCGCTCGATCGGGTCTGTGATCGATGGTCCTCCAACCCAGAGACGGCCATCTTTGACGCAAGTTAACCGCTTCAGCTGCTTCAGCTCGCTCACAAACTTCGCTTTCCAAGCAGCGGAGACATCTGGCTTGAACTTGAAGAAAACTGAACATGTTATCAGCAAATGTTCTCAGCTCACACATTGGCGTTGACGAAGTGAACCTACCTACGTGGATCACAGTACTCCGAGTACCCATGGTGAAAGTCTGAATTGGTACGCAAGGAACGATCGATCTCCTCGCAAAAGCGACTTATCGACTTGTGGTACGTCTGGTTCCTGGTATGGACTATCCGACGGTGAGGCGGGACCGTCCGGCAACTTCGCAGCGCGGGACAGACCCTGGCTGAGAAAGCTTGCTATAAGACGGCTTTTCCGACCATTCAAAACACACCCTCAAGATGAGAACGCTCTCTGTGTCTGAATCGTGATCCGAGTACACATCGCAATGCCCGAAGAACAGCAGGACTCGGACAATACCCGGCCACGCAAGGCGGCTCGCGTGCGTGCCGCCTGCGCGAGATGTCAGGCAAGCATTCCTCCACTCGTGCTGAGACGTCTGGGCTGATATGGCCTATAGAAACGCAAAATCAGGGTGAGCATTCCCCACTCTGTTGTGAGAACGTCCGTGTTTATATGTCACACAGTGCGACGGCTCGATGCCGTGTTGCGGTGCCTGCAGAAAAGCAGGCACCCAATGCGTTGATGGCGGCGGTAACTTGACAGAGAGCGGAATCTCGGCTCGAAAGTAAGCCAACCTAACGTGCCAGATTCGAGAGACGAAGGCAGATTTCGTTGCCGCTCGCTTCTCCATATACAAATTCAGGGTGAACATGCTAAACGCGTGTATCGAAGCATAGAGTGTAGTCGGGCTAGTGAGAGCGAGGGCGGGTGACAAAGCTCACTGCCGGTCTTTTCCTAGGCGTTGATCTCTCTAATACTGCTGAGCGCGACGATAGTGGCTAGGAAATCGTCAAGGCTAGAGAAAGAGGATGCCTATCCTCGATTTCACTCCTAGATGCGACGTAGTTCTAAGCTACCGCCATCGCGACTAGCATGTTTAGGAGTTCACGCACAGGAGAGCGGCAACGAGCTTTGTCAACTGCCCTTGGAGGGTCATAGGCCCTTCTCTCGCGTCAGGACGCACTCCACGCTTCTATAATCGCATCTAGTATATCGAAAACCACTAATCGCGGCGAGAGGAGCGGCAGTGAGATCTGCTTTCGGCGCTTGATCGTGCAAAGTCCAGAGAAGAATCATTGACGATTATTGCAGTTACATTTCCAGTCTTCAAAATCGTGTCAGATGGCTGGAGTCTACCTTGCGTGCTCGGTGTCCTGATGTCGACTTGAGCGCAGCTCCTGCGCTGGTGGGAGGTCCGCCGATCGATGCGGAGGACGACGACAGCCAGTATGCTCCCCTGCAGAACATATCTGGCTCGCAACGTGATCCGACCTCACCTGATCTGAACGATAATGGACAGCATACCTCCGTTGCTCCGTCACGCACCCAGCAAAGGGTATCTCATGAGATTGGCATGGTAGCTGTCTCTCCCGGTGTTGATGCAAAGTACATCGGCCCTTCCAGCGGCTTTTTCTTTGCTAGACTTGTCCTTGCGGCGGTCAACCGACATGGACATCAGCAGTCTTTGCAGACCGATACTCAGCCCAATGCCCTGTCGACGGAGCTTGCTAAGGACTTGTTTGGGCGACCGCTTCCGATTGCGTCGCCATCCAAAGAGCATGCGTTACAGCTTTCGGTCGTGTACTTTGAGACGTCGCACAGGCAATACCCATTTTTGCATCGACCCACACATGAGCAGCTGATTGAGGAAGTGTACATGATGCCGTCGCCTCCGCCAATCGCGATCTTCCAGGTCAACATGGTCATGGCTATCGCTGCAACCATCATGTCTCGAAAGTATCGCACCCCTTTCGCTGGTGAAGGCTTTTGCCAGCGCGCAATGGCTCAATTCGATAAGTTCTCGACGCAAGACTCGGTTCAGGGGGTCCAATGTTTGCTGCTGTTGCAGGTGTATGCCATTCACAGCCCATCTCTTGGCTTCAACGCATGGCACATTAGCTACCAGTGCCTAGCAGCAGTGCTCGATCTAGGTCTGCAAAGAGACATAAAGTCTGGGGCTTCAATTTCTCCACTTGGGCAAGAGATGCGCACTCGCGCGTTCTGGGTGATATATACGTTTGATCGGACATTGGCGACGATAATGGGGAGGCCAATCGGGCTGCGAGATGAAGGCTGCGACTTGAGAGTAAGCCATCTCCTAAAATCTTCTTGCGCCGCGCTGAACTCTTCACACAGCTCCCTCTGGATGTGAGTGACTTTGAACTAACAATGCCTGAACCGACGCCTCGACAACCCAGCGAGCCTCCAACGGAAATCAGCTACGCGATTCATCTGTTCAGAATAGCGAAGCTAAACTCCGAGACCAAGTACATTCTGCACAGCGTCTCAAAGGAGCTCCCTCCTTATACATATCCTAACATCCCGGACATACAGGCCTGGCAGGCAAGCATGCTCGAAAGACTACAAGAATGGCAGAACGACATTCCGAGAGGCGACGATACCATGACCGCCATGTGTGAGATTCGCTTTCACGACATGCGAATGGCCCTTTTGCGGCCCACGCCGGCGATTCCCAAGCCAACAGAAGCGTCTTTGAGAACATGCTTGCAGAGTGCCGTCCAGACACTGACGCTTTACGACTCTCTACACCGCAAAGACGAGCTTTTGTACACCTGGATGGCAGTACACTCTGCATTTCTCACAGCGCTCACGCTTCTCTATTGCATCTGGGCCCTGCCAGGAGTGGCGAAACAGACACGGCCGGAAGTCCTCATCATGCAGCTCAAGATTGCGTCAAGCATCCTGAGTGCGATGGGTGAACACTGGTCCGAGGCTAAGCGATGCCGGGAAGTGCTAGACGATCTCTCGACAACCACCGTCCGACGGATCCTGGACCTTAGAACACAAGACGGACGACAAAAGCCAGAGACGCGGAGCCAAAGACAACGCGATGTTGCCGCGGACGAAGGACCGCAATTATCGCCATCCCAAAATCTCGTTCAGGTCGCCGCCCAAACTGGTATGCCCGGAAGCGCGGCCAATACGTCGTACCCCAATATGACTAACGCGATGGGCCTCACGTCTCCCACACCCTCAGACTGGCTGTACGGCAACCTGGATATTTCTACTGCGTTTACGGCGCCCATGCTTTGGAATGATCAGCTTGAGGCTGCCGGCAATATCGATATTGATCAGGTCATGCAAGGGTTTTTTCTGGATAATCCGCAGAATGGGCTTAACGGGCTCTTTGATTTTAATCCTGATACGATGAATAGCTTCTGGTAGCAAGGGCGGTCCGAATAGGATGGGTTGTAACGACAGCGTGCGAGTTTACGAGGCGGCCGTTTGTGTATATCCTTGGCTTGCGCTCCGTGGAAAAGTTCATGCTTCGATGCTGGTTCGGAAAGTGACAACAGCTTTTTGGTTCGCGTGAATTGGCGTGTGATCTTTGTTTGATTCAAGTAGCCTCTTCGTGTAGCATAGCCCGACACGCATACTCCCAGCGTAATGCGCCTCTGCTTTGTACCACCTTCCAGCATCAGTCCTTGAACTCCCACGATATGGCGTGTCCATCATGTACGAGGACAGTATATGCCTCGCCGCTAAAATCAGAGCCACTGATAGCAAGCCAATCTTGCCCTGACGCTTTTAATGCAGCCATGAACATCTTCTGCGCGAAAGCCGCCGGCACCAGTCCTCGCCACCGAAACCTCACCAGATCCTGCGTCTTCGTTTCTCCAGAGCTCGTCGGCATCTGATACCGACAAAGATAAGAATCCACCTTATCATCCTTCTTCACCCTTGGCGACGCCATCATCGCCAAACCAATCCATTCCAAAACCTCTTCCGCCTCTTCATAATCCTTCCCACTAAACCCTTCTCCCGGCCAACTCGGCACGCTCGCTCCTTCAACCCTCTCAATTTCCGCCTCTACTTTCTTCACAATCGGTGCAAACTCCCCGACCGGACTTCCATCCTCTCCAACAACACTCGCGAGATTCCTCAAATCCGCCATCACCCATGTCTTCGCCTCACACAACCCCTCCACATTCTCAAAAGCCCACTTCATCCTTTCAAAACCCTTCTTCCCAGAAACCATACTCGGCTCCCTCAAAATTATATCCACAGCATACCTTGCTTTGACATGTTTCCGACCGTCAGAAGGGATAGCTTTTCCGGAAAGACCGGCACGTTCGAAAGTGGCTTTGTCGATTTCTAAACGCAGGAGGCCTTCGTGGAGAGAGAATGTGTTTTCTATTCCTGCGCGTCCGGATGAGAGGAGGAGGATGTTGGAGCCGGGGGACTTGAGATAGGTTGTGAAGAAGGAGCCGGTGATGATGGAGAGAAGTTTTAGGTGGAGTTTGGCGAATGAGAAGGTTCCGAACCCGTCCTTTGCTGAGAGGGCATCTTGAAAGGTTTGAGCTGCTGGTTCGGGAAAAAGGATATCCAGAGTGTGGGTATAGGTTTGAGCCAGGATTGTCGAGAATGGGCGCTTCTTGGTGGGTGGTTGATTGTGGTCGAGGAAATTTGAGAGCTTGATGCTGTGGACCAGACAGCGCGGGTTGGGGCCGGAGTTTTGGGACAGGTCCAGCATGACGAGGTCGCGATACTCGTTTGGCCGTATCACTTGTTCAAGGCATGTTTGAGAATTTGAGAGGACAATGGTCAAGGACACTACTGAGATTCACTTTGTAAAGTGCGCTAGCGTTGCCGGAGCCGACTCCGCGAGCGCTGATTCGTCAATCGCGCAACCTCCCGTTCTTTCCATGTCTCCTGCCATTCTCCACCCTCGGCGCTGTTGGATGCGTCTCTGTCTAAAGATTCCAGACTGATTCTTCGATTTCACAAGACGGGGCTCACTCTTGGCGTTAAGGTGCGTGAGTGTCCAGTTTCGTGCTTCTATACCACCGTATCGTTACGGCATGTACCCTTTATAACATCCCACTAACTCATCCAATTGAAATCCTGCGCAAAATCTGCGAACGTTCTCTGCACAAACGGCACCTCCTCCGGTCCATAGTGTCCTTCCAAACCTCCCACACTCGGCTCAACAACCCCCGGCCCATAAACAATATCCTCTCTTCCCAACCACTCCGCCTCCCGATCCTTATCAGCCTTCACAAGCGCCTGCTCGATCCCCACCAATCGTTTCAATGTCTCCAGTATCGCCCCGCCATACTCAAAGCTGAGCACGATGCTGCATCTCACCGCAACAGCCGCCAGCCATTTCCGACCTTCCTCTTCTTCGGGACTGAGCTCGCGCCGCGGTTTGTTCGAAGGACTGTCCGGGTTCGCGCAAGCGCCTGCGATGAGGGAAATGAAGAAAAGCACACCGGCCATATGACCCCAGCAATCTGAAATGTCCGTGCGGATCAGCGCGGATTTGATCAGGATATGCCAGCTTGTGCCTTCTGCTGCAGCCGACGGTGAGCTGCTATGAAAGGCCGAATGTGAGAAAGTGGGCGGGGATTGTGAATTAAGGGTGCCAGAGAGCTCCGAAGCGGCTTTGGAGATGGGAATCTCGGATGCTAGGGCATGTGCGTAGACGATTGCAGCGAGGCGGAGGCCTTCGAAGGTATACTTCTCGCTCATGCTGCTAAAGGAATCGGCCTGATCTTCTGCAGTGGGAAGTGTGAATATCTTGTCTCGCAGGGATGAGACACTCTGCGGGGCTTGCTCCCACTTTGCTTTTGCGTTGATGGGCGTAAGTGGGCTCACGAACGATGAGCCCGTTCCTCGAACAAACGCATGCGTGAGTTTGCGTATCGTTTCTAGAAGATCGAGCGTCGGGCTTTGCTCGGAGAGCACCCGCTTCACAGTCAAGAAGCCAGAGAGTCTGCAGTACAGTGGCGATTCTGGTAGTTGTCGGTGATCGTTCGGCGGCTTGGTTCGTTTTTGTAAAGCGTATCTGACAAAATCCTCATGAGGTGGGGTCTCTCGTAGGGCAGATATCATATACATCGTGATTGTGAGGATTGAAGCCAGTTGTCCATCAACTCCAAGCTTATCAAGGCCTCCTCTCTGCCGCACCAAATCATGCAGTCCGGTCTGATGGATGATCATGACCTTGTCATCACATCCCATGATCTCGCTGTTTAATACGTGCAGGACCGCAACGAGTGTAGCATCTGTCGTCTGCATTTGCGGGTCCGCTAGAGCTTGATTGATCATAGTGAGCACTTCTGACCGCACTTTCCAGCGCTCTATCGATCCAGTTGGAGACCTTTCGTGTGGCGCCTGAAGACCTCGTCTCATAATATCATCGTGGGAAGCGGATATGCAGATTGTGCTTAAGAAGGCATGCCGTGCATTTAGTAGAGTGGGTACCCAGTGTTGTGCGATTCCCTGGCTGCCAAATTTCCGACTGCAGCTCCATTTCAATTCCTCAACATCGAGAATTGGGCTTTCGAGCTCTGGCCATGTGCTGAAGGGCTGCAGATTGGAACCAATGTACGAGTTTGGAGTAGCTATGCTCGGGCCGGGTATGCGCTCCGGCGAAGCGCGCATGTATCTTGAGTTATTGAAGCCTCCAGTGATGCCTCGTACCAAAGGCGCCTCATCGTCTGCGAATCTGAATGTCGGGGTCGCAACCTTGACCTTAGACTTGGCTCTGCTTTGTTGCTTGTCTGATGCAGGTATACTCTCGACCGATGAAACTGCTTCAGCGCCCTGACTGGAGTCTTGTGAGCTTCTTGCTTCTCGTGCGGGTGGAGATCTCGATTGTGCAGAGAAGATGTTCTTCGGAGCCTCTGGATTGCTTGATATGCCGGGAGGGTGCAGATTGAGGCGCTTTCGCTTTTTGTTGCCCGTAACTCGTGCATCTGTGCTGCTGGGGTTCTTCCGTTCCTTGTCGAGGTAATCATGCATGACATGTCTTCGATTCTCCTTCATTTGCTCCTTGTTCTTCAGCTGCTTCGGATCGTTGACGACGAAGAATCGCAAGGAGCCTCCGCCGCTCGATGTGGTCCTTTTCTTCTGACTCTGTGTAGAAGTTGTTCTTTTACGGATTGGTACATGTTGTTTCGCTTGCGCAGGAACTATGTCCTCGGAAGACGATGGGATAGACGTCTTATTGCTGGCAGTCATGTCTGAGTCTGTTGTCGCGGGTGAAGTGTAGCTCAATGGAGAGTCTTGCCGAGACATGATGCTGCCGCGGCTGTCTGCGTTTTGATATAACGGTAGCGATACAGTCGCTGTCTGGTTGGAATAGAGAGGTGCCATCATGTCAGTCGGGGCCGAATGTCTTGCGGAGAGTTTGGTTCATCCAGTTGCTCGGAATGCCTGTCCAGTAGACGCGTCTCTGTTTGGTAGTACTGTACAGTCTCCAATTGAGATCAGCGCCACTCCAGCGTCCTCTAAGGGCGCGTAATGGGATCGCTGAGAGCGGGCTCCTCGCTCAATGCTAAACAAGAACAATGATCCTTCCAAATAGCAGGTGAGGTCGAGCGTGCGTCTGTGCACAATAGCCTAGCAGTACAAGGCTGTCCAATCTCGGAGCAAGAATCAGGCAAGAGGTTGTTGGTATGGCGTCCTTTGAATACGTGCAGTCGAGAGCCGGTGGGAATATGTCCGAGCTGACAGAGGACACGGGTGGCATGCAGCTACCGAAGTCTCTGGGCAGGCAAGTAGTAGTGGAGGTACCTCTGTGCCGCTTTCAAGGTGCAGGTGGTCGGCTATGATCGCTTACTAATGACGCAAGGTGAGCCCATTCAAGACATAGCTTGGCAAGAGTTCTTTGTGCAATCAATCCATAGAGAGTAGAGAGCGGGAAGGGCAGGACAATACTTCAGTAATAAGGTCGTCTCTTCTTGAGCTGACCGTGAAATAGGCGGCGCGAGAAACGACGCATCTCGCGCAGCGGCTTAAAGTCCTGTGTGACCCTTGGCTCTCCCGGTCAGAACACGGAGGTAGGGCACACACACCACCAAGCACGCGAAGCCTCCGTGACGATGATGATGATGATGATGAATGTGTATCAGTCCCTAGGGTGGCTCGTGAAAGCCAACATGCGGGCAGAGCGTTCCACACCGATGTAAACAGTAGGCCTTGTATGAAAATCAGTGAGTGAGGTGATGGGAAAGGGCGGTGCAGAGAAGGCTGTGTCGGCAGAAACCACTGGGATCGTGGCCTGTGCCAAACTCTAAATTGGAGAGTGAAGATGTCGCACAACATTGACGGGCAATCATATGGGGCAGTTCTTGACGGCACAGGAAGACAATACGGTCTGGACTTCTCACTGCCCGGCTCTCGGCTTGAATCCCAGTCACCAGAGCAGTTTGGGAGTCTATGCGCATGCATATCGAAGTATTGGATGCCTCAAGCTTGCGTCATGGCATACCCCACTGTAAGACTTCAGACATGACAGCTAGGAGCCCTTGATCCCATTTAACAGATGGGTACCGAGGTGCGGAAGACCGTCTATACAATGACTATTTGGAACTTGATCGATGTTCAGAATCTGTGCAAAGCCCTGACATCTTTTGCATCGTTTCATCATGTCTCCTTACCCGACCAGAGATGAGATCAGGCAGTTCGCCAGCTCTCTTGGGACATCTGACCCCTCGCCATTCTTCGACCGCGTGTCGCCAAACGTCCGATGGGACGTGATGGTAGGCAACAACACTCCCTCGATAGAAGTACGTTGCAGCGCGTATTGACTTGCCAACAGGGCACGCACCCGGCCGCAGGCCGCTTCGAGAGCTTGGGTTCGTGCATGAACTGTCCATAGCTTCTCACCGGTTTCACAAGCTGATCTGGTCTACTCATTCCAGATGCTTGGAAGAAAGGGGCTCTCGGCGTCGTTAACAAGACTCTTCGTGAGCCATTGAAGCTAACCGTGGTTAATGTAATTGGGGGCGAGCAAGAGTGGGCCACCGTGGAGCTGGAAGCCAATGCGGTATGCAAGAATGGTGAGTGCGTTCCGTCCCGGCGTTGCACAGGATGGATCAGTGAGCAGCGCGCATGCACATGCATCGGGCCGCTGTCGTGTTGCAGACGCGCAGCATGCTCCGAATACTTTCATGTGATCTTTGTTGCACCTGTTCTCCACCTCAGCCGACATGCTGCAACAATAGGCTGACATGACTCTTCAACATAGGCTTGCCGTATCCGCAGCGGTATGCATGGCTGCTTCGGTTTGACGAGAGCGGTACGATTGTGCAGGCGAAAGCTTTCCTGGACTCTGCGCTGGTGCAGAAAGCAGTGGACCAGAATCCATAGGGGAGACAGAAGTGTTGTCCCAGTGCTGGGCAAATCCGCAATCTCATTTCCCTGGCATTTACAGCCGTGTTCAGTTTGCTCCCGAGGCGATTCGCCTTTCGCCGAACACCTGGCGACATAAGTATGCAAATCATGGCGAGTCATCCTTCACTGACCTTAGTGCTGCAACCTGCCGACTGTTGCTAAGAGCTTGTCGGTTCCTTTCATAGGGCTGACGGACCTCTCGTGTAGATACAAGCATCTCATGCGGATCACGTAATTCTTATGGGGTCGACTGATTTATCTGGAGGCTCAGAAGTCTTGCTCAGAGCTGAGACGTTGGCCAAGTGAGAAATAGTCGCTTCCCCGTTGCGTGGACCCGTTCATCTGTGGTCGAAGCGCACTGGGCTGACTCGGTGTCTCACTCGCGCTGTTGCCATTTGGTACTCTCAGCCCAGCTTCCGACATCGCCACGACTAGTGTTTCCCCTGAGGTGTCGATGCCGACAAGAAAGCGAGAGACTTCTCTACAGAGTTCCCACTCATGCGCGTCAGCCGCTCTCCGCAGAAGCTGCGCAAATTCGTGCACCTGGAAGGAGTCTTGCTCAAAGGCGTGGAGCACAAGCAAATATCCTGCGGCGGTGGTGAGCTTGTCTTGGCTCAGCGATTCATTGAAGAGCTCAATGACAGGCGGCAGGTAGGAGAACAGTGTGCGCCAGCTTCGCAGTTCCGTTTTGCGGGTACAGTTACAGACCACGTCCAGGTAGGATTCGAAAGATGAGAGGAAAGATAGCACGGTCGGCAGCAGTGCGGTCTCGGGCGGAGATGGAGGGTTGTCGACTTCGGCGTCCAGCACGTCGTGCAGCAGGACCTCCAGGGCGTGGGAGAAGTAAGGTAGATGCTGGTAAGAGTTCGATAAATGCAATGCTGCCGGAGAATTGAACTCAGCAAGATGGTATCGCAACAGCTGCGGTAGGAAGAGCTGCGTCCTTGGTGCGTGACGAAAGAAGCTGAAGTTGACATCACGCCTCTGGACAATGTCGGATTCGATGCCTGAGACAATTCCCTTCCCCACGACGGCAGACAACGGCGAGAAGTCGATAGGTATAGCCACTGCAGTAGGAAGATCGCGCCCAAGTTCAGCGGGTGCGCGCGCCATGACCTCCTGGATGTCGGACCACACGTGGAAGCCAGACCCATCGAAGTACCACAGCGAGTCGCGAAGACTGTGCCCGAGGTGGTCATCAAGAGAAAGCCCATTGATCGAGGGTGTTTCCGGCCCAGATTCTGCCTTCTTGAGCGAGACAATGCTTGTCGGCTGATCCCGAAGGAGCATGTAGAATTCAACGTTCTGTGCGATAACGCGCATGTCATACTTTAGCTCCCCATGCTCGTTTGTTGATGGCTGCAGCAAGACCAGTTTCCCATCAACAAGAAAAACGACGGATGCCGTGGCCACATCCTGCGACGGGTCACCGTGCTCGAGCTGGTCTTCTGGCAAGATCCAGCTTATAGATCTAACACGCGGAGGAGCTCGAATGATTCCATGGAAGCCTATTTGACCGACTTGGACCAGCTTTGCAGTCGCGCCGCCCATAACAATGATGTAATGCAGCAACGTATTGTCGTACGTATAGACAAGTAGCGAATCTGCACCGGAGACAGTGGTCGAAATAGCAGGCGCGGACAATTGCTCAGTGTGCTGGATGTGAGAGTTGTCTAGCGCCTTTTCCCGTGAGTACAAGCGCACTTCAAAGCGGCTGTTGGCTTCAACTGAAGCAACGAGGATGTGATGATGCCAACACATGCCACCGCGAACGGTAAAGTCTTGCTCGATTTGCAGGTCATCAAATGTCCTCCAACGACCGCTATTAATGCTGTAATGAGCCAAGCCTCTTCTGCCTGCGACGGCAACATACTTGCCGTCCGGTGAGATAACAGCCATTTTGATGGGCCACTGGTGCACCAGATAATGGGCCGGCACCTGAACAGTTTGCCAAAGCGAGATATCAGATGGAAGCGAGGTCACATCTGAAACATCGTGACCTTTGTAGACTTGGACGCTATCGCTCGAGTGCAAGAGACCACGAGAAACATTAGACGGCGACAAGCATCCAGTCGCAGCATTTCGGGCCATGTCCAGGAGCCAAAGGCGGTTATCTGAATTTGGTAGCAGAGCAAGTTCGCAGCCCCCACCCACCCAGAATGCGGTCTTTATGCTCTGTAGCCAACTTTCATCGTTGGCCTCGGTTTGAGAGCGGTCGATGGAGAACGTGTTTACGCATGGCTTTCCGTACACGGTCCATGTCGCCCATCCTCGCTCGTACCCAGCGAAAAGACAGTAGCCATCTGGTGAATACACCAGGGATGTTAGCTTCCCGGTGGTCGTTGGCCCAACAGGCAGCCTAATCTTATGCGAGAACGGGATATTGCCTGTGTAGTCTTTCACAATATAGACGTCGATCTGACCATTTGCGCAACCAATGGAGATGAGTGAGAACCTTGCGTTGATGGCCACTTTGGCAGCGGCTGCGTCGTCGGTTTCTGGTTCTCGAAAGCAGAAGCCTTGAAATAAGCCCTTTGAATTCTCAGGGTCCGTATTCTCTGCGCCTCGCCGCTGAACTGCGTAAGCTCTCCCGTCGCTCGTGATCCACGTTGTAAGGCTCATCGGACGATCGTGAACCATCTCCACGACAGGAGCTCTATGCGCGATCCACGGCATGCGGCTGATCAGTTCTGTATTGGTCTGCGAGACACCGTTCTCCGCTTCCCATCTGATACACTGCAAAGCGGCAGGCTTCTGCGTAGCGACGATTAGCTCGTCCTCCAGCGCGAGTGCTTTGCCAATGCCTGCATCGATTCGAATCACCATTCGAAATCGGATGTTGACCTCTCTGATTCCATCGCCTTCCGCATGTGTTGGCCCAATCACTGCCGTGCTTGGTTTTCTGAAGTTCGTGTAGCCATCGGTGCTGGCTTTCCGAACATGTCTGCTTGACTCTGGTAGCACAGTTTGATAGACCTTCGCGTTCGGGTTGGTCGCAAGCGAATACGTTATGAGAAATCCTTTCGCTGTTTGCACAACGATGACCAGTGCATCCGGCCGGAGGAGCAATGCTACAGTGGGGCCATACGACTTCATTGACTGCGGTGAGCGCTGAATGCCGGCCAGAGCGACCGTTGGCTTCGTCTGCCATACCATCAACCCAGACCTGGTAACCGTGACGAACACACTACCGCCACGCGATATCTTCGCATCGACAATCTCGCTGTCCAGAGCGACAGGATCCAGGCGTCCACGCCTATCTCCTTCCTCTACATTGCCAGCTTTTCCACCTATTGCAGGCTCAGCGGGAGCTTCTTCCTGGGAGACATTGCTATGCGCAGAGGAAGATCCTCCGCTTGATCCGCCGTTCAAACCATCATCCGAGTTTGAGATTCGTGAGGCGGGAATCGAATGCTTAGACAATGAATAGACATTCGGCGCGCCGATGGGCCAGTACATGGCATCGGGGTCGCAGTCAGGGCGGCGGCGGCAGGCGGTGGTGGCGGTGTAGCACCCGCATCGTCCTTCACCCTCGCCAGACCATGTGTCGTTATGAGCAGGTGGGAGTGGAAGTCAACGGCGCGGTATGTGAATTCGATTCAGGGTGTGTTTCTGGAGAAGACAGGCAAGGCCCGGCCTGTCTTGAGCCGACAAGGATCTGAGCTTCGACACGTGCGGCTCTGCGTTCCGCGTGGCACTGAAACCCTAAGGCAACCTTGCTCTGGCCCTTCTGCCGTGCTTCATGCTTCACCTGCTTCAGCCTGAGCCGTTCACAAGAATATTGAACCCAAGCGTTTGAGACCTCATCTTGGCCCGAGCACACATAACGACCTCCTTCACCTCCGCACAGCATTCGAGGCATACCCCAATTGGCTTGAATCAGCACCACACGTTTCGACTCGAGCCAACACTTTTCTACTATGGACGACTTTGCAAGCGATACCGACAGCGACTACACGAGCTACTGGCGAGACTGGGTATGTTTCTCTTGATATATTTGCGGAGCTACATACCTGAACACCCCCTTTGCACGTGCATTGAAAGAGATCAGCCGTGATGACCACGGAGGTAACTTTCCCTCCTCCTCCTCATCATCCTCGGGCTGCGGGCAGGCACCATCCCCGGCTTCCTGCAGTCGCAAGTAGGCGCGTAGCACTCTCAAATGGTCTGCAATGAAGCAAAACAATGCGCCACGCGAACCTAGATGCAAGACGGCGTCAATCAATCTGAAGGGCCGCCCTGATTCAAACAAGCGGACTGTAGCTCTTCTGTCATTTCTTGAGCCTGAAACGCGACACAGCTAGCCCTTATTGTTCATTGAGATGTCGATACTCACAATCAACTGCACTGTTGCAAGGCGCGAGATGAATGGTCTGATTTCCCTGCTAACATTGCAAACAGTTTATCTCATCCCGTGGCAACGAGTACTTTTGCGAGATCGACGAGGACTATCTCACGGATCGCTTCAACCTTACCGGCCTTAACACAGAAGTGCAGTACTACCAATATGCTCTGGATCTCGTCACAGACGTGTTCGACATGGAGGTGGACGACGACATGAGGGAACAGATCGAGAAAAGCGCGCGACATTTGTATGGGCTAGTGCACGCTCGCTATGTCGTGACTACAAGAGGCTTGGCGAAAATGGTCAGATCTCCATCGTTCCAAACTGAATGACATTCACAAAGCTGATTGCTTCACAGATGGAAAAATTCAAACAGGGCGTATTCGGCAAATGCCCGCGAGTCATCTGCGAACAACAACACCTTCTCCCGATGGGCCAACATGACATTCCCAACGCCTCAAACGTAAAGCTCTATTGCGCCAAATGCGAAGACATATACAACCCCAAGTCCTCACGTCACAACTCAATAGACGGGGCCTATTTCGGCACAAGCTTCCACAACATCCTCTTCCAGGTGTACCCAGGCCTCCAACCGCAGAAAACTCAACGGAGATATGAGCCCAGGATATACGGGTTTCGAGTGCATGCGAGCGCGGCGTTGATGCGGTGGCAGGAGGAGCGGAGAGAGGAGATGAAGGAGCGACTGAGAGCGAGAGAGATTGAGACCGGGTTTGAGGAGGAAGATGAAGGCGACGAAGAGATTGAGAGTGAGGAGGACGAGGTCGACGAGCAAGACGGAATTGATGACATGTTTGAGGGTCCGATGGTGCAGGCTGTGCAGTAGACACAATTGGGCTTTCGTTAAGCATTGCATGGGTGCATGATGTTGGGGGCGTATTGAATTGAATGGAATGGAACGATCCGGATGATACCATGGGCAGCATGATGTCTTACAGAATATGACTTCTCTCGGTTTGATCAAGCACTGTGATCTTCTATTTACGTTCAAAGTGGTCTGGCTCTGCGATTGGGTTGATGCCTCAGGCATCAGACCTCGTGCACGGACACTTCTCACGTGCATCTGAATCCAAGCCTCACGCAACCACTTCGGCCTCCATACGCGAGGCAACGAATCTCACCTTCTGAAACAGGTCATTCCTCACACATACTCACACAGTCTAGCAGCCGCATCCATCACTTCCAACACCGTCCTCACATCGGACTCGAGTCGCATGCTCTCTGCCAGGCTCCCGCTGTCAAACCCTCAAGTAAGTCTACTTTTCCCCAGCTCCATCGGGTTCTGTCAAATGTATCCCTTAGTCCCGACATATCGTGTGGTGACGCTCATTTCAAACTCTCCTCTGTCAAACCCCACAGTTCCTCTCTGATACCATGGCATACCCTCAGGGATCCGAATGGGCACGCCGCCATGTCCGCTTCCAAGAAGACACAACACCCTCCGAACTCACCTTAAAGCTCAAGCTAGGCCCGCGTGAACGGCCGACGGTCATCATGAAGATTACCATTCTGTTTATGCAAGGTCATCTTCCCAGAATCAAGGTCAACACGAAAAGACCTTCTTCGACAGGTGGACACAGACATCGAGAGCATCATCACCATCACCATCCAAGATGGTGAGGAGATTGCTTTCGAACAACAAGTTTCATTGCCTTCATATGGGTATCAGCGTATCAAACAGCGCCTCGCCTTCCCCGACCAGAAGTATCTTGCCTACCAGCTGCACAAACGCCAGACACCGCAGATGTTCGTTGAGATCATCATCATCTTCCCGTCACACCATCCGTCCTGGCATCTGTCGAAGCAGCGCCGCCATTCGCTTCTTCATCCTGGGTCCCACCGGACAAGTAATCAGCTCGCTCAGCTTCCTCGTACTCGTTGATCAAATCCATGACAATCTCCCGAGAAGTATCGAACTCGCTGAGGCCGTCTCGGAAAGGATCATGTCGCTTGTATTGCTCCAGGAAGGCGTTTCGTTTTCGGAGGCGGTCATATTGGAACACTATGCGCTTGAAGAGAGAGGCGATGCCGGTGTGATTGGCAAGCATCAGGCCAGAGACTCTGGGAGGGGTACGTGTTGTGTATGGAGGTTGGGTATATGGCGAGGTGCGAGTCAGGGCGACTTGGATGCTGGCTGGACCCCAGGGAATGAAGGACGCAAGGTTTCTTTCTCGGATTCGGAGTAGTGACTTATGGACCTGCACAATGTCAGCGATACACCTGAATCAACAATGAAATCGGTCTTACATCTGTTGGATCTGCTTCGCCCATGATGATGTTCAAAATCGAGATGTAGCAACTGTTCTTGCTCGGCTTGGCAGAGACCATCTGATTCTTCGGTTGCAGCAGACGACGCATCACATCCAGAACAGTGGTCTTCCGGACTGTTCTTGCAGCGTCTATGTTGTCTCCCGTGAAAGGCGTGTAACTTGTCTGTAAGAAGTGACATCTTGGCGTGGGGATCAGACTGGCAACGATGCCGACCAAGTCGTTATGCATGTAGCCTGGATATCGAAGAGTCGTGGTCGACGCAGACATGACGGTACTAACGAGCTGATTCGTCTGCTCAAAGGACGGCTCTTGTACATGGAGGGTGTCAGCGGCGATTCTGGAAAGAGCGCCATTGTCGAGCACCACTACGGCATCGGCATTCTGTGTCAGCCTTCGCAGGGCCAGAAGTGAGTTGTACGGCTGAACAACGACATCGCCTGTACTGATGGTGTCCGGAAAGACTGAGTATGTCTGTATGAGCTTCTTGGGGAATCTGTCGTTGAGCCGCTCGAGGAGGAAGGAACCAAGTCCAGAACCAGTTCCTCCCGCGATCGAGTGTAGCAGCATGAAACCCTGTGCACATTAGCGATTGTCCCTACGCGCTTTTTGGTGTATCTCACTTCCAGACTGTCACTGCCATCGGCTTCGCGGTCAATCATATCCAAAACCTCATCTTGCACCTGATTTCCCATGTCATATCCGGCTGCCCAGTTGTTTCCCGCGCCCGTGCCCTCCTTATGCACATAAAAGTTTTCCGGATTGTAGATATTCTTGTAAGGGCCGGTCTGAATTCCATTGATCACTCGCGGTTCGAGATCGAGAAGGACGGCTCGGGGGATGTAGCGCGTGTCATCGGATTGGTAAAAGAAGACGTCTTTGCGATCACCACCTTCCGTCGCAAAGTCTTCGAGATTTCCATCTTGATTGATGCCATGCTCCAGGCAGAGCTGGCGCCAGAATTGAGAGCCGACTGGAATTGCCGTTAGTTGGGGTTGGTCGTCCTCGAGGCGCGGCCGGACTCACCGCTGTTGCCGCATTGGCCAGCCTGGAGCGTGATGATTTCACTGCGATATTGTCAGAGATGATGACACGGAGTCTTGTGATCCTGTGGCAGATGCGTACCGCGGCATTCTGGCGTGTGAACATGTATTGAGGTGTACGTGGGAGTTGAAGATCCGGAGGACGCGTAGAAACGCGATGCGGGGCAGGGATCAAGACAGGGAACCAGATGGATGCATGGCGACAGCCAAGCGTTCGCACATCACGCACATCAACCACAAGTACACCTCAGCGACACATGATGGAAGAGTGTGCAGTATGACTAGCTCATTAATTCCATTGCCGCGCCATGCTGCTCAAACGCTCACTCTTGTCCTCCGATGCCTGCGCCAGCGCTCGCTCTAACGAGTACACCTCACTCATCTTTATCTTCTATGCCCTCTTGGGTATCTTCTGTATCAACGCGGGCCTTCCTGGGTTATTGAGCCTCCGTCTAAAGATCCAGAACAATGTGTTGACCATGAACCAAATTCTGAAGATTTCCACCATCGACCAGAAGCCCACGGGCATCAGCGGCTCTTTGCTGTGCTCATCATGCCTCTCTCGGACGTCAACAAACATGGCAGGGTCGTCTGTTATAATGCCATCCAGCTTCCGTCTTATGCACCATTCCATCCTATCTCGATCATTCACAGTCCAAGCTAGCACCTGCCGATGCTGATCCTCGCGGCATTCTCGCACAAATTTCCTTCCTCCGGGGCCCATCAACATCGACAAAAAGACATTGTATCCAACATTTGGTGCACTGAAGAACTCTCGTGCATACGAGAACTTGTACCCGATATGTAGTATTGGAAAGCCAACAAGGTACTTTTCCGCCGGAGCCAGGTATTTCGCCGCCCAAACCCCAAGCACTACTCTCTCGTTCCAAGGCTTGCCTTGTAATGGTGCTACATCTGCGATTGTCGTGCCAATCAGTCGCATGATGTCTTCGACGTTATTGTCAAGCTTGATGTCGAGGAGCACCCACACATCTTCCAGGCCAGGTTGCTTAAGATACTCCAAGAGGTCTTTCAGTCTCGGCATCGGCACATGGGGCTCGGCCATCGTTCGCAAGTCTTTGATCTCGTCCCAGGTATGATCGAGAATCTTGTCCTTCTTGCCAAAGCAGCGATTGAGCGTATGGTCGTGGCTAAGTACTACCACCTTGTCCTTGGTGATGTGGAGATCGGTCTCAAGAGCCACGGCTCCTGCTTCAAGTGCCTTTTCGAAAGCCAGTAGAGTGTTCTCCGGATACCGAGCCTTGTACCCTCGATGGGCAATACACTGTGGCATCTTTCGCTTCCGTTGATCCATCTTCGCTGCGACGCATGAGGGGGCTGGAAAGACCGTGTCGTCGGAAATAGTGACTGGTGAGTCCAACTTCTCAACACCAGGCTGAACGACCATAGGCGGGATGATTCCTGGACGCGGAGTTGGCGAAGGCGCAGACTTTTGGGATGTCTCGCTCACTGTCTTCCCCATGGTGAATATTTGGCGCCGGGGCAAGGCCGCAATGATACAAATTCCGGGCGATTTGTTAGTAGTGCGAGCGGCGTCGGCGGCAACCCTAGTCCAAGGACCACCACTATCAAATTGATGGTGTTGTTGAAAAACGCCACGCCCAAAGTGAAGCAAAGAGGGAGCAACGGCGAAAGGCAACTGACGCATCATCAAGAAGCACGAGGCCCCATCCACGTCCACACCATGTCCGAGGCAGGCGAAGCGGCCGGTCTTTACACGCTCCCGTGTTGCGTGTGTGCGAACAGGTCGTCAGGCGGATGCAAGCCACCGTTCCGCTTCCCGGACGTCCATCACAAGCTCACGCCCATCCACTGGCCCAGGAGAGAGCGCGACATGACTTCGGAATTTCGTTCATCACGCGACGCCGGGCCATGTCCACACAGCAGCTCGCCTGAACAGGACGAACTCAATTCCAAAGAGGAGCACGCCTGCCCGACATGGCACAGAACAGGTCGATGTCGGAGGTGAAGAGCAAGCATCGGCCAGAGCAGTGGGGTTGTCCGACCAGGATGCAAAACGTGCGCGGCAATTTGATTTGATGTGCATCCGTGCCATGCTGGTGTAAGTTATGCTTAGGCTTGAAGCGTACTTTAGCGCTGATCAGAATCAATCTGATTGATTGGACCCTGCCGTCTTGTGCCGTGGTGTCGCGAGACGACAAGCTTTTCAACCCACGCGTGCACGACTCGCTGCAGAACCATGCCCTGCGACTTCACCTCCTCTTGCTTCCCCTGCATCGCCACACACTGGTATGATATAGTAGACAGGCTCGCGTATCGGGCTTGCTCCCCTTGAGGCTGAAGATGGCTTCTTATCTCCAAGCTGGAAGGAGCTCATGCTCGATCGAGCTCCAGCTTCCCAGCTTGGCTCAGCCACGCCAGCAGAGCTTCCTTCGAGATGTTCGGCCTTCGTCATCCCGCGTCTGACAGGGCGACGTCAACACCGGAGCAGGTCATCTACGCCGCAAGAGGTAATTGCGACTGCGAACCAGGTTTCCCACAAAGCCTCGAAGCTTGTTTCAAGAACACGTCGAGCAGGTTTCAACAGTTGTGCTGCCTATATTATTCTTACTGCAACCCTCTCCCACGCCAATACCATAAGCAACCGCAAGACCTAGCAAAGTAGCGACTTCAGATATCGATCAGACACACCCAATACACAAACCGACAACATGACCACCATCGTTCCTCCAGTTCTGGCTCCATTCCAACCACCTCTGGGACCGCAGCCTCAGACTCATACAGCCGTCTACTCAACCAACCAGGTCATCCTGCGAATGAAGGAAAAAGTCTGGTCTCTCTCCGGTGATGACTTTACAGTTCAGACGGTCGACGGCGTGGACCTCATGAAAGTGAAGGGCAAGCTTGTTTCCATCCACAACAAGAAGAAATTCACGGATATGCAGGTGTGAAAAAATCCGGTCCCGATCTGTCATTCGCCCTGCTGACAGGCCATTTCTTGCAGAATAACGAGATCTTCACTTTAAGCGAGAAGAAGCTGAAGCTATTCAAGAGCTTTCATGGCGAGGCGCAAGCAGGCCATAATTTCGAGGTGGGTAATCGGAATGTTTCTATGCGAGCTTGATGCAGTGGGCACATACTGACATGATTCAACAGGTCAAGGGACATTTTTCTATGGGAAGCTCGAAATCGACAGTCGAATTCATCAACAGCGCGGATCGAGCAAATGTCGAACTTCAAGTCAAGGGTGATTGGTTTGACCGCACGGCGAACATCAGCTTGGGCGACAGAGTGGTCGCGCAGATCAGCCGAAGCTTCTTCAATACCAGAGAGATCTTTGGAGATAAGCAGACAGTACGCCACCCCCAATCCGACCATCTGAGGAACATGAGGACACTGACTTGTGACAGTACTTCGTCACCGTTGCACCTGGAGTGGACCTGAGTCTCATAGCAGCGATCTGCGTCTGTTTGGATGAGCGTGAGAACGAGAAGTAAGAGTGCTGATGGGAAGGCAATAGTTGGCTCGGTACGACAGAACTCTTGCTCCTCGATGTCCACGTCTCTGGTCCTTGGGGATGGGGAACGTCTGGACTCGGTATGATTCTTCGTTCTGCCAGCAGGAGGGGATGATACCTACGCGCTTTTACGATGACCTGCGCACGACGATTGATGACAATTTGCATGCATTATCTAGATTTTCGCTACCAGATAGCAGCATGATTGGAGTACGTGTACAGCAAAGACTTCATCACACCTTTCGACACACGTCTGCAACATTTGCAGTGAGTCAGGTATCTCAATGAGGACATTCCATACTTTCTTGCATGAGGGTCCGTGCGTGCATACTCTGGTGGGTCTGAATTGCCAAGACTGAGAAAGTAAGTGAATAATCGGCTTGCTCTGGTTGGAGCTGGTGTGTCTATACAGCTTCCTCCATCCCACGCTACTTCCTACTTACCCGATGCCGTTAGACTTTGTCCTCGTCGCACAGCACAGTCACCATGTAGCAAGCCGGTGGACAAATATCGAGATGCTGCAATTGGGATCCATTACGACTGAGCCCCGGACTCGATGAGGACATCCCAAATTATTCTCAGTTACTGATGCCTTCTTGGGGACGTGCCACTGTATCGATGAGGACGTGCCATTGAATCGATGAGGACTCTTTTCTTCGTGTCCTTACTGTCCTTCACGTTAATTGTATATAGATCTCAGTCCTGCTGCCCTTTCTGCCACTTTTCTTTTCACCCATACAATCACATACTATACTCTGCAGTTGCATCCAAAGCACTTCAGACGCATACACCACACATAACAACAACTGAGATACCAACCAAACCACTCGAGCCATCCCACACAAACGACAACCAACCAACACACTACCATCCACTTCACACCGCTCAAAACCAATCTCAAAATCAGAGATCAAAATGGGTGTCCACCACGGTACTCGCAACTTCGCCTATCGCCGCCCATCCACCGAGCCCGAGTGCGTCAGCATCAACAAGCGACGCGGACCTACTCCTGTCCTGCGATACGTGACTTTCGAGGGCAAACTCGTCGGCGGATACCTCTACCGTGAGGTTCAGCAGGAAGTCCTGCGCGCCAAAGCCAAGAAGATGTTCGAGAAGTATTCGACCAGGAGGGTCGCCGCTCGGGTGTTGAGAAGCATCACCTTTGAAGGTGAACTCGTCGGCGGGTATCTGTACCAGGATGCTCGGCAGGAAGCCATGAGGGCCAGGGTTAAGAAGATGTTTGAGAAGTATCCCACCAAGAGGGTTGCTGCTCGGGCGTTGAGGAGCGTCACCTTCCGCGGTGAACTCATCGGCGGCTACCTCCACCAGGACGCTCGGCAGGAGGTCATGCGCACTAAATTGAAGAAGATGATGGAGAAGTATCCGAGCAAGCGACGCTCACCTACCCCGGTGTTGAGAAGTGTCACCTTCCAAGGCAAACTCGTCGGCGGGTACAGGTACCATGACGCTCAGAAGGGAGCTCGTGCGGCTTTGGACAAGATGTGATGCAGCAGGATCTGAAGGAGGAGCCGGAGTAGGGAGGGCATGAAGAGGAAGTGGATGGAGAAGGGGAAGGACGGATTGCGCTTGAAAATGGTTGGAGCGATGGTGTTGTTGGAAGACATCCTGGGCGGCGTTGTGGGAGGCATCTTGGAAGGCGTATCGGAAGGTGTCTTGGAAGGCATTCGAATCTTAGCAGTAAAAATACTGTAATGTCAAATTGACAATAAACGTAATCTTGTGGTCGTCTCATGTTGTACTACGTGTGCTGCGCTTTGCGTTGCCGCCTCCTCGATCTATGGTCGTCGTCGAAATTTGGAGATGGCGGATGTGTCCTCACCCAGTATTGCGGTCTCGGCATTTGGGCGAACACTTGCGCCTTCCAAAATCAGTCCAGGGGGAAAGTGTCACTCCTTCGCTCGCATTCTTTTCTCAAATGAAGCTGGGAGCGCTCTGCTCAACGGATTGGTGGCGGGGTTCCAAGCTGGCTTTGACGTCCTTAGAGAGCAGAATGTGGACCGCCGCTCACCCACCGAGCTCTCAGCTTTCTTTGGGGGTGCTATGCTATGGTATGCTCGTCCTCCCCTGGTGTGCGTGAATAGCCCCAAGACTTGTGTACATCCATCTTCTGCAGCCATCACTGCCGTGCTTGCTTTGCTATCCCACTGCTTCATTTGCCCTCATTTCCTTGTCGCCAAGCTCTTGTGACTCGGTCATCATCTCCCGTGTGCTACACGTCGCGATGGACACACCTCGATCATCACTCCTGCTGATGAATGGTTTGAAATCGAGAAGGGCATGTTCGGCAAGGGTTCGGCCGGCAGTGGGATGGAATCGATGCATTTCGTTCGAACCATGGCGTGCTGCGGGCCGGGGCCCATTCAACTCCACCACCACTGGCCTCGGCTGACTGTACTTGTGTACATCGTAAGTCATTACAACTTGGTGCATACATTCGCTACTTTCTTTGCTTTCTACATGTACAGAGATGCCCGACTTTCCAGCGCTGGCCTCGCCGGCCTTCACACCTGCCGCCTCGCCGAAGCACAACGAACACGAGCGCGACAACAATGTCTCCGATCTGGATCTCGAGGCCGACTTTTCCACCAGCTCCGCTGCTCCGCCGCCATTAGTCAGTCCTGCCTTCACGCCGCCGCATACTCCCTTTCACAATGGCCAGCGACACGACAGATTGCCCAAGAGCGTGCCTCACACCCATATCGCAGAAGAAAACCACGACGATGCGGAGCCCAGATTACTTCCTGAACTGCCCGAAGTGACCTGCGAGGTCCGGGCAAGAATACCTACAACTACTGGCCAGGAAATGTTCTTGCACCTGTACCACAACAATGTAGACAACAAGGAGCATCTTGCAATCGTCTTTGGACCGTATATTCGCAGCAGGAGCTTAGATGCACCCAGGCCCGGCGAAACGGAACGAGACCGGATGATTCGAGGGGCTTATACTGGCACACTGTTCCCCGGCCGGACACATAGTAGGCTTGAGCAGATCAGACAAGATGCTGGTGTGACTCCCAGACCGCAATCGCCTCAGCCAAATGGACTGCCTTCGGAGAGGCCAGAGCAAGATTGGTCGTACTCCTCATACCCAGCGGAATTGGGTCCGCCCTTGGTTAGGATACACTCCGAATGCTATACCGGCGAGACTGTTTGGTCAGCGCGCTGCGATTGCGGTGAGCAACTAGACGAGGCAGCTCGCTTAATGTCTTTGCCCAACCCTTCGACGCCCAGCACACCAGAGACCGAGAGCTCAACGACGCGCCTTCCATCGTCCGGAGGCGTCATTGTATACCTCCGCCAAGAAGGGCGAGGCATTGGACTTTCGAGCAAGCTCAAAGCATACAATCTGCAAGATCTGGGCCATGATACAATGGAAGCCAATATTCTTCTCAATCACCCTGGAGATGCCAGGTCATATGGTCTGGCGACCGCGATTCTCATGGATCTTGGTCTTGGTGGTGAACGAGGCATCCGTCTGCTTACGAACAACCCAGAGAAGATCCGCGCTGTTGAGGGACACAATCGGGAGGTCCGCGTGGTCGAACGTGTCCCTATGATCCCTCTGGCCTGGAAGACTGGCGGGAAGGAGGGCATCAACAGTCCGGAGGTCGAGAAGTACATCTCTACCAAGATAGAGAAGTTCAAGCACATGTTCTCGTCATGAGTTGCCCAAGTGCTCCGTACACAGCATCGATCCGTGACATCCGTCGCACGCACCGTTAACGCGTTTGCGTGGCCAATGCGAAGTGCCCTCCGGATCGCGGTCTTCAGACAACGTTATAATCGCAAGAACGCACTCACACACCAACGGTTCCTCCAAGCGCGAACAACGTGACTTTGTGTCTGATCACCAGCGCGGATCCATGGTTTACTTGGAGAGATCATCCCACATATGTCCGCCAAGACATCCTATGCCAAAGGATGTCTTCTCCTCTGCAACGTATCAGGTAAATCGGAAGGCCGAGGAGACGCCCCAACTCGAATACCTCACCTGAAGCCTGCCATGAACACCTTGTTCTGCCCGCACTACCCCACCTCTGGGCTCTTGCGCGCGGAGACACCTGTTCACGAATCCTTGCAATTCCTGCTGTTCCTGAAAGCTTCTCGGGACCTACCAGAGACAAGGGTCCCGCAAAAAGACCTTGCCTTGTCAGACCATGTCGAAAGACCATGTGCCTCAGAATCATGCGTTCATATCGGCATGACCGGCCAGCGAAGAGGGCAAACTACGACTCCTACGGCGCGCTCAGATGCAACGACTCAGAGCTAAGTCGACACCATACGGGTTCATCTCCATCCGAGGCACACATCGACGATATTTCTGGTCGGGTCTAGCCGGCAGGACCTGATTGTTTTGGGGTCGCATGCCCACGCATCACCTCCACTGAGGCAACCAAGGAATGCATAAAGTAGCTGTAGCTATGGAACAACTACACAGCCTTCTCATTCGCCTCCAAGCTCCTACCATTTCCTTTCGTACGCTAGTTTTTGCCTGAGGATCGAGCTTCGCCAAGGCTTTTCCGACTCGGAGCCATGTCTCAGCCAGCTGACGTTTGTAGGACTCCCTTTCTTTGAACATATCCCAAACTGCAGGAAGCAAAGCTTGCGGACAGAGACCGACATACGCCGGTCACTTCGTCGAACCGATCAACAAGGATGCTGTCTCGCTCAGATCAACATTACATGCAGCAGACGGAAGGTGGCAAAAACGTTTGTGCTTGCCGAGAGATGCTGCCTACCTGAAGTAAGCTTCCTGTCTTTGTTTGAGACGCAAGAGGCTAATTGCATATGCCATGCGACGGGTAGATGCCTTCCAGCGCGGTTCCCTGCCCAAGACATCGTGCAGTCCAAACGATCCCGGAACAAGCGTCTACGACATGCTCTGATGGCGTTCGATCGGTTTCATATGCACGTTTGCTATCCGTCATGTCTGGATTGCCAACTTTGCGACCGCGTCCAGGCTTCTGCGAGCTGGAGGATATATGTCCGTTGATTCTCTTGCTTCTTGCCATTCTTCTCTCATCCACCAGCAACTTGCCTTCTCAAGATCTGATATCAAAATTTCAAGCACATTGCCTTCTTGTTCACTAAGTCTCCGCGAACCCACGACAATCGAAAGAACGACCGGCCCAAGCACAACGACCAAGCAAGTACAATATCTACAGAAAGAATTTGAAGGGTTATCATATACGGAAAGAATCAAGAAGAAGTCTACAGAAGAATGCCTCCCAAGATGAAGAAGAGCGACAAACCTCTCAAGGAGGTCTGCCTCCGCTGCCCAGAGTCAGTGGCCGATATGAACGCTGCCAAGCACCTCAAGGACCCAGAGACTGGCCTAATGCTCTGCCAGGAGGAACAGTCTCCATCCGACCAGGTTCCAGTCAGCAACTTCTGGCCTGGCTTCTCCAGCGACAACACTTCCAAAGCTTCAACTTCTCTCAACACCACCAAGGAGAGTTGCAAGGCGATGCTTGATGCTGTTCGTGGTGATGTCAAGGACGCGTACTCCAAGGCTAAGGTCAACTTCATCGACAACAAGCCATCTCAAGTCAACTTCATCAACAACCAGAAAGCGAGCATGAAGTACGAGGGCATTCTGATCACCAAGGAGATGCTGGAGCATGCTGCGAAGACGGTCTATCCTGCGAGAACTGCTGAGCAGATTGCTGCAGACAAGAAGTCGAAGAAGCCTGTCAAGGCTGGCAACGGCTCGCCAACTCCTGCGGCGGCTCCTGTGCCAGCTGTTACGCCAACTCCTCAGACGGTTGGCAAGCAGACCACGACGGCTCCGATTCCAGCTTCTGCGACCGGCAACAATCAGACCGCCACGACTCGATCTCCGGCGATTGTCAACAAGCAGTCATCTACAGCTCCATCTGGTGCGACTGGCAACAAGCAGGCAGCTCCAGTGTCCTCTTCAGCGACCGAAAACAAAGTCACTTACGAGATCGTCTTGGGCTTGGACAATGTCGACCTCAACAAGGACTCCACGGATAAGTCTCATGTGGCTCAGTCTGCTTCGGGAAATCGTATGCCTGCTTCTGGCATGAAGCACACCTGGTCTCTCGACAAATCAAGCGAGTACTCAACCAAGCGAGATACCACCGAAAAGCTTACTGGTGGTTCTCCTCCAACAAACCAGTTGGATGACGTTGCTGTTCAGGGCCGAGTTGGAGTTGCTGGTGAAAAGACACGAGTGATTGCCAACTATGTCCAGATTACGGAGCTTCCGAGGGAGGTCTACAAGTATCGTTTGACCTACGGCAGGGTTGCGAGTGAGAGCCAAATCCAGGCTGCCCGCAACCGCGAGCTCGGCATGAAGCGGTCTCAGAAAGAACAAATCATCAAAGGCGCCAGCAATGTGCGGCCTCTTGCCGGCCGCAATGACTGGGCGACCGACCTTGACGTCGTCTACTCTACTCGACCATTGACCACGAATGGGCCCGTCAATCAAACTGTCAGAATTGTCAATGTTCCTTTCCAGAAGTTCAGTGGAAAGCCTGACATTGTTCACGATCTCACATTCGAGCTCGAGACTCACATAGTCTTCAACGCCAGTAATGGGCCTTGCCCGCACCCCAGAGACCTTGTCAGTTCCGGTCTGGTGGATGCTAAGGGCGCTCCTCTTCACATTGCAGCTCTCAATGCTCTGATGTCTTCTCAACTTGTTTCGTCAGCAAGACCGCCGATCACCAGCGGACCAAACAAATTCTACTCTCGCAGCGACTATGGCCAGTTTCGAGGCATCCAGGCTCACCGAGGATACTTTACATCCGTACGCCCCGGCACCCAGAATATCCTCTGGAACATTGGGACGATGACTGGCGCTTTCTATCAGCCAATTCTGGTGTCCAAGTTCCTTGACGAGATGGAGTCGGCAGACTTTCGCGAGTACGGTCCTGATCATCTTGGACGCTGCCAAAGGCTACTGGCAAGCAAGAGTGTGCGTATCATGTATACGCGAAAGCAAGTCGACGAGTCCTATAACCCCAACCTGGAGGCGAATCGTCATCGCATCATTGCTGAGCTGGGCGACAAGCCGAGCAAACAGATGATACAGCACAATGGCAGAGACATGTCCGTCCTCGAGTACTTTCGTACCGAGATGCGAGCAAGCCCTCCACCCAGCGACAAGTGGCCTTGTGTCAATGTTGGTGTCAAGCGAAAGTTCATCCAAGACAAGAAGACCAAAGAGACCCAAGAGGACCCAAACACACTTGGCAAGCAGGTGTGGATCCCAGCAGAATATCTTAAGCTCTTGGAAGATCAGGTCTTCAATCGTCGTCTCGCTTCACCGCACATGGAGAGCCTGCATGGCATCGCTGTCATCCCGCCTGCTCTCACTCGCCAAAAGATCACAAACAACGGCTTTCAACTTCTCGGTCTCACCGAAAACGGCAGCGCCTTCTCAGGTCTCGGCATTCGCGTGCAGAACAAGATGATCTCCGTCCCAGCACGATTCCTCAAAGAGCCGGATGTCTTGTACAAGAACAAGGGCAGAGACGTGACGAAGCGCACGGGCTTTGCGACCTGGAACTTTGCCGATGTTCAATTTTTCAACGCGGCCACGGCACCAACCACTGTCTTTACTTTGGACTTCAGAATGCGAAACCAAGGCGGCGAGGACATCGGCTATAGCGTCTCTGCAGCAATGCGTCAGGCTGGTATGACGGTGCAAGACCCTGCTACGCCCCCAAACAATCCTAACAAAAACGCCGAATACTGGTGGTCAGGAAATGTGCCAAATAGACGAGGCGCCCGTTGTGTTGCTGGAACCTTCAACGACACCGAGCTCATTGCCTACGTGCGCCCTCTGCAGAAACAAGGCAAAGGTGCAAGTCTTAACCTTGTGCTTCTCGAGAATACTGATAGCGACTCCTACGCTACCATCAAGCGTGTCTTCGATCAACACATCGGCTCTCACACCGTTTGCTTGACTGGCAAGAAGCTCGCGGATCGGCGAGGTGTTTCTCTTCAGCTTCTGGGAAACTTGGCTCTCAAGTACAACTTGAAGTGCCGTGGCATAAACCACATACCAGCTAATGGGCTTGAGAATGCGTTGAAGAAGAGCATTGGTAACATGCCTACGATGGTTGTCGGTGCTGATGTCTCCCACGCGCCCAGCCAGATGACTCATTGCCCGTCATTCGCTGCAGTCGTCGCGAGCGACAGCAGAGACTTCGCTCACTTTCCAGGATCCATGCGCCTGCAAGCATCGAAGCAGGAATTCCTGCAAGACCTCGAGGGCATGATGATCGAGCGACTCTTACACTTTGGTTGGCAGACTAGCGGGTTGCCACAGAGAATCATCTTCTACCGCGACGGTGTTGGCGAGGACATGTACGAGCGAGTCCGAGCCGAAGAGATCAAGCAGATTCACGCGGCCTTCAACTACGTCCAAAACCACGCCGACACTTTGAAAGCTGAGGAGCGTCTGCCAGAAAAGTTCAACACAGCACCAGTCAAGCTTGAACTCACCTTCATCATCGTCGGCAAACGTCACAACACCCGCTTCTTCCCCGACGAGAAGCAACGCGGCAAGACATCCGACAACAAAGGCAACGTCAAGCCAGGTCTCATCGTCGACCGAGTTATCACTCGTCCAAAACTTACACCAGACGACAAGACTTATGACTTCTTCCTGCAATCTCATGCCGCAATCCAAGGAACCGCCCGCTCAGCCCATTATGTCGTCTTGGAGCCCGGCAACTTCAACGTCAACGAGATCCAGCAGTTTACCTACAACTTCTGCTACAACTATGCTCGCGCGACCAAGGGCGTCTCCTACACTGCTCCGGCATATTATGCTGATCGCTTGGCCGAGCGCGGAACACTGTATCTGAGGCGGTACACCGCCAGTCGATCAAAGCCTGACATTGAGATGAACGCCGAAGAGGAGGAGATGCCCAAGAAGGAGGGCAACAAAGCTTTCGAGACGCGAGTCGCTCGGGAGATCGAGAAATCTCCGGATTGGAATCCGCACGTTGGCATGGTGAGCAAGAGAACTCGGGACACTCGCATGAACCCGTGGCACCCGAACTTGGACCATGTGATGTTTTGGCTGTGAGCGGCGAGTTGACATGGGTGTACAATAATACCTGATGGGTTTAAGAGCATCTGAGCAGCATCTGTGATGTATATGATGGGCAATGGCAACATGTACTGGACATTTGGTCGCAAGGAGTTGAACATCAGCGGATATCTTAGCAAGCATTCAAATGGGAAAGGCTGTCTGAACATACTTCTTCTCTCACCTCATCCATTCACCTCCTCCGCTCACCTTCTCCTATCTCACTTTTTTCCCCTTTCATCGTCCTCCTCATCATCTCCCTCACCTTCTACCCTCATGTCCAACCATGCCTTCACCTTCACCGAACCCTCCCCCAAAGTCTTACTTCTCACTCATCACTCAGGTCCAAGGGGTCTGTCTCCCTCCCAACCCACCACCCCCATCCCTGCAACCCCCTCGCAAAAAGCGGAAAAGTCGCGCGTGGAGTACTCAAGTGCCCGTCCTCAGTCAAGGATCAAGGATCCTCCTCGGCGACTCCGAGAAAGCTTGGCTTCAGACAACGCTTGCAAGGATAGGAAGTAGTAGCGTGAAGAAAGACGCCAGCCTAAGCCGGCAGACAAATGCCAAGACTGAGGAACTTCCTCTAAACAGAACTTGACTTGTAGCGTAGTAGCAAAGTGGTAGGGAAGAGAAGAGAAAGTTTTGTTAGGGAGATGTGTCATGTGGTCGGCAAGGGATATGAGAGGTCGATTTACGAACACGAACTTACCGGTAAGGTATCTCGGCATTGGGGAAGTCGGGAGATGAGGACCGAGACAGACCCCTTGGACTTGACTGATGATGCCGAGTGATGCCGAGATTCTCAATTTCACACCAAGATTCGGAGCCGGAATGAAAGTGGACCGAGGAGTGATGAAGAGTCTTGAGGACTGGAAGTCATGAGAGCGACACAGCGTCGCGAATCGGCAGATCATGAAGTGACAAGTGTTGATAGAGATAGATCCTTGAATTCTGCTGCTGCTTCTCATCTATCCCGTTCCTTCACGCCTCATCTATGGCTTCTCTCTCCTCGTCAGATAGTATCGTACAGACCTCCCTTGATTTGAAGTTGGTCATTCAGTCATCAAGCACGGCTTCATCCAAAGAAGCCCAGTGCCTTTCCCAAACGCCTCGCTAATAGTACAAAATGCAATGAAAAATGCTGGGTATCTCTTCGAAGGTTCTGTCAATTGGTGCAGTCGTCTCATTGTCTTACCGCGACCGTCTCATCGCAATGACGGCCTTCAACATCGCCTTAATTTGTTCGTTTCCGGACTGCGTTTCCGCAAGCTGTACTGGTGTTTGGTACTCTTCGTTCTTCTGCAGTGGGTTTGCGCCGTATCTGAGGAGGGTCTTGACCATGAGCCCGGAGCCGGTGATGATTGCGCAGTGGAGAGCTGTGTTTCCGTCGGCCATTGCCTGGTTGGGATCTGCACCAGCTCTGAGGAGAAGCTCAGTCACTTCGGCTTTGCCAGGCCAAACGGACCAGTGAATCGCGGCAGCGCCGATGAAGGAGAGTTTGCTCAGATTTGGTCTGTGTTGGAGGATGAGGGCGACTAGTTCCAAAGAGCCGTATTTGCAGGCGTACATTAGGCAGGTCACCTTGTAGGCGTTGTCATTGTTGACGTCTGCGCCGCGGTCGAGGAGAAGTCGCACGGTTGAGATGTCGTTGCTCCGGATGGCTTGGTGGAGTGGGCTGCTTGCGCAGTGTGTGCTTGAAGGGTTGAGTTGAGCACCGTTGGCTAGGAGAAACTCGACTGTATGAGTTTGTCCGTAAGAGGCGGCACCAGCGAGAGGTGAAAGATGGCCAGGTTTGGCTGGCTTGAATGCTTCGAAGACACCAGGTACCATCACTGGGGTGTTGATCGATGCGCCTTGGCTCATTGCTATTTGGATGCCGGCAATGTCACCAGCGCATGAGGCCATGAAAAGGTCGTTGGCAAGTTCACTTGGGGTCTTGGCCGGTGTTGCCGGAGTTGTTGAGGCGGTTGGTAATGATGTTGTTGGTGAACTGGAGCTGGGAGAGACTGGAGGCGACCATCTTGACTTTGTTGCTTGAAACGAGGGGATATTCGATGACAGCGAGGTTGGTTTGTTGGAGCGCATGACTGTTCGGCTGGGCTCAGAGTTGCTGGGTGATGTCAGTAAATGAATTTGGATATTGGATAACATGGTGCGAAGAGACTGACCGATGTCTTGGGGCGTCCTCGTTGAACATGCAGGAGTCTTGTCGCTTGAGGTCTGAGTCTTCGGGCACTGATTGGCTTCGCAGCATGTTGTGTGTCAAGAAGCGCTCGTAGGATCTCATTGTATCGAAGCTCATGATGAGACGATGCTGTGGCCAAGAAGGATCTACTAGGTGCAGAGCAGATCATATACTGTGCAGGCAGAGGCAGGTGATATATTCTCCTAGGGCTGGCGGATATTGTGAAGCTAAGTGGAGTAGGCGGATTCAGGCGATGGCTCAGCTGAGGGGAATGGTGCCTGTAGTCGCTGGTCCAAGCGGGATAAAGTAGGGCGACCGCTTGTCGACGGGTGTTCGCTCGGTGTAGACAGAGGCTGGTGGGTGGGTGGGTGACGGGGGGAGAGCGATTTCATGCGAAAGTGCAGTGCAGGAATTGCAATGCGTGGACGACTGGAAGTGGAAGCAGTTGATATGTATGACAGGAGAGAGAATGTGTGAATGTATAGGGCTCGACAGCGCAAATGTGGCTTACCCAAGAGTAGCCAGAGGTGGAGCAACACAATTCATCGCGGTGTCGCCAAGGGCCAAAGGTTAGATTGGTATGACATGGCGTGGTAGACAGACAATGTGCGCAATTCCCGCCCTTTCGCAGTGAGAGGGCTGACTTTGAAGGCGGACGGCAGGCGTGAGCGTCGGTGTAGGATCATGCACCTTGATGCACGTCGATGCACGTCGGGCGCTGGAATATGCACGTCGCAAGGCTAGCGGGGCCCTCCCACCCTCCCACTCAAACCACTGCGCTGCGCTGCGCTTGGTGTACATTCTCCAGTGACTTCGGAGGTTTGTGTGAGGCGGAGCTGCCGCTTGAGTAACATCAGCGCATTCCCCTGCACCGCGACGCTCCCTCCACATTGCGACCATTGTGACATGAGAACGTGTCCGTCCACTACTCGTACTTGCGCGCTTTCCGGTGAGCCCTGATCCGGCTGCCCTGCTGCCCAGGTGGAGTGCCTCATGCACGGGAAGAGACACATGCATTGACAGTAATGATATTGGCTGTTGATGCTTCCACGGCGAGAAGGCCGCGGAAGATGGAACCTACATAGTACTGTGCGTGTCATCAGACGCATCTTCCGTCCTATCGCAGCGGCACTGCGAATGCAGCAATCCGTCGCGGATGACGAATGGACGCCTGGCGGAACGAGTGGTAGAAGCAAGAGTCACTAGAGGAGAGTTTCTTCTTGGTGTAAAGGTTCATGTTGCATTCGGCGGCCGGCAAACGTGTCCATCGTGCTGTGAAGCTCTGCCCTACGCCATTATTCACCGGCTCTGCGTCTCTGGCGGCTACCGGGCCGTGCCTTCGTCAAGCATTGCACGGACGTGTTCCTGAACTCAAATCATCCACCTGCATGTCATTCCGACTCATTCCTCCAACACAGCCTCTCTCCCTCTAACAGACCGCATCGCGGTGTGTCTGGTTGAGGCGCGCTGTGCTCACGTACATTCCGTCCTGCAGCAACCACACTCCACCGCATGTCACAGCCACACCATCTCTAATCCACCACCGCCGCTATGATCAAGCTCAAGATTGGCGGCGGCAACAAGTCGCAGGGGCAGTCTGGCCAGTCGCAGTCACAAGATGGTCAAGGACAGCAGTCGCAACCACCCACGCCCGCATCTACCACCGCACAGACACCCGGAGGAGGCTTCAAGCTGAAGCTCAATGTCTCCCAGCCGCCGACACCGATAGAGGGGCCAGGTCAAGGCCAGTTCGTAGCACCAGCACCAGCACCAGCACCTGCCCCGGCAGAGAAGAAGAAGAGGCAGTACACGAAGAAGGCAGATGGACCAGGCAAGGGCAAGAAGCGCGCCGCAGACGATGATGGCGACGGTCCAGCACCAAAGCGAGCAGCGAGCGGGGCAGGCCAACCGCCCTTGAATCGCAAAATCTCCATCAAACTACCACAGACTGGCCCTGCGCCTGGCGACGACGCGCCCAAGTCTGCTGTCACGAAGCTCAAATTTGGAGGAGCGCAGCGCAAAGCCTCAGTACCCAAGATTCTCGACATCCGCGCGCGTGGCAAGGTACCACCGCGACCGAAAGGTGTCGGGTACGATTCAGAGGACTCAGATACGGAGAAGGACCCGGCAATTCAACAAGCGTTCGTGCTACGTATGGAACCAGGAGAAGATGCGGATTACCTAAGAAAAGCGATCGAGAAGGGCACAGTCGGAACACGTTTGGCCGAGGGAGGTGCAGATGTCTCTATCAAGTTCGTCGAGAAGAATCTACGACGAGCTATTATCAAGATCCAAGGCAGGATATATGGCGCAGTCTTGGTGGATCTTCCATGTATCGTTGAGTCTATGAAGAGCTTTGACAAAAAAGGCTGGTGGAAGGTGGCAGATATTGCGCAGATGCTGCTCGTACTGGGCCGTTGCAATAGCGAAGACGAGGCCAGACTGATGCCCCTCCCACGAGAAGTCAACAAGGAAAATTACCAATATGCACACGGCCTAACGCCTCCCATGCACTGGGTCCGCCGACGCAGATTCCGAAAGCGGCTGACATATTCTGACACCGTCAATGTCGAGGAAGAAGTGAACAGGCTGCTCGAAGCAGACCGAGCATGGGAGAGGACAGGCGGGACGGTCATCAACACTCGCGGCGAAAACCAACAGCCGCTTCCACTCCAACGTCAAGAATCGAACTACGAATTCGAATTTGGAGAGGAAGATGCGGAAGGTGAAGAAGAGGCAGTCGAAACAACGGAACGAGAAGGCCAAGAGGATTACGAAGAGGACTATGAGGACGAGCAAGAGGTCGATCCTGGCGACCTCGAAGCTCAAATGCAAGCCATGTTCGATGAAGATGAAGGCGGAGACGCACAAGACCTCGTCACAGAATCTCCTGCGCCGATTGCAGACCAAGCAGCATCCATGGCCGCCGTCGAAGCCGCCATGCAATCTGACATTGACGCTACGCCTGTTGGGACACCCGCTGGTATCACGACGCAGGACGAGCAATCTGATGAAGAGGAAGAGTCGGACGAAGATGATGAGGATTCCCCAGATGTCGTGGATGAAGATGCTGCAGCGAAGGCTGCTGAGAGAGCACAGCAGCTTGAGGAAGTTGCAGATCTGGAGAGGGAGGTGGAGAGGGTGAGACAGAAGGTTTCTGCTATGACGAATCAACTTCTGCGGCAGCGTGAGATGCAGAAGTTGGCTGCGTTGGAGGAGGACCTTGTTACGAAGAAGAGGGTCTTTGGACTTACTGATGAGGATTAAGAGGGTATTGTCAGAAGATGGGAAGGGTGAGATGCTCTTTAATTCGCGGAAACAGAACGCGATGCATTTATCTCGGACCGCTGAGGTCCTCTATGCTATTAGAAGCTCTTGACAGAGCTCCATATCTAAGCAAGCCGAGTTGCAAGACTCGAGGCTGATATCACTTTGCAAAGCAAAACCGTTCAAACTCCATCGTACTGTATCGTCACTTTATACTTTTGGCGGTCTCAGAGCAGCTGCTCAGTGTCCATTCGCAACACCATTCGTAATCTTGCGGCCAACAATCACCTTCTCCAGCGCCTGCTTGATGTCCGCCACCAAATCATCTGCATCCTCCACACCGCAAGAGACTCTGACAAGGTCGTCGAATACACCAGCGGCTTCTCGGCTCTCCTTTGGAATGCCCATGTGTGTCATGCTAGCAGGCACCTCAACCAAGCTCTCTACTCCTCCGAGAGACTCGGCCAAGGTGAAGATCTGAGTCGCTTGACAGAAGAGCTCAGCTGCTTCTTTGCCCCCTTTGATTCGGAAAGAGAGCATGCCGCCGCCCATGCCGTCGCGGTGCTGCTTGATGGCTACTGCGCGCTGTTTGTGGCTCTTCAGACCTGGGTAATTGACTGCGATGACGTGCGGGCTTGCTTCGAGCGCGTTGGCGACTGCCGTTGCGTTCTTGGTCGCTTCTCGTGCGCGCAGGTGGAGGGTCTTGGCTCCGCGGTGTGCGAGCCAGCAGTCGAAGGGTGACGGTACGGCGCCGATCGCGTTTTGTAGGAACTTGAGGCGTTCGTGGAGGGAATCGGAGTTGAAGGCTGCTACACCCATGAGGACGTCTGAGTGCCCGTTGATGTATTTCGTCACGCTGTGCACTACTATGTCTGCGCCATGCTCGAGTGGGTTCTGCACGTAGGGTGACATGAAGGTGTTGTCCACGACAACCATGATCCCGCTTTTATGTGCAATGTCTGCTACTGCCCGGATGTCGACGAGGGAGAGAGTCGGGTTGGAGGGCGTCTCGATCCAGATCAACTTAGTGTCTTCGTTGATCATCTCTTCAATGTCGAGCTCAATGCTTGGGGTGAAGGTGACTCGCACGCCGTGGGCGGAGGCGACCTTGGTGAAGTATCGGTGGGTGCCGCCATAGACATCTGAGATAGAGATGACATGGCTGCCCTGTGCCAGACTCTGGAGGATGGTCGCTGTAGTCGCGGAACCAGATGAGAATGCGAGAGCATACTTTGCCTTCTCCAATGCTGCGATAGAGGTCTCAAAGTTCCACCTGTTCGGATTGCTGGATCGCGTGTACTCATGGTCACCCACTGGGTTGCCGACGGAGGTCTGCGCGAACGTGGTGCTCAACGATATGGACTCGATCACAGCGCCACTGACTGGGTCGTGAGGCGAGCCGGCGTGTACTGCCAATGTTCCGAACTTGTGGACTGGCGATGGTGCTCGCGGTGGAGTCTCGATCGGCGCGTGGGAGTTCAGCTCTGGGACCGTCATCGTGGGCGACTTTGCCGCTCGGAGCGGACTCGAGCTATGAAGTTTCCTGGAGGTCGGTAAAGGGAGTTTGAGCCTCAGGGACAATCGCTGGAGGGGTAGTCGGCGGGGTAGGGCAAGAAGAGTCGTTTTGACGATGGGTGCGGTTCGAGGCGGGCTGATATAGGTAGCGAGCGTCGTGATTATCAATTCCAGGGCGCGTGCAAGAGGCGGTGACGATTTATGTACAATGAAAGAAGGACAACGAGGTCTCAAGAGGCCTCGGGTGCTTTGAAATGTAAATAGTCTAAAACCCGATGACGCCTTCTGCCGACGAGCCGATGCACCATCTCACTACGCCGAACACTCCTTCGACAAGCCCTTCATCTCAGTAACGTTATTGCTGTCTATGTCCTCATAGCCTCCTTTCCTGGCGCAGTCCCATAGACCCGGATCGTCTGCAGGTAACGCATCTGTACCTCGCGCTAGACTTGAAAGAACCCTGCCAATGGGCATTGCGCCATTCCAAGAGGGTGTGTTCTTTGAAGCCATGCATTGCGGATCAGGCACAGCGATGGCGCGATCACAGAGAGATCCAGTACGGAAGAATCGCTCTTGAAATATGGATTTATATGCCTGCCTTGCTGCGGTCATTACAAGACGGGGATGTCCATTCTTCCGCCTTAGCATCAGTCATGTAAGAGGTAAAAGGTGCAATTTGTGGCCTCCGCAGAAGCCTCCGTACTCCGTCGAGTATAGACTTCGAAGAGTCTCAGGGCTCAGGTTCAGGTTCAGGTTCAGGGGTCCATGGTACAGAATGCGCTCGGTCTCAGCTATTGGCAGCGAAACCACGGGTGTTGAACAAAATTGTTTTGCCTAGACAATCATGGTGCGATCTCAGGAGCAGTCTCTATTGAGCACCATCTTTCTTCTTGGAGATCAAGTGTATTGAAATGATACTGGCAATGTAGAGGGATCTTCACCCGAGACATGTGTTTCGTGTCTCGCGGTTCGGGCCGACAACGGCTCCACGAGTAGCGAGAAAGGGTGAAAGCATTGCGTGGCACGGCGCCCTCACTTCTGCTCAGTGCTCACGCCCCTCTGGCCCAACAACCACGAATCGCATTTCCTCCACTGCGCGGCTGTGAAGGAGGACTCCATGTCATCTCCACGGTCTGCTGCTCTACGAACCTGATTTCTTTCCCGCACATGTAGCGGCTGCGCTTTCACGCATCCGCGTTTTGGACTATTTGGAGCGAGTTTCCATACGGACGCCAGGACGTCCAAATGCCGCCAGCCCGGGTACTACAGATCTTTGCCGCCACCACCCTCGTATTGACACTCGCCTACTTTCTGCTCGTTCCTTCGGGCGTAAATCGGCCGCTGGGAGGCTCACGATGGCAGCAAATATCAATTCCAGGACAATCCCCCAACACCACACTGGACATTGAGATCCTCAAACACCTCAAGGTGCCTGAGAAGTTCAGCTACCAGAGGCACTGCATCAACGCGAGGGAGAACAGCGGCCTGCATCGCGAATCACTGGTTCAGATTGAGCAGGAGCTTTTCGCCGATTCTGCTTTCAACGACATCGTACTCGATGGGAATTGGGAGCCCAGCTCGGAGCATGACAGCTTGCTTCCGCCATGTCAGACTGCTGTTGCGGTTGATGTCCCGGAGTTCGATTCACACTCTCGGACCAGCACCAGCGCCTTGATGCTTGGTGTAGCTACAACTCTGAAGCGCATCGAAGACAGTCTGCCTACCTTCTCGAGATGGCTGTCAGACACTGGATCCCCACTGCTTGTGCTTCTCGTGGACCAGACAGATCTTGGCAAAGTCCACGACGATATCCAACGGGTGAAAGCTAAGGCGGATTCTCTGCGTATCGAGCTCATCTTCGAGGCCTATCAGCCCATCTTTCAAGCGGACAGCGAAGGACTGAAGAACTTTGGACTGGCAACTGTACTCGATCGTCATCGCCGGGACGAAACGCAATGGTTCGGTATCATCGACGACGACACTTTCTTTCTGTCTTTGCCCCGGATGGTGGAAGCACTTGCGCCTTACGATCCAGAGAAGAATTGGTACATCGGCGCCCTGACCGAAGGGCATACCCGTGTCGCCAAAGAAGGCTTCAAGGCATGGGGTGGCGCTGGATTCTTCATTTCACCGCCTCTTATGCGAACGCTGGCCGAAAACGCAGTAGAGTGCACGCCACTTGACAAGTACTTCGGCGACATTCTATGGAGGGATTGCATCCTAGAGGTTACTTCGCCGACAGTGCATCTCACGGAGATGCGTGGCCTAAATCAAATCGACATGTGGAATGACATTTCTGGGTGGTATGAAGCTGGCTTCACTCCAATCCTGACGGTGCATCACTGGAAGAGCTGGCACTTCTATCCAGTCGCAGTCGGGCATATTGTCTCCGATGTTGCGGGTCCAGACTCGTTCTTGCAGCGATATCAATTTGGAAACAAGACTGTCCTCACCAATGCGTACAGCATCGCAGAATATCCGTACGGACTGCCGGACCTTAATCTTGTTGAGCTGACCATGACGGAGGACGTGAACGTCAAGCGACCACCTGAGCAGCTCGAATTCCATCACAGCATGGGACATACACGACCGGCGCTTGAGCTTGGCAGAGACAAGATTCAATGGAAATTCGCGTACGCAGTCAAGACGTCCGACGGGATTGTGAGGCAGTTCTACGTCAAGAAGTCAGGGGACGATGATACAAGCATTATTGAAATTGACTGGCGACGTGCGTGAGCGAGCGCAGTCTGCAATCCCGACCATCTGCAGTGATATGCAGGAGTGGGCTCACGTGCAAGATGTCATCCCGAGACATGGGATGGGCGAGGCCCCCGAGAGCGCAGCCAGCGAGGATGCAGATACCACCACGTCCGGCAGCGCAAAATGACTACCAGACCGAGAGTGTCGGTCTGCGGTAGACGACTTCGTCAGAGCGACCGAGCCTAAAGCAGAGGCCGATTCGATTCGAGGGAGGTGGACCGTTGGTGATGAGCGACAAGGAGCTTTGAGCAAGGCCGATGGAATGGCGGCTCACATCATCATTTGTTGTGACAAAGTAAAATTTGGACAGAGATACCCTATGCATGTGGCAGATTCGTTAAGTGATAGCGTTCAGTAACTCCTAGTATTGTAGCATCGGTAAAGGAGTGCGATTGTCTCCTTGTTGAGACTGTTGGGAATAGATATGGCGTACGTTTTATAACCAACAACTTTCTTTTGGCATTCGTGACATATACTCGGAGTACACGAGGTGACAAGATTTATTAAGCCTTCGTTGTGCAACGAGAGCATTGACTTGGCAGTGAGCCCCGTTTATGCAGGGCGTCAGCAATGGCTCCGAATGGGTTGGTGTGCATGTGAAGGCGAAGTGTCAGATCCTGAATTAGCCGTTGGAATGTACACCGCGTGTGAGTCCAACAGCTCTTCCGACTGTTCAAGATCCATTCGCATGAGGAAATGCTGTGTAATTGCAGAGGGTGATTCTTCTCCCTATGCTCTTGGCAAGGGCCAGCTGGATGCGCCGCCTGACTCCGAGCCCTCCTGAGTTGCGACCACGGTTTCCAGTGACCACAATCCCGCTACGCAGATGCTATAGGCACACGGCGAGTTACAATCCACCTCCATATCGCCCTCTTCGATTCTGGCTCCTCGTAATGGCCATGCGATAACCATGATGGAATCCAAGGCATATGGCAGAGACATGTCATTCGGGAAGTCGCGCAGAGTGACTCTGCTGGCTACGGCCGCTGGGCTCTTCATTCTGTACTGGATATACTCATCTTCTTCAAGCTGGAGCTACGCCGGCCAGGAGTACGGCGGCTCATCTTCCACTACCAGACCCTCATATGCAAAGGATCCTTCCTCATTCTCAGGCAGCGGCGGAACATCCGGCAGTCCTCCTTCGGTACTCAGCGACTGGAAGTTTGTCGCCGACCGCGATCGCAATAACCACTCCCTCACCTCCGAGCAATGCCACGCCGCCTTTCCCGATCTCTACAAAGAGATTTACCGATCACGAGACTATTGGAAAGAGCGCCTAGGGCCTAATGGAAAGCTGACGGAAGAGAACTGGGGATTGAAATGGAGCAACGATGGAGGGCTGAGGGTATTGATATGGGAGAACAAACTATACATCATCGAATCGCGAGGGTTGAACCATTTCCTCCACTGGAAAGAGAGGTCGCAGGCGACCTTGCACAATCTGCAACGAGCTCTGCTAGCCAGCAGGGAACCGATACCGAATATCGAGTTCAGTATTAAGATCAATGACAATATCGAGTTGACGGAGGAGCATCCGAATGCGACAGTCTGGAACTTCAATCGCAATGTTAATGACAAGGCGATGGAGCAGGTTTGGCTTATTCCGGACTTCAACTTCTGGGCCTACCCCAGAGTAGCGTCTTCTTACGGCGACTACCAGCGTCAGGCCATCGATTTCTACGACGATTATAACAAGAAGACGCCGAAACTCGTGTGGCGCGGAACGACAGATTTCAATCCTGAGATTCGTCTCAAGCTGATTGAGCAGAGCGAAGGCAAGAGCTGGTCAGATGTCCACAGAGTCGCAGAGGATGTGCACGATGAGGAGGCGACAAAATGGAGGATATCAATGCCGGATCACTGCAAGTACAAGTTTGCAGTGCACACGGAGGGGACGACATGGTCTGGCAGACTAAAGTACCTGCTCAGCTGCCACTCGACGATCATCATTCACCCTCTCACATACACCACCCATCTATATCACCTGCTTGAGCCGAACGGGCCGAATCAGAACTACGTGCTGTGCCAGAAGGACTGGGCAGATCTGCCGAAAGCCATGGACAGCCTCATTGCGGACAACGCCAAGGCGAAGCGGATCGCAGACAATGCTGCAGCGAAATTCCGAGACCAGTACTTCACTCCCGCAGCTCAGACGTGCTATTTCAGAGAGCTGTTCAAGGTCTGGTCGGAGATGACGCCGGTGCCGGAGCCCTATGAGGTGAAGAAGAACGCTGATGGGACCACCGAGAAGCTCTGGCGAGGCATGGCTTATGAGGAATACGTGTAAGTTGCACCATGGTAGGCGAAAGAAAAAGAAGCTGACATCCACGCAGATTCCACGACAAAGGCTATAACGACTAGTCGTCTTTTGGCCTTCCAGCCTTCATTAAAGGCAACACGACTGCTTCTACCACGAGCCACGATCACGGCGACACAACGGCCTTCACGGCGTGATTTTTTTTCTTCAACTGTTCTTAAGCATGGTCACAGGCGTTCAGAGAGGACAGCTGAAAAGCGACATTGCGGTGATGGATACCTCTGATATCTGCGGCTCTTTGACTCGTAAGCCAGGCGTTTTGTAGGTGTTTTTCGGGGCGGAAGGTGCAAATTTTGTAGATACCAAGTGGACAGGTGGACTCGATGTCTGTATTATGATATTTGTTATAGCCAAACATATGTGGGCGAATGCTACCT
Source organism: Pseudocercospora crystallina (assembly GCA_003666085.1). Classification (NCBI taxonomy): domain Eukaryota; kingdom Fungi; phylum Ascomycota; class Dothideomycetes; order Mycosphaerellales; family Mycosphaerellaceae; genus Pseudocercospora; species Pseudocercospora crystallina. Next base: position 340,402 of record QQNG01000074.1, on the reverse strand, counting down.
TTATGCATGTGATGCAGCTGTGTCAATGTGATGCGTAGACTTTTGACACTTGCCAGATGTTCCTGCTTTGAAGGGTCCCGACTCCCGAACGAGTGTTGGCCTGGGGCCTTGCAAGTTCCACCGGACGATCGTAGACTGTTTTGAATGGGGTTTAGTCAAGAGATCGATTCGTCCTCGCCCTCATCATAACCCGGCATCATCAACATCTTCAAGACGCCTGGCTTTGCGCTTGACCTTGACCTCACCTCGGGACCGTACGACGCACTTTGAAGAGTGCTGCTTGGACCCGGAACATTGTGGCCGCTGCTACACCCGCCGCGCCGACACTGCGTGCCTCCCGGTCTTCACGTCTTCAGCCCCGTCCGAACCACCCTCGCCTGTCCGCGGTTTCATGCCCTCTGCAGCACGAGCAGACCCTGCGCTTTCAAACCTCAACGTCACCCTACACTGAAGCATGTCCGCCGCAGCAACGCTCCATAGCGACCATGTGAACCTGGTGCGCAGTGCTCAAACATGCTACTGGCAATCTGTGCCAAGACTGACCCGTTTTCACAGCTCATCTTCCGCTACCTGCAAGAATCCGGTTTCGAAAAGGCCGCAGTCGCGTTCAGTCAAGACTGGCATCGCCCCGCCGAGTTTCGCGACCCCGAGGACTACCCTTTCGCACCTGCCGTTCGCCGACATGAGCTGGTCTCCGTCATCCAAAGCGGCATCCACTTGGACGACCTGCGATCGCGATCCGGGCGGGTAGGGAAGGTACATCAGTGGAGTGGCATTGATGCGCACGACACTAATAACAGACATGAGGGGCTACTGGAGAATGGCGCTGGGCCACGCGTACCTGCTGCACACAGGCGCAAGGAACGATTGCCCTCTATGAGAGACGATTTTCCTACGCCGGCTGCCAAGCGACAACGACGCAGCGAAGGCAGCGATACACACATCAATGGCGAGCGAGATGCGATGGATGTGGATGCTGCTTCTGCAGAAGGCGACGAGGGAGACGACGCTCCATCTCCTACCCTCGCCTCCGATTCCGAACAGGTTGAAGTGGAAAGATATGATAGCATGGATATCGGGACCCAGGTCATTAGTAAGGCGGGCCCGAAAACCAGCACCATGACTTTCCATGTAGACAAACCGGGGGCTATCATGGAACGCGCTCTCTGGAACCCCGTCGCGGATAACAATGATACTCAGACCCTACTCGCAACAGGCAGCGACCTGTGTCGCTTCTACCAGATACCGAAGTCATTGGTAGATGCCAAACAGGTAAGAGCATCCTACACCCAGTCGCTGATTCCTTTGCAGCTGCTAAATGGCTTTCACTTAGTTGAAACATGTCGATGAACAATCATTGCCAGACGGCTGCGGCGTGACTGCTGTATCATGGAGACCTGATGGCCAAGCTGCAGCATTCGCCTTCGACGGACTCCGCGAGCTCCCGAGCGGCTCTAAACTGGCGCAACAAACTCTCCTCGAGCAGCGACAGGACGGTTCCACCAGTTCCCTACAGCTTGGGCCACCGACTTTGGAACCGGCAGGTGTTATCATGAGCCTTCAGTATAGTGCCAATGCTCAATACTTACTGGCACTGCGCGTGAATCTGAAACGTGCAATGGTGCAGGTGTGGAGAATGACGGCCACTGACTCGGAGAAGCTTCCGCCGCGAGACCCGATAGCCTGGAGGATTTTCGACTGTTCGACCCTCGAAGTTTCCTGGACCGGGGATGATGCGTTTCTCGTCTGCGGTGAAGACGGCCTCTCAGCTCTTTATCAAGTGGACGATAGCCAACAGCAAAAGAGTGGGGATCTACCTCCGGCTAGTGTCTACATTCGTGGCCTCATTGCGAGGAACTCAAACATCCTTGGCGTGAACCTGAAACTGGAAAAAGTCCACTACGACAGGCGTCTTGATGTTGCTGTTTTCGCAGCGACCGAGGAAAGAAAGCTCCTTGTCGCCGCAAATGTCCGTGATGGCGAGGGCAAGGCTGGTGAGAGCTTACAAGTTGACTGGCCTGATGACGGCAACCCTGAGACTATTACATTCCAGCCGTGGAGCAAAACAGACGACGAGTCTTCCGATATGGACGCTCCAGCTCTTCTTGCTGCGGGCTTCGATGACGGCACTTGCCGCGTCTACAGCATCAGTCGTGGTACGTATTGTTCTTCTAATATGCTTTGATGCACGCTGACCATTCTAGCGGACTCTAACATAGCTTGCCGCGAAGTAGCTCTCCTAGCGCTATCGAGCGCCCCTGCTAGTGTCCTCGCATGGTCACCTAGTGGCGATCATCTCGCAGTCTCGAATTCAGATGTGGTCCAAATATGGGCCGCAGACTCCTTTGCGAGAAGGAACGGGATCGTTCAGCCCCCGCGGGCTACTGTTACTTGGAGGCCCCAACGCGAGACGAACGGCGATGCCAATGGGCATGCTGAAGGCGAGAGGCTCGAACCAAGCATGAGCTGGAGCGCTGATGGTGAAAGTCTTGCATTTGCCTCGGAGGGCCAGGTGAGCATCATTCGAGCTGTCTGAGCTCTCACGACTAACGGCACAAAGATCGCCGTCGTTCGATTCACCCCAGAACTCTCAAGCGCCCCAGAGCCTCCTGAGCTGTCGGCGGATCATGGCACTTGAGGTGAAGCTGCCTTGACTTGATCTAATGGACAAGAGCCAAATGCATTCCTTCAGGCAAATGCTTGGTCGATCATCATCGGCTCACTTTGCTGGCGAATGAACACGCCTGGCTTCATCTCCGCCCAGACTGGCAAACACAGGGGCGTGAACTCCTCATCTTTGGACTCGAATCAGCCGACATTCCTAAAAATGGCTTGATCGCAGACATACCTAGCTCAGGAGCCAGGGCTGGCCAGACCACGTCTTGGCAAACGAATTTGTACAACTTGGGCGAACCATCTGGACGGATATTGTGCGACCAAAATGGCCTTGTGATCAACCGATGAGAAGTGAAGAACTCTTGCCTGTACACAGGAGATCAGGAAACAGCACGCCTGTTACTTGCCAGGATCATTAGTCGACTTACCAGCAATCATCCAGCTCCGCCTTACCCACTCGCTTTTTGTCATCCAAAATACCAGAATCTGGATCTGGTGCAAGTTTGACATCTAATTCCTCGAGATGCGGCAACAAAGCTCGGAAGTCGAGATGATTCGCAAAAGGTAAGATAGCGGTGTACGTGAACTTGCGAATGCTCCGCAGGTTCATCCCACTTCCTCGATGTCGAGAGGGAAAGCGGGTATGTTGCGAGGAGAAGCAGTTCAGGATCGAGTGAATCAGGGATGGCGGACCTCTTTCGAAGTACTCATACGTGCCGTAAGCTTTGAGGAACGAACCTTCATTGAGGCCGAGATGCGTCCAGGGTCTTAACCTGATGATACTGGAGGCTGCTATGCCCACTTCTTCGGATGGAATGGGCTCCAAGTCAGAGATATGGAGGCGATTGTCTGCAGCGGAGGCGGAGGTTTGGCGATCGTTGTGGTGGACGCTCAGATCTAAGATATGGAATTCCATGTCGGAGAAAGCCCAGTCTGTAGAGAGGTCAACGGCACAGTTCGTCAGGCAGGCGAGCTCGGTCGGAGGTGCAAGCAGCACCACTCTTGAGGGACTGATTTCCGACAGCAGATGCTTCCAGAAGGCAGCCGCTGCTAAGAAACGATAGTCTTTGGTTCGCGAAGCGCGATGGGGATATCTCTCCTGGCCTGAGATCATTTGGTCTGTGTACAGGACGAAACTCTGGACGTGAGAGGCAAGTGCGGTGTCTTGGATGAAGTCAAGATAGTCCTTCAGGCTGTGATAGAAGCGAGATGACCACTGAACGGCATCAGTGGATGTACTATACGAGTGTATTGGATGAACGAAGTAAATGAAGGGTTACTCACGTGTAAGGAGGCGGTTACTTGCCAATGTGCCGTGGGTGGCATTTCCGATAGAAGAGAGGCCCTCTCATATCTCGCGCTGTCGCGAATGATGTGGCCTTGCTGTTCCTCAACCGCGTCATGGAACATCCGCTCATGATATTCGTCTACCTCGCTGGTCCCCTTTCGTGACTCGTGATTTCCGCAAACATGACACCCAGACCACTCCGGCTGGGGGTTTGCATCGAGTCTCAGGCGGGAGTGACTGAATAGTAACGGTACGACGATTCTCCGCCACAGTTTCGAGACTTGGGATATGTTCTTGTAGTCCTGTTGGTCCGAAGAGGTTAGAGCCAAACTTGGCTCTTGTCTTGCTTTCAAGGAGGATGGTGGTGGTTTGTCTAGACATTCGAAGATGGCTAGGAGGAGTTCTTCTGGGAGGGAGGTGATGGTCATTCTGATGGATTGAGTCTTGGGAACTTGTTTTGTGGTTGTGGTTGTTTAGTGATTCAGTCGGTGTTGACAGGGGTGATGTTTCTCTCGGCAGGCGCCAACCCCGCGGTGGTTGCTCTTCCTGGCCTTGCTCGTCTCCACCCCCACTTCAACCTCCGCTACGCTTCATCACTAGTCCGTAGACAGCCCCCAACGCGAGCACGACAGCAGATGCGAGACACCGCGCAATTAGAACGTGCTTTCGGTTGCGATTTTGATTACTACGTCCGTACGGGGCTCAGGATAGGCAATTGAACTTTCTGTACCCGCAGAACCCGAGCTTTCTAAGCTGCAAGCCTGCAAGCCCTGGTCAGACCATTCACAACGCCCGGGTGGTGACCTCGACTCAAGCGGGCTGTCTCGTCCGCTTGCTTAAGATGTGAGAGGGCACCTGTACGATATCTTGTTCCTGTCTTCATAGCTGTTCCTGTCCCGGTTCCACCTCCGATTTTCTCCTCTCGCGTCAACCACATCTCCTAACCAGCTCCCTGGCCTTATTACCGCCATGGCTCAGCAACACTACCCAGAAGCCAGCTTCATCGACAAGCTCCTATTAATTCCGCTCCTAGGCAAAGTCCTCGGAGCAGCTCTCTACCGCTCCATCACCTATCCATTTGCGAGGGGCGCCAAAGCAAACACAGTCCTCAAAGACATCGCCTTCGCCGCCCTGAGAGCTAACCTAAGAGGCATTTCCACCCCACAAGAGCAATGGCTCAACGCCAAAGCCACTACGGAAGCGACGTATCTTGAATATGCGAAGACTGAGGGGTTCCAGCCTGATACGGACGTGCTCCCGGAGACGGGCGCGAAGTTGCATGTGAGTGTTCGAACATGTGCTCGAGCAGAGCTTATTGTGATGGCCTTGCTGATCTGAGTCGGCGGATGTTAGTGGCTAGGCCCAAAGAATGCCGAGAAAGTCATCATTTACTTCCACGGAGGCGGATATGGTAAGTATCTCGGTTAGGCCTACAAAGGATGCTCGTCGGCCTACGTAGTGTCCTACCGGTGTCTTAGACTTGGATAAGTCTATCCTAACATTTCTGTAGCTCTTGCTTGCAGCCCCGGCCATATGAAATGGGTTGGAGATCTGCGTAAAGGACTTGCGAAGTCGAAAGATGTCAGCGCCGTGGTCGTATCGTACGTCGAAGCATCCGCTAGAGACGCATTCCCCGTCTGGAGGCTTGGCTGACTTTGCTGACTGCTGCCATTTAGGTATACACTGACACCCAAAGGCCAATACCCGCTACAGCTAAAGCAAGCTTCGGAATCGCTGGAGCATCTTCTGACGAAGCTTGGGAAGAAACCCAGCCAGATCATCATCGCAGGAGATTCAGCAGGCGGAAACCTGTCCCTCGGGCTGATTTCCCATCTCCTCCATCCTCATCCTTATATTCCAAAGATCGAGCTCAGCGAGCCTCTTGCGACAGCTGTACTGATCTCGCCTTGGGTCAAGTTCTCCAGTGAAGATGCAAGCTTCAAGCGAAATGCTACAGGCGACATGATCCCACCTTCAGCATTGGAGCGCTGGGCTTCCAATTTCGTTGGATCCCGACCAAGGGATGAGTATAGTGAACCAATTCGTGCGAGCCTGACTTGGTTTAGTGGGGTTGATAAGATCGTGAAGGATGCCCTTGTATGGGGCGGCGAGAGTAAGAAGCCAGTTTTTGCATACTCAGGCCGAGTAGTGCTGATGCATGAACAGAGGAAGTCCTGATTGACAGCGTTGAGGCCATTGGCAAGACGCTGAAGAGTGCTCTTCCGGGGACGGAGATTGTCATCGAGAATGGCGCAGCGCATGAAGACTGTGAGTTCTCAACCTCCCAATGGTTCCATTTCGTCTCTAATCGTTCTTTCTCGACCTCGCAGTCATTTTTGATGTAATTCTTGGGTACACCAAGAAGGCCGAGGGCACGAAGGTGATCGAGAGCTGGATCGCGCAGAGGCTGTAGTTCGGGCAGAAGCTGTTTTGAAGTGATGGAGCGACGATACTGATTTGAAGGCCAAGATTATGTATTTCTCCTTGGAGACTGTCCGGGAGAAGGGGATTGGGCCGGCTATAGCCGATCAGCGGCGCGAACGCCGAAGTCGCAATTGTTGAAGCTCGAGGAGATAAGCCGATATAACACACCGACAGCTAAACAATCAGCAATGGATTCCTACCAATTTGTGTCAGTGTAAAGCGTTGCTCGCAGCTGAACATGAACATGTTCAAAGCCGTCCCACGAACACTCCGACTATCTTCGCTTCAGCACAGATCCCAAACAACTTCATCGATATCTGTCAGGTTCATCAACACAATGCATACATCACCAAATGCCTCTCGACTGGCGGGCCGAATACCGAAAGGAACATGGGATACGCATATGCATGTAGTAGATCCTCAATCATTCCCACTGGACGCAAAAGCCCAATACCAACCTTCAGCCCATACTCTAGACCAGGCAAACTCTTTCCTGAATGGGCTAGGCATCGAGAAGATGGTCATCGTTCAACCCAGCATATACGGCAATGACAACAGCTGCACACTCGATGGCCTTCGTCAACTCGGACCCAAGAATGGACGCGCTGTGATCCAGTTCGACCCGGCCACCACTTCAAAGGAGCAACTCCAGGAATGGCACGATTTGGGAGTCCGAGGCGTCCGGCTCAACTTCAAGAGTGTCGGGGCCAATCCGTCTGCAAAAGAGCTTGAGGCGATTATGTGGTCGTACGCGGATGCCGTCAGGCCTTTTGGATGGCCACTGGAACTGTACATTGCGGTGGAGAGCGTGCCGATGATCGAGAGCTTCGCAAACGATTTAGGAACGAAGGTTATTGTCGACCACTATGGTCATCCCACGAATGACACGCTGTCCAGTGGTATCGAAGATGCGCGTGAAGTCCTGGGGTTCTCATCTTTGATCAACTTGTTGAAGGGAGGGAATACTTGGGTGAAGCTGTCGGCTGGGTATAGGCTTTCGAAAGACCCAGACAGTCCTTTGGTCAAGTCGCTGTGTAAGGAGCTGCTGCGCACTAGGCCCGACCGATGCGTTTTTGCGACTGATTGGCCGCATACACGGTTTGATGGGCTGGATGTTGGGCCATATTTGGAGAGGATGCTGGATTGCTGTGAGGAGGAAGGAGTCAGCTTGTCGCAGGTGCTGGTCGAGAACGCGGAAGAGCTGTTCGATGCCAGAGCGTAATGTATCTGTAGCTGAAGTCGTATTTGCATGTATCGAATATGCCAAAAACGGTGATGTTCTTGGCGAGGAACGTTCGCGTTTGAGCATTTGCACGCCTTCTCATGGGGCGTGATCGGAGCGCCTCGGAGGCGAAAACGCGCGAGCTTGGACCACCAAAAAAGTTGACGTTGACGAGAGCTCACACGACACCGAGACCATCGCCATCCATCTTTCATCTTCCTCTATACACTGCTCTCTCCAATCCAGCTCTCTCACAATACGATGCTCCAGCAAAGGTTAATGCGCTCTCTTCAAGGAGCATCCAGACAATCAGCCAGTCTGAGACAAATTCGGACACAATCGACCCCCTTCAGAGCTGCGCCGGTAGCAGCACAATCCATCTCGGCGCGAAGATCGTATTCATCGAAAGAAGAGTCGGATGCAAAGCAAGAAGAAGTCCTGAAGGATGAAGGGAAAGGAACACAAGATCCAGCAACAGAAGAGACTGCTGCTAAGGAGGAGAGCCCAGTGCAGAAGGAGCTGGAGGCAAAGAAGAAGGAGAATCTCGACTTGACAGTATGCTGCGCATTACGCAACTCTTTGAAGGGTCACTGCTGATGAGAGTGCTTATAGGACCGATTAAAACGGCAAGTCGCAGAATACAGAAACCTCCAAGAGCAGACCAAGCGCGAAGTCTCAGCTGCGCGTGAGTTCGCCCTCCAGCGATTCGCCAAAGACCTCCTCGACACCGTCGACAACCTCGACCGCGCGCTCGAGACAGTACCAAAAGAGAAGCTCGTCGATGAGAACAAGGATCTCGTCAACCTGCACAGCGGCTTGAAGATGACGGAGACGATCTTGATGAACACCCTGAAGAAGCATGGGCTAGAACGATTCGATCCCGATGGCGAGGCCTTCGATCCAAACCTGCACGAGGCTACATTCCAGGTGCCACAGCCGGATAAGAAGGATGGCACATGTTTCCACACACAGTCGAAGGGATTCACATACAATGGGCGAGTGCTGCGGGCGGCGAAGGTCGGTGTGGTAAAGAACTCATAGACTGGAGCGGGCTTCCAAACGTATGGTTGTATTTGGCGATGTGTGAATAGCAGTGGCGTCTGGTGGCAGACGCGAGCAGTGTATGGATAAAAGTCTCCTCTTTGGGTGGATGTACTCATGGTGACAATGAGAGAGCAGCGTTGCATGGGCGGCATGTACATCAGAAGGCAAGAGTCCTGTATAATCTTACATATGTGTATCATTAACACAGTCGATGGCGATGTCAGTGAGGCGGGCTGCTGGAGGCCTGACAGAAGCGAAGTTGCCGAACACGAGCCAGTGATGTAGTTGTCAACGAGGCTCACTCATCAAGACCGCCACCCGAGTGTGACTGATCAGTGATTCTGTATCCTGGAGGACGTATAAGCGGTAGGATTGCTATGCACAATGGTTGCACAAGGCTAATAAACATGTCGGAGTTCGGCATCTGAACCCTGACTAGCCTAGACAGCAAGCGGCTCTTGCTGTCTTTCAGCTTCCGCTGACTACCATCGCGCCGTATCCTCCTACAAACGGTGGTACCTATGTACCCTACACCGCGGCTCTTCTGACTGGGTGTGATCCTCAAACTCTCGCGCGACTTGTATCGCTCATATTGCCGCATTCGCATTTGTGTCAAAGAGGGAACCAGGTCCGAAGAGTGTCCTCACGACGCGCCCGACTTTCCAGATAGCTGCATCAGGCTACAGGCATGCCGGCGATTCAACTTCATCCGCCCTCCGAGGACCGCAAAAGCGGCATTGACAACCCACTGCCACCGCTTCTTCACACGCCGTCTGGACTGGCCTTGCTCGAGCTGCAGGGCAGCATCCTTAGCGAACAGCCTGAATCAGAAATCACTGGAGCCCTCCACCTCGGTCGACTCGTCTTTCCCCCGCCCGAGGGGGCTGATGAGAGCGAAGACTGGGATGGCAAGCGTGTGCTCCTGTTCGTGGGAGATCATCAGCGCCTGGCTGGAGAGGTCCGTAAGCTCGCCAGGCCTGTTGCCGTCATTCGACGCAGACCAGATTCGCCTTTCAGTCCCGCAGGACAAGACGAAGTGGAGGTCGCAGAGATTGTCCATCACAAGATCCTATTCTCACATCGTCCGGAACCAAACGCTTCGCAAGTCCTTCTTGATGAAGTCTGAGGATGCTATGGCCTGGGCAGAGAAGGATTTCAGACTGGGGTCCTGAGACTCGCAGTTGCGGGACGCCGCTCTGTCAACGCATAGCGTTACCTAGGGCTCCGCTGAAGTCGGACCAAGCTTCCGCTTCGGCTGCTCGCTTACTCAGACCACGCGATATCTGGCACACAAACGAGAAGTCTTAGGCGCCCTATGGCGCTGTACGACGACGAGCAGAACATGGTATTGATCGCCGGACTGTGAAAGGCAGTCAAAGCTCGGTGTTCACTAAACGCCCTGCGTAGAGCGCGCACCGAAGACAATGCCTACGAAGCTATTTTGTTCAGCATGATCTCAGAGCAACTGGGGATGGACGGCTTCTTTGCCAGCCGGAAAAGGGTTGATGAACGAGTTCGGGCGAGCACTCCACTTGTTCGGCATTCACAAGACATCAAATACAAAATATGTCCGCGTGGCAGTATTGTTTAGGCACGATATATTCGGCTTTCATGATTGGTGCGACTAGGGCATGAGCGATCAGCCTCACACCTTGCTTTCTATTAATCCCAGTCATCACTGACGCTCCTCAGTAATAATAATGGACCCTACCCTTGGGCCGATGCTTCTCACGATCCTACCTGATGGTCGAGGGATTTGGACTGCATTAGACTAGCCGCTGCTAGTGCGGGCTGCATCAGCATATCATATAAACAACTTCCTGCTCCTCACCTACAATTCACTTGCTTCTTTCATTTTGGGAAAGTGCCTAGACCTCAAAGCCACTCCGACCCTGATCAAATCCATACACAACATCCGAGAACAACCGCCGCACGCGGATATTGGCTGGGACCCTGGGCTTACCGAATCGTACCCTCCGCGCCCGCTTCAACCTTACCTTGTGAATCTATATCTCTTACAGGTAGCAAGCAGATTACACACATAGCACCGCCTTCCTGTCACGGCTAGGAGTCCGTATATCGGCCAACAGGAGCAGTCTCGGATGCAAGGGCCCAAGCATTGCCTTCAGGTATCATTCCAACCTCGCTGAAAACTGTCAAAGTGCATGTGAAGAGAAGCTTTCACGCGAATCTCCTCGGCGCCAGCGAAAATCCAAGGAATATTCTATTCGGCCGTACCAACGTAAGCCGGTATATCAGGCGCATCAAAAGTCAGGGCGCCCGCCGTTGAATAAGTCCAAGTCTGCTCGACCTGCTAGACAGTGAGAGTCAACATGGAGCCTGCTATTGAACATAAGCCTTGGGCACTCATCGGCACTTTTGCAGTGTTGGTAAGGATATGGCCCCGACCGGTTGCCAAACATCTCGTTGGACGCATTGGCTAATATATGGTAGTCTTTGGTGTACTTTGTGCGCAAAATCGTCTATACCCTCTATTTCAATCCACTCAAGCAAATACCTGGTCCTAAGCTCAATGCTTTGTCTCGAATTCCTTATGCCAGGCATCTTATGGCTGGAACGGTCGTCGACCACATCACGGAACTCCATGAGAAGTACGGGGAAGTAGTCAGGTTTAGCCCGAACGGTAAGAAGTCCCAAAGACCAAAACCATCAAGTATGAGTGAATTATCTGCTAATCACAAGTCTGCTGACTACAGAGGTGTCCTTCATCTCAGGAGAGTCTGCGTGGCCAGAGATCTACGGTTTCCGTACCGGAAAGTTGAAGGGCCATCTGAACACCCAAAAGGATCCCGCCTGGTATCCTCCCCCCGCAAACGGAGTTCCCAGCATCTTGGTCGCGGACGATGAGAATCACTCGAAAGGTCGAAGACTTCTATCCCACGCCTTCTCGGAGAAAGCCCTCGCCGAGCAGGAGACCCTTCTTCAAAACTATGTTGATCAGCTCGTGGACGGTCTCAAAGAGGCTACTGCGAAGAACCCAGGAAGCTCTGTCGACATGACCAAGTGGTATAACTGGACGACCTTCGACGTGATCGCTGACTTGATGTTCGGCGAGCCCTTTGGCTGCCTCCAAAACCTCGAGACGCACAAGCATATCACCCTCCTCTTCCAAAGCGTCAAGGCCTTCCGTCTCCTCTACATGATGAAGTATTTCCCCATCGTCAAGTACCTCGGCAAACTCATCATCGACCAAGACCAAGTCGCCAAACGCTACGAATACATGCAATGGATCTCCGACCAAGTCACCAAGCGCGTCGAACGCGACACCCAACGCCCCGACTTCATGACCCAAATCCTTGCACACAACGGAGAAAAGGATTACCAAATGACCAAGAAGGAAATAGACTCCAACGCCAATCTCATCCTAACCGCAGGCTCCGAAACCACAGCTACCTTACTCAGTGGCGCGACTTACTTCCTCCTCAAGAACCCGGACAAACTCGAGAAGCTCAAGCAGGAAGTCCGCGGGAAATGGAAATCCTACTCTGACATCACCCTCGCCGAAGTCAACAATGCTCCATACCTAATCGCCTGCCTCAACGAATCCCTCCGTGTCTTCCCACCCGTCCCTGCCGGTTTCGAACGCCGCATTGGAGCCGGTGGCGAGGTCATCTCTGGCTATTACATCCCCGAAGGCACTGCCGTGTCTGTATCCCAATATCCTGCTCATCGGTACGAAGGCAACTTCAAGCACGCGGATAAGTTTGTTCCGGAGAGATGGATGGGTGAGAAGGAGTATGAGAATGATAAGAGGAATGTGAGTGCCTCCCCATTTCCCCAGAATCTGTTTCGCTTTGAAAGATGGATGGATGGACTGACGTGCGTGTCTGTGCAGAGTATGCAGCCTTTCTCGTTCGGACCAAGGAATTGTTTGGGCAAGAACTTGGCATATAGGGAGATGAGGTTGATTATGGCAAAGGTTGTGTGGACGTTTGATATGGAGCTTATGACGAGGTGTGAGAACTGGGATAAGGATTGTAAGGTCATGGTAAGTGGTATCTTTCTGAATTGCAACGGCGGCTGGGAAATGTAACTGACATGTGTGACAGACATTGTGGGAGAAACCTGAGCTCGCTGTAAAGTTGACTGAGGTTGTGCGGTAGTGACATGATCGAGCATCTCGGAGCGGATGTCCAGATTGTGAAGCGTGTGAATGTCAACGGACGGCGTATCGTTTCCAAGGTGTATATCTTGCCGATGACAGCGGAAGTGATGAGAGATATGATGTGTCAAAATTGTATGCTTTTCTCATTGCCTATCCCGCCCATCCACCCATGCGCTGGCCGTGGCTCATCTGTACAAGAAATCGCTTCTCTTCCTTCTTCCATGTTAAAGGCCAAAACGCTAATCGAAGCTGGTGTTGATGATGTCCCAGGAGTAAGCCAGTCGCCAACCTCCAATGCTCCGTGAAGCCCACATGTCGCCCTGCACCAAACGCCATTCGAACGCTCAAAAGCGTAAGCTCACATATACAACAAGCAAATGCCAAAAGAAGTAGACATTGAGAGGGATGAAGCAGCATCCTTCACATCCCCTCCTCCATACCCACATTCTTCCACCATGGCGATCCCTTCGGCACACTCCCACCTTTCGAGTTTGCCTCGTCGCCCGTGCTGGGCGGCGCATTAACAACACCCTCCGCGTCGCCAACCTGCCGCCTCATATTGACCTCTCGGTTTCTGAGATCCCACAAACTTCCTCTGCTTGGGCTCTTCAATTTGGCGTTCGCTCTCGCGCGAGCACCCATTGTGAGACCCGCAATCCTGTCACCAGTTGCTGCCGCGCTGGTGTTAGTGACAGAAGGCTCGATTTGTCTTCCGACGCGCGCCAATCCCTGAGATGTCGAGGTACGAGCTATTGCACCTTGCCATTCATCCCTCATGACTAGTTCTGCATTAGCACGTACATTGAAAACGATTCGAATTAGTAATGGACTTACCTGGTCGTTGTCACTGCAGCGGTTCCGAACTCGAAGATAATCGGTTCAGATGCAGGTACACATCCGTACCATATCCTTCCATCGAAATGAGCTTCAAATCGCCTCCAAAGTACCGAGCGTACAATCTTGAAATCGGCAGTCCGTATCCAAAACCAGCCATGGGCGCCTTGAAGTCACTCTTGTTGAAGTCCGGGTCCAGATTGGGTGTCTGATCCACAGTTGTGTACATATATGTCCATACAAGCGGGATGGAGCTTCTCGGAATACCGCCGCCCTCATCGCTAATCTTGATAGTAATGTCTTCTCTCCCCTCTGACACAATCACCTGTGTCACGGGGAATTCTTCCTTCTCTTGTCCGTGTGTTTCCACCACCGCGCGCAAGCTGTTCTTGAGTGTCTCGAAGAGCATGTGTGATAAGTGACCTGGAACGTACATGAAATTCAGGTCATTGGGACACACCAGGCGGACCTTGGGCGCATCGAACAGTCCGTAGTGGTCCTCGCATACAAATCTTGCGTTTTCAATCGCTTCTTGTGCCAACTCTTTCACGTTCGTCTTCGTGCAGATAATACCGACGTAGTTCGGGTCGCTATGTGATCGTTGGTCGGTGAGGGCGATATGCTGACCGATCAGCATGCGGATTCCTATTCGCGACATGTAGAATCGGTCGAGGAAAGCCTGTATGTTGTGATCAATTTGCATGCGTTGTCGCTTGCGCTTATATTCCAGTATGCCTTGCGCGATTGTAGTGACCACACTGTCGTGCCTTCTCTTGATCTTCTCGAGGGTCTGCGCGAATTTGGAGTTGTAGTCGTTTAACTCGGGAGGCCAGTCGCCGTCGTCTGCAGCTGCAAAGTACCGCCGCGTTGCTGCAAGTTTCCTCTGTCCGTTGCCGTTTCCATTGCTTGTCGCCTTGCCATTCCCATTCCCATTGCTCGCTCCATTCTCTTTGTCATCGAGTGTAAGTTTGGCGTCCGACTTGTACTGTCCCGGCTTCACGCTTGGGTTTTGTGTCGTTTCGCTGAGGATACGTGAATTTCTCCCGTTCGATCTCCCGGGCTTCAGCAGGCGTTCTTTGACCTCGGATGTCAGGCTCGGCTTGGGGAGGGAGATGATTTCCTGCAGAGCAAGCACCCGTTAGCAACATCCTCTTCCCGCTTCTGCACTGGCCACACGCAGAAACGCCTCCACTCGGTGTAGAATATGCATACTTCAAATGACTGCGCGTACCAGTCCTGCACCTTCTTGATGCTCTCCATCTCGTTGAGGCCATCTGGAAGGTCTCCAAGCTCTTGTACTCGATGCGCAAGGCGTATAGGGAGCTCCTCGGACAGGAACTGCGACGCTCGAAACAAGGTGCCTGTTTGTACAAATCACTCAATACGTTGCTCTTTCGTTCCATCCTCCGTATCCTTGCGGCGTCATCATACCGGTCGAGGGATTGCTGCCAAACTGCACCATCTGCCGCAGACTCACGCCGGTCGCCGGGAAATTGGAATAATGCTTAATCGTCTCCATCAACTGGGCTTCAATATGGCGCATCAATGTCAGCGACGTCATTGCAACACATGCAGCTCGAGTGAGGTAGCTACTGACCCGATTTCTTCCACGACATGATGGGCGATCTGGGGGCCTCGCGGCCGGCTCAATGCGCGGAGACGACAAGAGGAATGGTAAGAATGCTGTGGAAGAAGCGAAAGAAGACGAAGATGGAAGACGACTCATGGGAGGCTCTCGTGACTCTTTGGATGGAAGAAGAGAGCTAAGCAGCGACTAAGGACAAGAGTGACCCAAGAGTGACTGGTGTGCGGCCTTTGGACCGAGCTTGGGGTTCAGTCGTGGGGTCTGAGAGGCCTAAGCTCTGCCGAGGCTACCCACAAGCAAGCATTGAACATTCTCCAACAGTGCTGGCAATCGAAAGACATCCTGTGGCCTTCAATTTCACGCAAACTTGCCTCCTTACCGTTGAGGGTAATAACATAATCGGGAGGAGTCGGGTCTTCCATCGACGTCGACATTGACTTGGACCGATGGCTCAAGCATGAACCCTGCCATTGGCTCCCGCTCCTGTGGCTTTCACATGTCCAGCGGAAACGCGGAGGTCTTCGGAACAGCGACACCGAACTTCACGTCTTGAGGCAGAGAAAGACGCGCACTACGAGCCGTCCCTCACAGGAGTCGAGTTCAGACTGCAGGCAGTTCTGAGACCACAATATAGTCGTGAAATGTGGCCGCTTCTGGCGGGTGTTGCGGCAACGACAAGCATTTGTTTCGTCCTGCTACCCGCGCACAGTCTGTCAGCCGGCTCTCGGAAATCCTACTATACATCAGCAGAGCATGGCAGTGATGCAGTAATACTATGTACAGATATTGTGGTATAATGTACAGAGACTTTTTGGAGTTGAGTAGAGGCAATCGTCAACATACCAATCCTACCGCAGCTCGACACCAAACCGACTAACAAGTTCCTGGCGGATCTGCTCGTGAAGTGCATTGGCTTCTTCGTTGGTCAACGTCTTCTCGAGGCTGCGGTAAGTTACGCGATAGCACAAGCTCTTGCGTCCTGTCTTTGGGTGTGTAAAGTCGTCAATCAGGGCGACATCCTCGACACTATCTCCGGCAGTGTTCCGCACGACTTCCATGAGGTCGTTCTCATGGAATGCGAGGCCCTGAGCGGTCAATGGTGGTTCTGTCGGTTGTCCGCCGGCTGGCGAAGGTGCAGTGGATACTGAGGCCGGAGTCTCAGTGACCGCAGGCCCTGTCTTTGGTAGCCAAAACGCAACATCTCGAGGTGCCGCGGGGTACTTGCTGAATGGCTGGAAGCGCTTTGTTGGCTTTGACTCGTCAAACTGACCCAGGAATCGCTGGTCCTTGCTCCAGAATAGTCTGATATCTGGAATACCGAACAGCAACATGGCAATTCTTTCGAGACCAATCCCGAACGCCCAGCCCACTCGGGAGGATACGTCGGCTCGATTGAGCAACGGCTGATCAATCACGCCGCAGCCAAGGACCTCAAGCCAATCGCCTCGCCACCAAACTTCGAGCTCCCAAGACGGTGAAGTGTGAGGAAAGAAAGCCTCCACCCAACGAACTTTCAACGGTTCCTGTTCGGCCTCTGCGCCTTGTCCAGCGGCGGCAAGAGCCTTGTCTGCCTCTGAGAATATTGCAACGACCATGTTTTCAAGGGACCGCTTCAGGTGGGTTGCAATCGCTTCAGCTTCCTCTGGAGCATGATGATCAACTTGCAGTGGATTGCGCACCGGATCGAAAGTTGGGTTTGGGTCGTCGACCACCAGGTCATGCTTGGGAATCTTCTCCATGTCCTCGAGTATTTGCTTGGTCAAGGCACTGCTGTCGGCGAAGGCTTTTCGATCCCACGTCAGAGCGCCCTCCATCTGGTGGAAGACAGGATAGTGACTCCGATCCACGGCGTCCCGGCGGTATACATCAGCGGAGATGGTGTAGCCAGGACTGGTATTTGCTCTGAACACATCGACTTCGTGCGCTGACGTGTGAGTTCGAAGAACAGTGTCCTTATTGATGTAGTAAGTATCTGTCCTGCTTCGACCTGGATGATCGGATGCAAACCCCAGCGAGTCGAAATTCTGGTTGACTGTCACCACCGGAGTCAATTCATTGTGATTTCGAAAGCCAGGAAACCTCGATTCGATAAGCTTTCTCGTGATGGAGAGTGGATGGTTTTGTTGTACATGCAGCTTCCGGCCATAATTTGACAGGATGGATGATGGCACATTCGTCCATTCGTCT
Source organism: Pseudocercospora crystallina (assembly GCA_003666085.1). Classification (NCBI taxonomy): domain Eukaryota; kingdom Fungi; phylum Ascomycota; class Dothideomycetes; order Mycosphaerellales; family Mycosphaerellaceae; genus Pseudocercospora; species Pseudocercospora crystallina. The sequence goes on along the minus strand of QQNG01000074.1, from coordinate 323,076 downwards.
GTAGGATACGCCTTCCCATCGATTGTCAATGTCCGTTGCGTTGCATCTGCAAAAGCTCTAGTCAGTACCAAGCATGCATGTGAAGATGCCTTCAATTATTCCCGACGATATCGCCGCGCGCCAATGAGTGGAGAGAAAGCCTCGCTCCGCACTATCCAGCATGCTTGTCTTTGAGACCAACAAGACAGAACGGTACAGGTATTGGGCCAATGCGCGTCCAGTGAGTCCAGACCGGCCGCGTACGGAGGGAGAGGGGCATGAAAGCAGCGCGGCTTCGGCGGCTGGCTGAGACTAACCTGTTGATGCGTAGCATCGGTAGTAAGCAAAGGGTGTTCGTAGTAAGGGACGAATGCTGGAAGGCAGCGCCCACAGCGAGATGCGTGAAGCAGCCAGCCTCCCCATCGCCCTTGCCCTACACTGCGCGCTGAAGCGACGTGGAAGCTGCCAGTTCGCGATAGATCCAATGTTGAGTAGGAAGGAATGGCGGGAGGGAGGCAGGAGGTTCGCGAAGTCCGCTCAAGTGTGAAGGTCCAGCTCGCAGCGAAATCAAAGTCCAATCAAAGTGGAAGGAGCCGCTGACATCAACAGCGCTGCATCCCTGCACAACGTGCTGCGCGCTGCTGTGCTCATCCCAGGAACCGGCGCGCAGAAGAGGCTCTTTTTATTCCCGGCGCTTGGTCTGTCTGCATTTGACGGCTCTGACTACTTCTCACATTCTTTCTCCTCCCCGACCTCTCGACTCTTCGCTGTTCTTGTCTTCGTCTTGCTCATGAAGCAATGACAACTGGGCAATGTCGACGGCAACATCGAAGAGCAAAGATGTCAAGGCGATCCATTATCCGCTATGGTTCGGCGGAAGTGCAAGCTGCTTCGCGGCCTGCGTGACGCACCCATTGGACCTTCGTAAGTTGCTGTTGCCGAATGACGACAGCCATAGAATGCGCTGCTAACCGACGATCACAGTCAAGGTAAATGCTATACGAAAACGCCGAATCGAACGATGTGTGCTGAGAAAACGCCCAGGTCCGATTGCAGATGCAACATCATGAAGGGCCGCGAAAGAATATGACTGGGATGTTCACCCATATCGTGAAGAGCGATGGCGTATCAGGACTATACCGTGGAGTATGTACATCACACACCCTCGAGTGGGCGTTGTGCTAAACAATTCCTTTTTAGCTCTCGGCGGCTCTGTTGCGCCAGGTCACGTACAGCACCACCCGTTTCGGCGTATACGAAGAGCTCAAGGAAGTGTTCAGCGATGGCGTGAACCAACCGTCCTTTGGTGCTCTGGTCGCAATGGCCTCTACCTCCGGCTTTCTAGGTGGAATTGCGGGAACACCGGCAGACATCCTCAATGTTCGCATGCAGAACGATTCGGCGCTTCCACTGGAGCAACGACGGAACTACAAGCACGCGATCGACGGACTTGCACGAATGGTTCGTGAAGAAGGATTCACCAGCCTTTTCCGGGGAGTCTGGCCGAACAGCGCGCGAGCTGTTCTCATGACAGCATCGCAACTCGCAAGTTACGACGTTTTCAAGCAACAATTATTGGAGCGTACGAGCATGGGGGACAACCTTACAACACACTTCACGGCGTCTTTCATGGCTGGGTTTGTCGCAACCACCGTGTGCAGTCCGGTGGACGTGATCAAGACAAGGGTCATGTCATCGCATACGAAGGAGAGTATCATGAGCTTGGTAACGCGCATCACGGCCAACGAGGGCTTCATGTGGATATTCAAGGGATGGGTACCGAGCTTCATTCGTCTTGGACCACATACGATCGCGACATTCCTTTTCTTGGAGCAGCACAAGAAGATATATCGGAAGTTGCATGGATATGAATGATTAGAACTTGCCACGGCACAGCGATTCGCGTCAAGCAGCACGGTCGGCGTTCGGTATACACTATAGACCTGGGATATGTTGTCCTATATAGACTCTTTTGGACTGGGATCGGTAGCATGGCGCTGGCAGGCGGGGTGTAGATATTCGTCCTGAGAGCATGTTGTAGGGTAGGACCTCTCCTATGAAATTGCCTGAGCCGTTCTGTTGACACGGCGTGATCCTCTTTTCCACAAGAAAGCTGCATGAAGCACATGATTGCAAATACGGTATTGATTCACTTCACTTGCATGCGATTGCGATTGCGGCTTTTGTCGGTAGACGGCTCTTTCCGAAGCTACCCCCTTGTGTGGAGTTCAGAATGGCTTGTGCCAGCTGTCGAATTATTAGCCAGCTACAACTGTGTCCTTACGGCACTTTGACTACATCACCCATCACACTCCTTCCGCCTTCCTTTCGGCTGTCTTCTCTTTTGCAACAGGACTTTCGACTTTCGAACTTGGCTACGGCGGAAATAAATCTACTGGTTGGTGACAAGGGCGCGACGAGTAGCCCCCAGCACCAAGCGACATCATGTCTGGCCGTACGTCAAACTCCCATCTCAGACATCCTCTCGGCGCACGCGACCACCAAATATCGCGTCGCAGCTGTCAAGCAGCCCGTCTGGTCGCAGCGAGACCTCACAGACCACTCAATGGATGACCATGAGCTGACTCGCTTCTTTTCGCAGTCCGCTTCCTCGACTTGGTGAAGCCTTTCACCCCCCTCATCCCCGAAGTCCAAGTTCCCGAGACCAAGGTTGCGTTCAACCAAAGAATAATATGGACGAGCGTCACTCTCGTGATCTTCTTGGTCATGAGCCAGATGCCGCTCTACGGCATTGTGTCATCAGGTGCGCGCCACGAGCCCGAGCAGGAAGAGTGCATGGAACTGACGGAACAACAGACACATCTGATCCGCTATACTGGCTGCGCATGATGATGGCGAGTAATCGAGGAACCTTGATGGAACTGGGTATCACGCCTATCATTTCATCTGGCATGGTCTTCCAGCTCCTTGCTGGCACTCACCTTATTGATGTCAACCTCGATCTGAAATCCGACCGCGAGCTGTACCAAACCGCTCAGAAGCTCCTTGCCATCATCTTGTCTTTCGGACAGGCTTGCGTCTACGTGCTTACTGGCCTCTATGGACGCCCCGCCGATCTCGGTGCTGGTATCTGCGTCCTCCTGGTTGTGCAGCTCCTTACTGCGGCTCTGATCGTCATCCTGCTTGACGAGCTCTTGCAGAAGGGTTACGGTCTTGGTAGCGGTATCTCGCTCTTCATTGCCACGAACATCTGCGAATCGATCGTCTGGAGAGCCTTCTCCCCTACTACTGTCAACACTGGTCGTGGCCCCGAGTTTGAGGGTGCGATCATCGCTCTGGTGCACCTCCTGATCACCTGGCCCAACAAACAGCTCGCCCTGCGCGAAGCCTTCTACCGCCAGAACCTACCAAACATCATGAACCTCCTCGCTACCCTCGCTGTCTTCAGCGCCGTCATCTACCTCCAGGGTTTCCGCGTTGAGATCCCGGTCAAGTCTTCGCGCCAGCGTGGCATGCGCGGCTCCTACCCAGTCCGCCTCTTCTACACCTCGAACATGCCCATCATGCTTCAGTCTGCTCTCTCCTCGAACGTCTTCCTGGTGTCGCAGATGCTCTACAACAAGCTTCCTGACAACCTCCTGGTTCGCCTGATCGGTGTTTGGGAGGCACGCGAGGGTACCGCTCAGGTCCTTCCAGCTAGCGGCTTGGTCTACTACATGAGCCCTCCTCTGAACATTACGGATGCTCTCATGGACCCACTTCACACTGCGGTCTTCACCGTCTACATGTTGGTTGCCTGCGCTGCTTTCAGCAAGACTTGGATCGAGGTCTCTGGCTCAAGTCCCCGCGATGTCGCCAAGCAGTTGAAAGAGCAAGGTTTGGTCATGGCTGGTCACCGTGACGAGAGCATGTACCGCGAGTTGAAGCGTGTCATTCCTACTGCTGCGGCTTTCGGTGGTGCTTGCATTGGTGCTCTCTCCATCGTCAGCGATCTCATGGGCGCTCTGGGAAGCGGTACTGGTATTCTCATGGCAGTCACGTAAGTTTCACTCCTTTTCGTGATCTTGACTGAGCTAACATGTTTTAAGCATCATTTACGGCTACTTCGAGATCGCAGCCAAGGAAGGCGACATGGCCGGATTGAAGGGCATGGTCATGGGTTAGATGTCCCATCTCAAGCTGGAGGTGAGCCCATCTTGTGAAAAGTATAGTGTAAAAGGCAAAGAGACAGCCATAAAACAAAATCAAACGAACATTTGGATCGAGAGAAGCACAATCGACGGCCTGCGACAAGTCCGACACGTGCGCCGGGCCGCAACTCTCTCCATCAGTCTTTCGACGCTTCGTCACGCGAAAGCTCCCCGCGTCTGAGAGCTCCCTTTATGGTCAGCATCGTGTACATCTCTGACTCCGACCACTGAGAAGGCAAGCTCAGCAGTCGTGTGCATATATTGGTCACTGCTTGTACCCCTCAGACGTCAAGGAGTATCTACAGCGTCCGATGTTCCTTTTGTGAGTGTCGCATTGTTCTTCGATCAACTTCATCTCATCCCTATCCGTTCCATCCATCAGATTTCGAAATCAAGAGCTCACATACAGACCAATGGCACCTCTCAGCCCTCAATCGAGCCATATTGGCCTTCTTGCGCCGCTATGCACGTCGGCGGCGACTGTCGGATTGGCCCTCTACCAATACCCAGTGTTCACCTCGTTCCTGCAACCTGAGACCGGCCTTTCCGGCAAGCCATTGTCCAAGTTCTGGGAGCCGATGGTCAGTAGCAATGACAGCTGTCTGCGGCCAGGTCTGAGCTGATATGGCTGCGCGATTCTTAGGTCAAGTCCGGCCGCGCCCTGATCGCCGGCCTCGCGCTGACCTCCACCGTGAGCGGTGCTATCGCTGCCCGCTGGTTGACAACTCATGTAAGCGATGTACATTGAATCATTGCACAGCGCGGGTTCTGACCTATGGCTAGATCACCCTCGAGACTACCGAAGTCTCCAAGTGGTACATCGCGGGCTCTGTCCTGGCCGCCGGTCATCTCGCTGCCGTCCCACTGCTCGCCGGGCCTGTCAACAAGATTATCTCGGCAAGCGGTACCTCTGAGAAAGAAGTGGAGGAAGCCAACAGGAAAGAGATGAGCACTTGGCTCACACTTCATACTGCGAGACTCGTGTTGCTCGACCTGCCAGCACTGTGGTGCTTCTCTGAGGGCATTGCGAGCGGTCTGTGGTTGACGAACGTCTAAGCAGAGAATGTGCCACCAGATGATTGGTGATGGATAGGGTGGAAACTGTCTCCATTGATGGCGCGATTTTGTTTGCATCTGTGTACTATGGTATTGCTGATACATCATATGTAGATTCATTCACGGCTCCCTACGCTCTACACAGGTCCAGACGTGTTCTTCTATCGCCCAAATACTTGCCGTCCCGATTAATGAACGCTTAAACAGAGCTGGCCAAGATTCCAGCTTGGATGAGGTAATCAAGACGTTCGTAAGACAGGGATGATGAAATTCTCCGAGCGTCTGCCGATCGTGATGGAAGCTTCTTCATCCGCTATCTTGTCGCAGTAACCGCGGCGGAGGCTGAGTGGAGCTAGCATCTGCTCTCGACGCGCCAACTACACGTTGCTGTGGCGCTGATAAATCAAAGGTGCGAGAAGACCGCGATCCTGGTTGCGAATGGCCAGAGCCCCCAAGCCTTAGGTATAAGTAGTTACTCTCGTCTCTTGACATCACTTTCCGATTGCGAGCACCACTCGACATCAACATCACTGAGTTTCCGACAGACAGACGAACAGAGTCACCATGGGCAGCGCACCACAGCAAAGCAAGCTCTTTGAGCCACTCCAAATCGGCAACATGAAGTTGTCGACAAGGATTGCTATGGCTCCCCTCACGCGATTCCGTGCCTCTGATGAGCATGCCATCCTCCCAATCGCCCAAGACTACTACGAGCAGAGAGCCTCTGTACCTGGAACCTTCATCATCAGCGAAGCCACTCTGATCTCCAAGAAAGCTTCTGGCTACCCCAACGTACCTGGTATCTGGGACCACGAACAGATCGATGCTTGGAAAGCCGTGACCGATCGTGTTCACAAGAAGGGTTCATACATCTACCTTCAACTCTGGGCGCTTGGTCGCGTTGCTAGCCCAGAGACCAAGAAAAGCGAAGGAACTGGAGACGTTGTATCTAGCTCTCCTACGCCGTACCAAGACGGTGCTCCAGTCCCGCGCGAGCTCAAAGAAGAGGAGATTCAGGAATACATTCAGGACTATGCCTCTGCAGCTAAGGCTGCTATCCAAGCCGGCTTCGATGGTGTTGAGATCCATGGCGCGAATGGCTACCTCATCGACCAATTCACCCAGGACACCTGCAACAAGCGAACGGACAAATGGGGCGGTTCAATTGAAAACCGAGCTCGTTTTGCCATCGAAGTGACTCGCGCTGTCGTCAACGCCGTTGGAGCCGAGAAGACCGGCATTCGTCTGAGCCCTTTCTCGACCTTTCAAGGCATGAAAATGGCAGACCCAATCCCGCAATTTACCTACCTCATTGAGCAATTGAAGACCTTCAAGCTCGCATACCTTCATCTCGTGGAGTCTCGCATCACGGGCAACGCTGATATCGAAGCGACGGAGAAGATCACCCCACTCGTGGAGACATATGGAAAGACGAGTCCGGTGCTTGTTGCAGGAGGCTTTAAGCCGGATAGCGCGAAGACTGCTGTGGACGTGGAATACAAGGATCATGATGTTGTGATCGTGTTTGGGAGGTACTTCATCCCGAACCCAGATCTTGTTTACCGCATCGAGAGGGGCATTCCCCTTACGCAGTATGACCGAGACACGTTCTACAATGCGAAGGAATCTAAGGGGTATATTGATTGGCCTTTCTCGGAGGAGTGGGTTAAGGAGCATTCAGATTAAGTGTTGTATTGGAAAAGCATGGCATAGCGTGGGCGTCAGGAGATGTGATGGATTGCATGAGGGCGTCAGTGTATGTCCCATAGAGGCCAGTTACGGTGTATCAGAACCGTTTATCCTAATTGCACATGTCAATTTCCAACGTTGCCTCCCCTTCACTTCACATGTCCCGCCCCGCAGCCGATTGGTCCTCTGAGATCTCAGATCGATGGATCCGGCCTTGGCGATCGCAGCCAGGATCTCGTCGCAAGGTGCATGTTCTTGGTGTTCAGCAAAAAGCAAGGAACGAAACATATGCGAAGTAAGCGCCCAGAGCCATGTGATATGAGAATCTGCATGCCTCCGAAGACTGAGCATCAAAGTGATATATTGGGAACACAAGCGAGGATGCTGGCCTGGAAGTGAACATCAAAGTGGGTCCGTGCCAAAGGCTTGGGATGCCGTTGTATGACGTACGAGGAGTCGCGTTGTGTCTGCCACTGTATTTCGCTTTGTTCCCTGTTTGCGACCCCTTCTCGCACCACCAAAGACAGGCCATTGGGCGTTCTGATATATGACATTGGTGCTGCTCTGCTCTTGGTCAGCAGGCTGACCTCTCAGTAGTCCTTTCTTTCTCCACGAATCACCGCTGCCGATCGTCCACGACTCGGGAAGCTCTCCATCCCATACTTGACCGAAGCGGTGGGAGGAGTCAGGGACCAGGGGAGCCTCCTGCACGAAACACGTCTGGAAACCCATATCCGCCAAGATGGCTGACGAGCAGCCATTGCAGCAGAAGGCTCCAGGCGGAGTCTACTCGGGCAAGAACAAGATCCCCACAGTGGGACAGTTCATTGAGCGCTTGGACAGAGACAAGAAGGATCGAGACCAGCAGATCGACCAGCAGAAGAAGGTCGGTGGCGGCACAGATGTACAGCCACACAAAAATGAGAAGCAGTCAAAGGTCGGCAAGACAGTCACGGATCCCACGACAGGCAAGGAGATTGTCATTGAAGATGTCAATGATGCATTCATCGAACGATCCAAGAACCCCACACTGAGCGTTCCAAATGCGAACTTGGGCAAAGACACGCCCGTGAAGACAGATCCCAGTCAGAAGAATCCAGAGTACAAGGAGAAACAGGACATTACAGCACCTCCGGACCCAGTGGCGGAGGGAAGCACGAGCGATGTGCCGATTCACGGCGAGAAGACCAATATCCTCTTTCATCCGACTCCAAGTGTGAGCTATGAGCCTACTTTTGCTAGGCTGGAAGAGCGAGGTTTATGGCTGGTTGTTGGTGTCTTCCTCGCCATCATCATTGTGGGACGCATATTTGGCGGCAGATACTTGGGTCTGATTCCTCTTTCTATGTGTATCAGCAGCGGTATCTGGCTTTGGATCAAGGAGATCGTCCGCTCAGGGCGCGAAGTCGAGTGGGAGTCGGAGAAGGAGCGTGGTAAGACCGCTACGGCAAATCTGCTCCCCGAGAGTGTCGAATGGATGAACACACTGATGGGCGTCGTTTGGGGCCTCGTCAACCCGGATATGTTCCAAGGTGTTGCCGATACACTTGAAGACGTGATGCAAGCTTCAGTGCCCGGCATCATTGAGAACGTTCGCGTCGCTGAGATTAACCAAGGCAGCAACCCAATCCGGGTCCTCTCCCTGAGAGCCCTGCCAGACAGCCACATGAAGGATATGAAGCAAGCGATTCACGAGGAGAACAAGAAGAGCAAGGATCCCCAAGAGGCTGCAGCAGATGAGGAGGGAGGTGACTACTACAACCTTGAAATCAGCTTTGCATACCACGCCGAACCATCAGGCAAGCGTGCCAGCGACAAGGCAAGAAACATGCACATGCAGCTGGTCTTCTATCTCGGTATCAAGGGTCTTTTTGGCGTCCCTCTTCCAATCTTCGTTGAGCTGCAGAGCCTGGTCGGAACTGTTCGCCTTCGAATGGCCATGACTCCGGAGCCGCCTTTCCTCAAGACGCTCACCTTCACTTTGATGGGTGTGCCACATGTTCAAGCGGGTTGTATTCCGATGGTCGAGAAGGGAGTGAACCTTCTCAACCTTCCTTTGATCAGTCAGTTCGTCAACTACGCGATCGGCGCTGCTGCAAGCATGTATGTCGCTCCGAAGTCCATGTCCCTTGACATGAGGGCAATGCTCCAGGGTGACGACATCACGAAAGATGTCCAAGCTCTGGGTGTTCTCTGGATTCGTATACATAAGGCCGTTGGCCTGAGCAAGCAGGACAAGCGAGGCTCGAAGTGGGGAGGTAGTGACCCTTACATCACCCTCACGTTCTCGAAATACGGAAAGCCAATGTACTGCACGCGCGTGATTACGGATGACCTGAACCCAATCTGGGAAGAGACCACTGCCCTGCTTGTTACGCCTGAGCTTATCAAAGCCGACGAGAACTTGAGCGTGGAGCTTTGGGACAGCGATCGTCACTCTGCCGATGACATTGTTGGCAAGGTTGAATTGAGCATGCAGAAGATGATTCAGCACCCTGGAAAGATGTATCCCCAGGTGTCGCATCTGGCTGGTATGGACGAGGGCTCGGAAATGCCTGGTGAGCTGCACTGGGAGGTTGGATACTTTGGCAAGCCGAAGTTCCGACCGGCACTGCGCACCGACGGCAAGAACACCGCCTTGCCAGATACCCTTAAGGATGCGCCGGAGTTGCAAGACGAGAAGGGAGTGCAGAACACGGCCACCGACGACGCGGTTCAGCACACCCCGCCGGATCCTCTCTGGCCAAGCGGTATCTGTTCCATCATCGTGCACCAGATCGTTAACCTCGAGCTGGAGAATGTGAAGGGAACGCAAGGTAGCCGCAATGGCAAGGAATTCGAACCGGCGAAGCCATACGGAGAGGCAACTGAGGAAGAAGGGACTGCATTGCCCACTTCGTACTGTACTATTCTCTTCAACGATGAGCTGGTCTACCGCACTCGAAGCAAGGCAGTGAGCAGCAAGCCCATCTTCAATGCTGGAACAGAGCGATTCATTCGGGACTGGCGCAGCGCTATCGTCACGGTGACTGTTCGGGATCAACGTAACCGCCAGCACGACCCTATCCTGGGTGTCGTTCCTTTGAAGCTCTCCGATATCCTCGAGACAAGTAGCCAGGTAACTCGATGGTACCCGCTCGACGGAGGCATAGGCTTCGGTCGTATCCGCATCTCGCTGCTGTTCCGCTCCATCGAAACCCGCCTGCCACCGAACCAACTCGGATGGGATGTTGGGACTTTCATGTTCACATCGCCGACGATCACCGCCAAGGACTACACTCATCATGCTAGAATCAAGTTGCGTACTGGTGGCTCGGTTGGTAAGATCGGCCGAAGCTGCTGTCACGCACTTGAGGGCGACCAGACTGGATATCAATGGGACCTTACGAAGGCTGATCCGGAAGGCAAGGCAGTCAGGCTACCAGTCAAGTACCGTTACCGCTCTCCTGTTGTGTTCGAAATGCACATTGCCAATAAGCGCAAGGCGGATGCTTATGCTGTGCTCTGGCTACACGAAATGATCGACAATGAGGACCGAGAATTCGATATCCCTATCTACCAGACTGCCGCTCCAGCTCGCCTGACGCAGAACTACATGTCGCCTGAAATCATAGCACAGGGTGAGCTGCCTGGATTGGAAGATCTCAAGGAAATTGGTCGCCTTCAATTCGGCGGACGCTTCAAGGCAGGCATGGACGAATCCCACGAGGCCTTTGTCGCCGATAACAACTCCCGCGAGACCTTCGAAACCTGGGAGGCCTGCCTAGCAGAAGGCGTCCGAACCCGTCAAGTTGAGAAAGAACTCCCCGAGCGCGTCCAAACCCTCCACGACGACTCCCTCACCGAAGGTCGCGATGTCCTGAAAGACGCCCCTGAAGAGGAAAAGAAGAAATGGCTCACCAAAACCGGCACTGACTGGAGCGGCGCTTTCGGCGACGATCCCGCCAACTACATGGACAAAGACGGCAAGAAACGTCGTGAACCAGGTCGTGACCCTCCTCTCAAGAACGGCGAGGAGACAGATGGCTTCACCGCCGACGAAGACTCCGATGAGGATGATGACAACGATCTAGGAATCGTCGACGCCACCAACGCCAACAATGCATCTCCTTCCTCTCCCACCTCCCAATCCTCACCCCTCTCAGGCCGTAAATCTTTCCAAACAATGGAATCAGGCTGGACAGCCGGTACGAATGATACAACCTACACCGAATCCGGCCAGTCACAAAAAGACGTCAACAGACAAAACAAGAAGACCGAGGAGCGCAAGCAACGAGGTCTAATGCAGTGGAAACCAGCACGGAACTTGAAGTTTGCAAAGGACGAGGGAATTATTGGGATTCGGAAGTTGAAGGGGAAGATTACGGGTGGTCTGGAGGGGAGACAGCCTGGTGTCGTAAGTACAGCCCCGTCTCACTTGTGTTTTGATCATCTTGCTGACGTATTCTGTAGGAAACGGAGACTGGCACGTAGGATGTCGACTGAGCAAGCGCAGCAGTTGGATCTGCCGCGGATGAATGAGATGAGGATTTCACGAATGGGTAACAGCACACAGAGATACGTCGTAGCATTTACACTGAAGCCTCTTGCATGTCCATTAACATCTATTCCACCTGTTCATGTTTCGATGCCCACTGCTCGAGTGCTTGCCTGCCCATACGAGATGGCCAAGTGCGACCTCAAGAGCCAAAGAAGCTGATTGTGAGGAAGATGTGGGACTTGAACCGCAATGCCAACTGTAAATTCATTCTCCATTAGGTCTAACAGATCTGCGAGAGCTCTCTTTCCCTCCTCCTCAGCAGAGCACAACAAACGAGCGTCACGCTATTTGATAACCTCATAACCATTCACCCAGTACCATACTACAACAGATGCAGGAGGATCTTGGGCCCTCACGCCTCCGTTCAAACTTGTAGACTAGCCTCGAAATGTTGCGACCTTCTTCCTTCTGCTGCAGTGCTGCCCTTCTTCCTCCTTTTCTCGATACCCGTCCACCCTCCGGGATCAGGGTCTATAGGTACCAGGCAGCAAGGCCAGCCATGGCGACCCCGAGGCCGGTCGCGAGGGGCTGCGCACGCCCTGCATCTGCATGAGTGATGGTCGACAACAAGGTCTTCGGTTGCGGGACACCTTATGCTCACGTTAGTCATGCAGCTTCTTTTTGATTGTCTTCGGCTTAGCTTTGAGCCAAGTCGTCTTCTTCTTGACGGTGGTGATCCTGAGCTTGGTGGTCTTCGGTTTTGGTGGTTTGGGCTTGACCACGACCTTCGTCTTGATCGTGGTCGTTTTCGGCTTCTTCGCCTTGGGATTGATGACGGCCGTAACTTTGGTCTTGATGGTCTTGGCCTTGGGAGTCTTCTGCTTGACCAGGGCCGGCGTGGTCTTCACTTGAGTGATTTTGAGGGTAGTGAGCTTGGCTCCAGGAGGCGGCGGAACCGTGGTGAGTTTTGTGACAGTCTTTGGGGGCTTGGGCGTGGAAAGCACTGGGAGGGTGGCCTTGGGGAATGAGGCCTTGGGAGTGGTGGTCTTCAGTGTTGAGGGTTTTGGGGTCGAAGGCTTTGGGAGAGAGGTCTTCGGAGTGGGGAGTCTTGGAGTGGAAATCTTCGGAGTAGAAGGTTTCAGGGTAGTGATCTGGGTGACGACTTTGGGGGTTGTGATGAGGGTGGTGAGTCGGCTGACGATGTTCGAAGGGCTCAGCGTGGTCAACTTTGTGGACACGCTGGGAAGCGACACAGTCGTGAGCTGTGTCAGAACACTTCCCGGGGGCGGCGTGGAGGGTTGAGTGGCCACGCTAGGAATCAGAACCGTGGTGAGTTGTGTCACCACCGTTGGAATCCTGATGAAAGTGGTGTGCATGATCGCTCCAGTGGCGGGTGGGCTTGGGGTAGTGATCTGGGTGACGAGGGAGGGGACTTGAAGGGTAGTGAGCTGCGTCACAACGCTTGTCTTACCCAAGATCGTGCTGACCAAGGAGCGGATCAACCCCTGCTGAGTCGAAGTAATCGTCGTCGCCGAATGGGTTACCGTGTATGTGGTCACGGAAGGTTGCATGTTCGAAGAAGTGATAGTGCTCTGCGAGTTGACGACGAGAACCGAGACCACAGGTTGCGAGCCGGAAGAGGTTGTTAGATAGGTTGTCGCCGGGGAGGTAATCGTCGTCACCGAAGGAGCTCCTGAGCCTGACCCTGAAGAATAGGAATAATTGAAAGAAGACCCACCAGTGCTGCTTGCCGGAGACTGTGTCACAGTACTGCCGCCAGGTGATACAGTGACCACCGAACCACCGTTTCCTGGTACGGTTGTGATTGTCGCGCTCGAGGTGAAGCCTGAAAAAGCTGTTACTACCATGCACACCGTCTGGAGGATCGGCGTGCTCGAAACAACGGGGACGACAGTGACGACGGTCGGGTTGCTGCTGGTGCTCGGTGGTGCGGAATAAGTGATGACTGGATTGCCCAGGTTGCTGGGCGTGATCGCGCTGCTGGCCGGTGCTGTGACTGTAGTGCTGGCAGGGCCTGTGACCGTCACAGTCGTTGCGTAGCTGCTATTTCCGCTCGGAACCACGGCCGATGTAGCATTGCCAGGAACGGTAACGGTAAGGGTCGGCCCGGATGGTGTTGTCGAGTTGCTGGTCGGGACGGATGAGTTGGCTGTCACAGTTTGCGTCAAAGTAGGTCCGCCACTCGTGGCATTGACCGTGACAAACACAGTGGCGCCGTAATTGGTATTGTTCGATGAGACTGGCGTGCTTGTTGTCTGGTTCGCGAACGCTGTGACTGTGGCGGTGGCAGCGTAGCTGGTCGAGCTGTTCGTGCCATTGAATGCAGTGACTGTGATAGTCGTCGTTGGCCCACCTGAGCCATCATGTTGATCGCTGGCGTCCGAGGTGCTTGGCCGAGCTGTCACGGTCACTGTCGACCCTGCGTTCTGTCCACCTGTCTGAGGGCTGATTGGGAGGCCAGCCGTCACTGTCACAGTTGCAACAGACCCAGGGAGGCTGACAGCTGGAAAGCTCGACGCTGGGCTAGAGGCTGAGCTTGGAGAAGAGCTTGGCCCAGAGTTGGTGTTGCCATGCCCGCCGTTGCCACCTCCATTGCCTTGTACTGTGACTGTAACCTGCGATGGAGGAGCTGCCGCTTGGCTGTTTTTCGTGACCGTGACCGTGCTGAGTGAGGGCGCCGCCGCGTTTCCGCCTGCACCTGAGCCTCCACTGCCGCCTGTGATAGTGACGGTAACAACGGACGCAGCGGCTTGGCCACCGGAACCTGAGCCTGAACCTGCATTGCCTGTGACTTGTGAGCCTGATGCAGAAGAAGACTGAACAGCACCAGCATTGCTGGACTGAGCAGCACCTCCAGACAGACTCCTAGCCGACACAGGCAGAGAAGGTGAAGCAGGTGCGCCACCACTCTGTGCAGGTCCAGCTCCGTTCGCGCCAGGTGTAAAGCCAGAGACCACGCTAGGTGTGAAGCCGGCGACGACACTAGGAGTGCCTGACTGACCGCCTGCGCCCGAGTTGCCGGAGTTGCCAGCGCCGGCTGCTGAAGAAGACTATGCTCCAGAGCTTGACGAGAGTGATTGAGATCCGCCATTACTGCCAGCAGCGACCGATTTCGGCGACGAGCCAGCGCCGCCCGAGCCATTTGAACCAGCGCCATTCGATCCAGCTCCGCTTCCAGCACCTCCGGAGTTTGCGCCTTGGTTGCCATTCGAACCAGAACCAGCACCACCAGAAGAGCCCGACCCAATCGAGCCGCTTCCGGAACCGGCACCTGCAGATGAGCCAGATCCTGAGCCATTGCCCGCAGACGAGCCAGACCCAGAACCCGATGACGACGTAGCGGAGGTTGAGGAGGAGGATTGCGTACCGTTCAACGTGAAGTTGGCACAGGTGATTGCCGTCTTATTGGCAAAGTGCACAACCAAGCTTCGGTTCAGCATGCATTGTCCACAGCTAGTGGTGTTGCTATTTGAGAGGTAGTCATCAACGTAGCTGCCAGGTTGTCAGTATCCCGTGAACAAAGCCTGGACGCACATCTTACTTGGCGGAGAAGCTGCTCGACGTGATGTTGCCATGCTTGCCCGAGAGATCACCAGCCTCGCATTCCTCTGGATGATCCTTGTCAGGGCACGGATACTGGCTAGAGTAGGGCGAAAGGTGACCGCCAGCTGACGAGCAGTTGCCGTCTGCACTAAGCGCGTTCTGGTGGATGTGGTAGACTGTGTGAAGTGTCAATGGTGTGTCCAGATCTTTTGACTTTGGGCAGACTCACGAAATGGGCCTCCCTCGCTCGGCAGATTGGAGAAAGCCGCCTGCACGCTCACTCCATTACCGCCCGGACCTTGCCCTACCAAGACAGAGCCGGTGACGTTCGACTTGCTGGTCGGAAGTTGTGCGACCCATTGCAGGAGGGGATTTTGCTGGGTGGGAGGAGTAAGGGCAAGCGCGAAGGAAGCGGAGGCCGCGACGGCAGTGAAGAGGCGTGTCATATGCATGGCGGCGGAGGATTGAGATGTCGGAAAACGCTGCCGCGTCGAGGTGATGTATGGGAGTCGCTGCTTCGAAGGGTCTTCTGGAAAACGATCGGAATGCAGATGATGCCAATGGTCAACAAACGCTACAGCGCCAAGGAGGTGCCCTCAACAGCCGCCAGCGGCGAGAGCAGAACAAATGTAGAGTAGATGCGAGGAGATGCAGGACGATGAGATGTCGAGTGGAGGATGTTGTTGAGGATGGTGAAGAGGACAGAGCGGACACAGTTGAAGATCTGAGAAGTAGCGTGCGCGGTCCATGTTGATCTGGAGGCAGAGGCAGGAACGCGGAGCACAGCTGGGGTAGGTGGCGTCGTGCGACTTGAGCCTGCAGGAACTCGCTTTCGACTGTTCCAGAGGCTTGGGAGGGAAGGAGGACGTGGGTGGCGTTGCACGGGCGGCGATTGACGGTAGGTATGTTCGCGAGCAGCACCTTCTTCAGAAAGGCAGAAGAGCACATGCGCACATGGACTTTGAACGCATCGAGCGTCTTCTTTGTCGGCATCACTTTGTCCCGGGGCACGCCTTCCGTGATAGAGAGGATTGAGAGAGACAACAAGTCTGTCTTGTCAGCGATCACTTCACACAATGAGAGGACTTGCAAGTGTAAGATATTCCTCGTTTGATTTTCAGAAGACCAGTCGAGCTAATCCATTCGACCAAGCAAAACCCTCGAGCCACAGAGAATGCAGCCTTGTAGATTGTGCTCCGTGTGACGCCCAAGCGCCATGTCATATAGATTCCCGCTCCTTTTCGCTCAACGGTCCTCCCATGCTCGTGTCTCCGTAAGGTATCGTCAAGAAAAGGGTATGTAGAAGCAAGGAGCCGGTAGCGGTGCAGTCGGTGTCAACCTTGGGCCTCGGCCACTCTTCGATCGCATTTGGCGCAACCTTTACTCGCTCGCTCTTAGGTCGTAGACTACCAGCCCTTGTTTTCGAAAGTATGCAGCTCCTCGTGCGTTCAGCAGCCGCCGATCTGCTCTTGGTGGACTTCGAGAGAGTCGCCGTCGACCATGTCAAGCTGCAGCCAGTCAGTACCACATCACATCTGCCACCTCTTATGCGTAGACTTACCACTTCTGGTGTATCTCCCGCGTTCACTCGCTGCCCATCGAACAGAAATCGCACGCTTTGCGGGCTCTTGCCTTGTCGCTCGCAGAAGGCATCCATGAGCTTCTTGAGTTGGGTGGATCGCTTGATCTTGAAGAACACCTCGTTGTTGCCATCCGTGACCTTGATGTTCAAGTGCTCAGACTGTGGTGCCTGATCAGGCTGATCGGCCGGGGGTGTTCCGTTGTTCTCAGCCATTTCGTCTCAAGGTGGGAGAATCGGTGGTACTCGGGCTGGAGTGGGCGTGAGGCGTATCGACTTGGGCGTGGAGGTTGTTGCAAAGGTTTGAGTTGAATGGAAGAGGGCAAACAGCGCTTTATACGTCTCGCAGATGACTAAGACGCGTGAAGTTGGCTTCTGAGCTGCTGGCTGCCGAAATGTGAGCTGTGGCACGTCGTGAGGTTCTCCGTGAAGTGATGCGGAAGGCACGGTTGAGCATATGATTGTCGCAAGGAAGGCGCGCATGTGGAAGGCACAAGATCGCGAGACTTACCTTCTATAAGTCGATATGCGACCTCTGAAGCAGTACGAGACTTGTTGGACAGCAATGGATGGATGTAGAAAGAACGTCGACGTCGTGGAAGCGTCGCGGTGGGGTCAAGAACGACGCCAAGGCTCGCGACCTTTCCAGGCAATGAGGCAATCTTCGATCACGGGCTCCGCTACAAGCATCTCAGTCTCTCTTGCTGCATGTGAGAATCGCTCAATCACTTATTGTCAACTTCTGAGTTCAATTTCTCGCAATAAGAGATCTATCATCTAAAAATGGTCCGTTGACATCTGAAAGCCGCCATGCGTCGAAGACTGATTCCGTGTGAAGACAAGCCCTGAAGATGGATTGAAGAGCGATCCGCCGTGCCATCCCCAAGCATGTGCCATTCAAGGTCAGCGAGAAGAGGTAATTGCGATAGATCTGGACTGACAGCCGAGAAGACTGCATCCAGAAGAACAACTACAAGGAAGACAAGTGCCAGAAGCAGGTATGTTGAAAGGCCCGACCCAGCCCCAAAATGCCAGCTGATGAAGCCAGATTGATGCCCTGTATGAGTGCTGCAATCTCTTCTACCAAAGGAACGGCGACGACGCGTCAACCGTGAGCTGCCCGAAGGCCAACCTCTTGCGGTGAGTGTCCTCGAGACCAGGCATGCGACTCCGACTGACGCGCCATCGTAGACTCAAGATGAAGCAGCGCGCCGAAGGCGTCAAATAGGCCCGCTGGTACCAGGAACTCCCGCTCGCACCTTGTACATAACCATCTCTTGAAATGGACTTGATTGAATGTGCCACCCTCACCTATCCCACACTCCCTTAAATCGGAATGCCAGGTTTCTGTAATAGGATGCCGCTTTCGCATAATCTTAGGTCACCGGAGCACGCAAGGAAGCCTTATAGACTTGAACAAACACTGATCGTTCGCTCCGAGACTCTAATGGTGGCCTGGTTAAGACATTGTTGAAGAAAGAAGAAAGAAGGCGCGAGGTGTTCGTGAGGAAGAAATTTGATACGAAATGGATTTGGTAAGGAAAGTCGTGGGATGGAGAGAGCATGAGACAAAAGTTCTTGCGTGAAGGTCGGCCACCTCCGATGAACAAACACGTAAAGAACAACATCACGGAATCCGATTTGACCTAGGTGACCAGTTTGGGAATCAAGTCTTGGTGTCTTGGGGTCATATATCACGATTGGAAGGAGGTGCAGCTCCTGCGAAACATTCACCTACCTTCCTCACGCCATACTTCACGCCACAAAAGCCAAAAGAGGCAGTTGTGGTACAGCATGGCCCCTCGAAAGATCATCATCGACACCGACCCAGTATGATATTCTCTCGAATAGCTTCATAAGAGATCAAGACTCATTATAGTTGCAGGGCGTCGACGATGTTCTCGCAATACTTCTCGCCTTCTCAGCTTTGCCCGAAGAACTTGAGGTCCTGCTTATCTCTGTCACGTACGGCAACATCGATGTGCTGAACTGTCTTCGCAATGTGGTATCACTCTTCTGGCACATTGAGAAGGAGATCGAATGGCGAAAGTCTCAGGGCAAGCCATTGGGCTTCGACGCTTTGAGGAAGTCGAAGCCGCTTGTTGCTGTCGGGCCAGAGCATCCTCTTGCAGATCAGATTCTCATGGCTGATTTCTTCCGTGAGTACTTCCACACGGGGTAATGATCTAACACTGACACTTTGATCAGACGGAAAGGATGGCCTCGGTGGAATTCATGATACTGTAAGTCAGATTTGCGAGCATTGTGAGCCACCACACTCTAACATATCTCAGCACCCCCACATGACTCCTGCAGAGACGTGGAAGGAGATCTTCGCCGTGGCGGAAAAGTCGAAGTTGCCGACAGACCAAATCATTGCAGACGAGCTTCGAAATACCGACGCTCTATTCACCCCATCCAGAGCTCATGCCAGCGAAGAGATCCTTCGTCTACTCCGCGAGAACGAGGCAGACACAGTCACGATTGTAGCTATTGGCCCCTTGACAAATCTGGCTCTGGCAGCTTCCCTCGACCCTGAGACTTTCCTGCGAGCTAAAGAAGTTGTTGTGATGGGCGGCAACCTCAACGAGCACGGAAATGTAGGTCCAGCTCTTCCAACGTCCATACTCCAGGGTTCGATTCCTATGGAGCCTCCTTTCCGCCTGATCAAACAGCCACCAGGTCCCATCAGAGCCATGCTAAACATCCGCAACCAGATCACGCCCGTAGCAGAATTCAACACCTTCGCCGATGCAGTAGCCGCCGCCCGCGTCTACGCTCTCTCTTCCCCCAGCCCCAAGTCCACAATGCCACCACCAATCGCCCCTTCACCTAAAGGCCAGGAACCCGAGCATCCTCCGCCTTTCTTGAGAGACTACCCGTCCAACCTCAGCAAACAGCTCAAAGTCACTCTCTTCCCCTTGGACATCACTCACCGCCACGAGCTCAGTCGAGGCCAGTTCCGCATCCTGACCGAACCTCTCCTCAAAGAGAAATCGCCTTTGGCAGACTGGGCAACAGCCTTCCTCTCCTCCACCTTCAACAAAGTCGAATCTCTCCAACAAAATGTCTCAGGCGATGCAGTCGGTCTCCAACTTCACGACCCTTTGACGATCTGGTATGCCATGTCCAACTCCCCCGACCCCGACTGGCAACTGGTAGAAGATGAAGATCTCCGAGTGGAGACATCCGGACAGTGGACGAGGGGTATGTGTGTTGTTGATCGGAGGACGAGGAAGAAGAGAACGGATGATGATGAGGGGGAGAGGCCAGGCGATACGGGAAACTGGTTGGGGAAGAAGAGTGGGAATCGGTTGAGGAGGTGTGTTGCGACGCCGCATACGAAGGGGAGGAGGGATTTTGGGGAGGAGCTGGTGAGGAGGATTTTTGGAGTGTAGAGATCAAAATCTGAGGTCAGAGGTATAGAATTCTAGATACTGTAAAAGGCTGGATATATTCAGACTGCTTCTGTTGAATGCACCATCCTGCCGCGTCCTGGAATGTGAAGCGGGAGAGAGACTACAGCGAAAGAAGAATGAGTCCGTCACATGGTCTTGAGACGTGGAAATCCTTCAGCAAAAGAGCAAAAAACATACAGCACGAGGAATTCCCGTATGCTCACGCACTACAGTACTAATCTCGCGGTCACATGCTTATCGTAGAAGATCGAACGGGTTTCTGAGTTGTTCATGTGCCTGTGGCCGTATGTGCTTGGAACAGGTTTGGTAAGGTCCATGTACTCTCATTTGGCAGGTACTGAGTTGGACTTTGAATTTTTCAGCCAGAGAGGGCCCATATCAACCTCATATACGGCCATCGCAGTATAGTCGCATATCTGTACTGATCAGGCTCGCATTGCTGCAGGTAGCTGACGCCGAGAGTCAGACTGCGTCTCGTCACGTCGTCGTTCTTGCCCCTGGATTCGTGATGCTTATACTGTGGAACTGGTCGGATGTAAGCATCTTCGCCAATGTCTGCACTCAGCCATCGAGGTACGTCGCATTCTCAGATTCTGAACGCATGACGCCGGCAGTATGAGTCTTCAGGTCGAACAAATCGCCACCTTCGTCAGTCTTTGCAAGTAGGTGGGAATGTGCGGTTCTGCACCGTGTCACCGCATGCCGTATCACCAGCCATCTTCCTACCTATTCATGAGGTCACATACTTGGCGTTTGCCACGTTTTGCTTCCCGTGCTTCTTTCACGAGGACCAAGAGACGGAAGGTGCTAGACTCTCTGGGCTGTCTGGGCAGAAACATTGGCATCGGCCAGATCGTGAACTTCGGGCGGTCAGGCCACAAGGCAATGTCCGGCTGCCGAGATGAAATGTCGGGCGACCTTCTCCTCATCCAGAGTAATAATATGACATGATTGTGCAACAGTGTGAGAGGTTTTCTTCTCTGGAGCTCAGCAACGCATGTGTTGTCACGACCACGTCTTCATGATGGTGGTGTTCGCTGGCGAGCATCAAGTGGTCGGCTTTGATCGGGTGTTATCCGGTACCTGAGGAGAGGTCTCCTGAGTTGTGCGTGAACCGCCACTCGCGTCAGCATGCCAACGGATCTCTGCTTACAGGGAGGGGTGAGGAGTTCATCAGTTCGATGGAGCTCTCAGGGAGGTGATCTGTACAGCGAGGACGTCGGGAGGAGTTCACAGTGTCATCCCCGTGAATGCTGTAGGGGACCAGCAACGCTTGGCTCTTTGAAGTTGAGAGATTGCGGGTGCGGCTCTTCTCCCATGTGGAGATCCCGGCTCGGATAACTTCGAGAAAAGCGGTAAGTTCACCGGGAGGCAGGGGCTGCGCGATGGCGGATGCTGGAGGCGATCATTGAATTGAAGATTCGAGGAGTCTGGTGCAGTCAGTGCAGTTTTCCTGGCGGTTTGGTGTTGAGTTGGTAGGTGATAAGGAAGTCTTGAATGCTTGGAACAGACGATTGCGAGTTTGATGGCTGTCTTGAACAGTCGATGGACAATTTCTGTATCCGTGATTGCTCGCATACCAACGGCCGGGGGAGCTCGCGAAGGTTAGAGTTGCAGAAGTCTCGGAGACATGCAGATGCTGCCCGCAGCAACGACATAAATGCCAAACGCGCTTGGCGTCCGAAGCTCCTCCTGGCGGCAGCGCGTCGACTCACTGTCTGGAGCTGTTGCCAACAACATGGCTCTCGTCGCCCAGCGTTGTAGTGATACGGAGTCTTGGTATGACCTGTTGACTTCAAGTTGTAGACGATTCACGAGGCGCTCAGGCGCATCGGCCACTAGGACAGCCGCCCGTGGGCCGTTGAATGAGTGTTAACCGCACTGCAGGGATTGACGGCGCTAGGAGTTGCACTGCCTCCCTCTTGGCGACAGCACTTCGAAGCTCTGGATTGATCGATGGCCCCAAGTCTTTTTGCCGCCAGCAACTGTCAAAGAAATATACCCGCCAACGGCCTTGCGATTGTCGTTTGCCAGCGAACTGTGCAGCGCCGACAAGTGTTGTTGGGCATCCCGGCGGATTGGCGACTGCTGCATTGTCGTTGGACCGCACTGCAGCTAGCATAGCCACCACGCAGTCGACAGTCGCGTGGGACGGAACTTTTGATCAACGACTGCACTTTCATTCAAGGAATCCCAAAGACACAACCTGAGGACAGAACTGCGCCGCCGACTGCTGGGCATTCATCTTACCTTAATCGGCGGACCTCTTAGCATTCCTCGTCCGAGGCTTATGCTGTTGCCCCCAGTTGCACTGCCTCCCTGGGACGTCGCTTTGGTCGCCTCTTGCTCGCCGTAGTGCCTGAGCAAGGACTATCAGCTTCTGCCGTGCTGCACCTTCCAGTGGACCGCATTCTGGCGAGCCCACCCAGATTGAGTCTATCTGGTGCACTGCCGGAGGCCATATCGTGGCAACCACCCTAGCTTTATAGCATACAGCAGGCACGGCTTGAGAGGCCGCATCATTAACACCGCACTCGCATTGCACATTGCACTGCTTCCTGCCCGACCTCACTCAGCCTACCTATCCCACCGACGATCGGGCCGCCCACGAGACCTACACAGCCTCCTTGCTATCTCAAAAGCAGGTCTTCGCTTGTACGACTTTATCCCGAACATCCCTTGCCGATCATTCACTCCGACTGAATGTCTTTCGATCGAAGCTGAGGCCGCCGCATCCCCCTCAGCCTGTTCCGCGCGCACTGTTAGGCGTATCCGGACCTGCCATCACACCGGTATACGAGTGCGCAGCTTGAGGGACAGTCGGCAATGGCGAATAATGGACAACCGCCTAGAGATGGCGCACCTACATCACCTGGGGATGGCCCTGGCAGACGGCCTAGAGCGCCCACAATCACAATCGATACGTCTGCTGTGCGAAGATCGAACGACGGCTCCATAGCCGATGCTCCAGAAATGAGGGAAGTTATGGACGAAGGTGGATCGTCAAATGGTCAAAATCTACGTCCATCGACCCTTCCACGGACCGCGCCAGCAGAACTTGGAGGAAAGCAGAGCTTCGAGAGCAGAGAGTCAAGACCAACGAGCCCTCATAATGTGTCGTCTCCGTCACAATGGGGCGCGCCTGCTGGGTTCTTGTCTGTTCCTACAGGTCGAAGTCGGGGAGGTAGTGTTGATACCGATGCTGAGACATCCTCAACATCAGAGTTTACCTACGTGAACACTCACACACCGTCGCACGATGCTTCGAAAGCTTTCGGAAAGTCGGCTCACGATGGTGACCATCCTGTTCTGTCCGATGAGGAAGCCCTGAGACCAGACCCTGGTACAGAGGAGGATTTTGAAAGGGAGAACAACCCGTTCGCATTCGCTCCAGGCCACATGACGAAGCTGTTGAATCCGAAGAGCTTAGGCGCTTTCCACGCGCTGGGTGGTCTCGTTGGGCTGGAGAAGGGTCTACGAACTGACAGGAACAGTGGTCTGAGCGTCGATGAGAATGGTCTAGAAGGCACCGTGTCGTTTGAGGAGGCGACTGCTGTTGACAGCCCCTCGTCTGACAAGACAGTGACTGCGGAGCCCGAATTGGCTGGAGGCGACGATGCTGGATCTGGAACGTTCAACGACCGCAAACGGATATTCGACGAGAACAGGCTACCGGAGAAGAAACCGAAGAATATTCTCCAGCTCATGTGGATCGCATACAACGACAAGGTGCTGATCGTGTTGACTGTTGCTGCCGTTATCGCTCTGTCGTTGGGCATATATCAGGCTGTCGCCAACAACGGCGTGGACTGGATCGAAGGTGTTGCCATCATTGTCGCTATCGTGGTCGTCGTTTTAGTCGGCGCGATCAATGACTGGCAAAAAGAGCGGCAATTTGCTAAACTCAACAAAAAGAAAGACGCGCGGAATGTCAAGGTGGTGCGATCTGGAAAGACGCAGGAGATTGACCTTCAGGCTTTGCTCGTGGGTGACGTTCTTCTTGTGGAGCCTGGTGATATTCTTCCTGTCGATGGAATTTTCATCTCTGGTCACGGCGTCAAATGTGACGAGTCCTCGGCCACTGGTGAATCGGACATTCTCAAGAAATCTCCCGGTGATGAAGTCTATCGAGCCATGGAGGCTCGGGAACCGCTCAGGAAAATGGATCCTTTCATGATCTCTGGCGGCAAAGTTACTGAGGGGTACGGGCGAATGCTTGTCACTGCAGTTGGTATCCATTCGTCCTACGGCAAGACCATGCTTTCCCTCCAGGAGAGCAACGATATGACACCTCTGCAGGCGAAACTCAACAAGCTCGCTGAACAGATCGCCAAACTCGGAAGTAGCGCTGCTCTACTTCTTTTTGTGATTCTCTTCATCAAGTTCCTGGCGCAGCTACCGAAGAGCAACGATTCCCCCGCGGAAAAGGGTCAGCACTTTATGACGATTCTCATCACGGCTGTCACAATAGTCGTCGTCGCAGTGCCAGAAGGTCTTCCTCTGGCTGTGACTCTTTCATTGGCATACGCGACCAAGCGAATGTTAAAGGACAACAACTTGGTCCGTGTTCTCCGATCTTGCGAGACCATGGGTAATGCCACCACTGTCTGCTCCGACAAGACCGGAACGCTTACCCAAAACGTCATGACGGTTGTCGCTGGCACGGTTGGGACATCTAGCAGATTCAGCAACCGTGCTGGCCGCAATGACGTTGGCAAACCGGACCCGAACCAGGATGTACACGACGATGTTGACGACGTTACGACCGCGGAGTTCATCAAGACCCTTGCACAGTCGCTCAAGACTTTGTGGAAGGACAGCATTGCCATCAACTCTACCGCATTTGAAGCCGAGGAAGAAGGCAAGCAGGTGTTTATTGGTTCCAAGACTGAGACCGCGCTCCTTGATTTTGCGAGAGATCACCTTGGCATGGACCGTATCGCGGTTGAGCGAAGCAATGCCGAAATCGTCCAGATGATTCCCTTCGATTCTGGCCGCAAGTGCATGGGCATGGTCATCAAGCGAAAGGACGCCATAGGCTACCGCTTGTTCGTGAAGGGTGCTAGTGAGATCATGCTCCGCCACTGTCAACAGATCATTCGAGACCCGACGCGCGGCGACGATGCTGTGAGTATGACCGCTGACAATAAGAAGACTCTGGAGAGCCTGATCGATGCCTACGCCTCTCGCTCTCTTCGGACCATTGGCTTCATCTACCGGGATTTCGACTCTGAGTCGTGGCCGCCTCGTAACGCAAGGCGTTCGGAGGATGACAAGACCCAGGCTGTGTTCGAGGACATTTGCAAGCAAATGACATTTCTCGGCATTGTCGGGATTCAGGATCCGCTCCGTGATGGCGTGCAAGAAGCTGTCAAGGACTGCATTACTGCTGGTGTGTTCCCTCGTATGGTGACGGGCGACAACATCATTACTGCAAAGGCTATTGCTACTGAATGTGGAATTTACACTCAAGGTGGCCTCGCTCTTGAAGGACCCGAGTTCAGAAAGATGAGCAAGGCTGAGCAGAGATCTGTCATTCCGAAGCTGCAGGTTCTTGCACGATCTTCTCCTGACGACAAGCGGACGTTGGTTAAGCGCCTGAAAGAGATGGGCGAGACTGTCGCTGTGACAGGTGATGGAACCAACGACGCTCCTGCTCTTAAGGCGGCCGATGTTGGCTTCGCCATGAACATCGCTGGCACTGAAGTCGCCAAGGAAGCCTCCGACATCATTCTCATGGACGACAACTTTGCATCTATCGTGAAGGCTCTAATGTGGGGTCGTGCCGTCAACGATTCTGTCAGAAAGTTCCTGCAGTTTCAAATCACGGTCAACATCACTGCCGTGCTATTGGCTTTCATCTCTGCAGTGTCTAACGATGAAGAAGAGTCTGTTTTAACCGCTGTGCAGCTTCTGTGGATCAACTTGATCATGGACACCATGGCCGCCCTTGCTCTTGCTACCGATCCTCCAAGCCGTCAAATCCTCAACCGCAAGCCTGATCCAAAGTCTGCTCCCCTCTTCTCTGTCACGATGTGGAAGATGATCATTGGACAAGCCATCTACCAACTGACAGTAACTCTGGTTCTGTATTTCGCAGGAGCTAGTATCCTCAACTACAGCGGTGAGTATGAGGAAAGACAACTGCAGACTTTGGTCTTCAACACCTTTACCTGGATGCAAATCTTCAACGCACTCAACAACCGACGTCTTGATAACCGCTTCAACGTTTTCGAAGGCTTGACGCGAAATTGGTTCTTTGTGGGCATCTTCTGCGTCATGGTTGGCGGTCAGGTTCTCATCATCTTCGTGGGTGGCTGGCCAGCGTTCAACGCTGAACACCAAACCGGCGCTCAATGGGGTATTGCACTTGTTCTGGGGGCACTCTCGCTCCCCATTGGAGCCATAGTGCGTCTCTTCCCAGACGAGGTTGCATCTCAAATGATACCTCCCTTCATCAAGAACTGGCTACGCAAGAATCGGGAGAAGAACATCATCGTTACCGACGAGGAGAACCAGAATCCATTCCAGTTCAACGAAGCCTTATACGAGATCAAGGAAGAACTTTCTTGGCTCAAGAAATACAAGGGCGGACGTCTCAATGGCTTGAAGTTTGCAGTCACACATCCGAAAGAGGCCTTCATGCACAGCAGGAGTCCGAGCCGCAGTAGGGCCAGCTCCAGCCTGCCAAGAACACCCAACAATGAGGAAGCGACGGACGACGGCCACTCGCCAGCGCCACCAACGCCAGAATCTCGACAAAGACGCCGCGGCCGATCTCGATCCAATTCGGCGTTCGCAGGCGCAGCAATGGCAGGCATCGTCGCCGGCTCCATCGCCGGTGGCTGGTCACCTATCGAGCGCAGAGAAGGCGATGCGGATAGTCTTCGATTTGGTAGAGACAGGTCGAAGAGTGATCTTTCCAGAGAGTATCGCTTGGACCCTCATCCTGAGACTCAGAATAAGGACGGTGTTGTGGTGAAGGAGGATCCGGTCGAGCTTGCGGGAAGGCAGCCACCGAGTCAGGCTCCGCAGACTACACCGGCGTTCCCTTATGGCCCGTTCAGCGGCGAGCCTAGCTCTGCGCAGGGGAAGAAGGATGATACTACGCCTTGAATATAGCAGGCAGTGTCGAATCTAATATCTTGTATGATCTGCCTCGACCGTCTTCTGCTTCCAGTGGCTGAAGTCACTGTGCCCGCCGCGGCGCGCCGATTCGAGGCAAAGAAGGGAGAACTTGAGGGAGGGGAAGAATAATAGACATATTTTATTAGCGTGGCGAGTGGCGTGTTTGGGAATTGGTGGGCACTCAACAATGGGAAATGGAAAATAGACTGTGAGGGTGGATAGGCCGGTGGGATTGCATTTTGGGTATGGCCACACCAGACAGAAAAGCAGCAAAGCTGACAACAGGATTCAAGCTCTAAAGACGGAGCGCAGTAGATTTGTCATATACTGCATGCATATTATATCGAATTGAACTGTATGTACTGAGACACGTGAACTCCGATGTACCACATCAGGTCCATGACTGCGGAAGTGATGCCAAAGCATCGCCAGCGCTGCCCAGAATGACCCCAGCTGCCACCAAAAAAGACACCGCCTCAGGCCTTTTCAAAGCATCTCACCACCTCGCCTCCAACGCTACAAACTCCTTCCTCACTGCATACCAAACCTTCAACAGCTCCCAATACTCTCCTTTTTCCTCCGTATCCGCCATGATCCTCTTCTCATCTGCTTCGAATAACTCTTCCAACGCCCAATAGACACCATGCATCACGTTGCCCATTAGGTCTCTGTTGCCGTGCCTAGCAGCCTCATAGCTGAAGGTAACTGCGTTGACGGGGAGAGAATTCGGGATGGACCAATTGATGCCCCAGATCCGCAGCCGCTCGAGACAAATACAGTCGTGGACATGACCGCTATCCTGTTCACTACTGTGGCAAGAGAGGATGACTTGGACATGAATGTCGTCGAATCGGGCTCGTTTATCTGAGGACAGCGCGTGGAAGTATTTGTCGAGGAAGTGGAAGTCGAAATCCGTGACAGTGGTCTTGATGGTAGTGCAGGCGTATGGGATGACGGGCAGATACTCGGATCTGATCTGGTGATTGACACTGGCCAAGGCATGCAAGGTGACGATCCCGGCCTCATTCATGTACGTCGTATCGTCCTCGGCCACCTTCTCGTAGATGTTGTTCCTTAGCTCTCCGGCTAGGTCGAGAAATCGAAATGGCTTGTCCGCCTGCTGCTCCGGCTGCTCCTTGACCGGCATGCCCATGCACTCGTCCGCGACGGCAATCTTGTCACCGGCGTCGGGGGTATCAAGGCGTTTCTTGTCAAACATTAGCAGCTGTCATGCGCATTTCAATGGTGAAGAAGACCATCTGACCATGTTGTCGTTGTGGTCGACGTTGCTTGTCATATGTTCAGGAGAGATAGATCATGTCGAGATTCCTGACACGTATGGAACGTGAGTGGATTGGTTAGCGTCCGCTGGTCTGCATGACGTAAGTCGGGTTCAAAGCACAGGCCACCAACAAACGGTGCATGTGAAAGTCACCGCGCATGCGATTATCAATGCAGACCCCGGCTACAAAGTTGTTGTCGCTACGAATATCACGAAGCTAATATCTGTCATGGACCCTCTCTCAAGGAGACGGACTTGCAAACTCATCCCGATCGTCTAACAACTCGATCAGCGGACCAAACCTCGATGCCTCCATTGTAGTACTCTCCTGGCGCCAACGGCGTCGCTGTATTCGATTTGTGATAACAGTACTGTCAGTTGTACGGTACCCAGAGCGCGGCACCGCAGGCATTGTCACTCTCGCAGTCATCAATACAGGCATTGAAATCTGGTTGTGTTGAAGATGCCACGTTTGCCGATCTCCAGTCGTAATAGCAGAGAATGTGATATTCGGCGCCATCTGGTAATTGTCAGCCCTGTATGTGGGCGGTCAAGTGAGTTCTATGGCTTACCAGGCTCGGTGTAAGTGCTTCCGTCATTGTCAGGGCATGTGAGGATAGTAGACGTCGGTTCTGGCGCTGCCGATGTTGTAGAAGGTTTCAGGGCGTCTGCTATCTTCTTTGCCGTCCAGACTTCGATGTTACCATTGTCATACTGGCCAGGAGCGTACAAGCTGACCGGCACATACTTTTGATAACATCGCCCGTCTCCAGGAACCCATAAAGCAGCTCCACATTTGCTGTCATTCTCGCAATCGTCGACGCAGGCCTCAAAGGTTGATTGATAGCTCAATTCTTGTGATTGCCCTGTGGCACGGGTTGGTGTGCCTTCTGCATCGTAGTAGCAGTAGATTTGATACTGAGCACCATCTGAATGAAAGCTGTCAGTCCATCGATGCATTGGAAAGTATCCTGGAAAGCCCACCTGTTTCTGTGATGAGGGCCCCGTCGCTGGCTGGACAGGAAAGCCCTGGGGTAGCAGAAGGGGCATTATTTACTACGCTGCTGCTGGTGTCGGAAATGCTGCTTGTACTGCTGCCGATGGTGATTTCCATAACCGAGGACGTGCTCATCGAGAAACTCGGAGTGGCAGTGGTCCCGTCATTAGGATCTTCTGCCAATTTCAAGGCTGACCAGACTTCAATGTCGCCATTGTAGTACTCTCCCGGAGCATACAGGCTGGGCGAGCTGCCTTTCTGATAGCATCTGTTGTCGGAAGGCACCCATAGAGCTGCCCCACAGAAGACGTTTCTATCGCAAGTCTCGATGCAGGCTTCAAAGGTCAAGGCGTAGGTCAATTCGATGTCAGGCTGGGTGTCGTAGTAGCAAAAGATCTGGTACGAATACCCGTCTATGAACTGTCAACTGGACCATTCCTTCGACGGATCGTTGGAGCTGCTCACTAGGCTCATGATACATGGTGCCATTGGCATCAGGGCAGGAAAGACCAGATGCGGCGGGAGGATTGCTACTAGAAGTGGCGGTCGGAGAGGCTGAACTAGGTATTAGGGTATTAGTATATGTGACGGTCGATGCTTCCAGAGTCGAGGTGTCTGTGATCGTAGCAGTCGACGCAGGCTGTGTCTACTCAAGGATAAGCTCCGTGGGATAATCCTCGTTCTTCAGTGACCTACGCTGACAAAAATCTCCGTGATCGTCTGTCCTGGAGCAGTAGATGTGTGTAGCACCGTCGAAGCCGGAAAAGTGGTCTCATAAGTTGTAGTCTAAGACACTTTAATCAGTCTCCCATGGAAGCCCTTGGCGATCTTGCCTACTCACGAAAGTTGATGCCGGCAAGGTGACCTCGACGGTAGTAACCTGTGGAACTATCATCAGCTATGGACCAAGTATAAGTGGGAAGACGTACCAAAAGTGAGGCGGGCGCTGTAGAGATCACGAGAGACGGAGTTGGCTGCAAAATCGTTCGAGTACCAAGAATGGTCTCGGTTCGCACGCTCTCAATAAGCTGAGTTGTCGTGAAGGTCGAAGCAGGCGCGGTCTGAAGTTAAATTGGCGGAGTTAGAGATGAACATCAGAATGGATCACGGGGCGCAACTTCATACCAGCGTGACTGGCTGCGTGGAGATGACGGTCGTGCCTGCTTGCGTCTACACGAGCAAGTGAGCAATAATTCAATCGAAGTCTCTCTCAGCGGGTCGACGTACCGTTGTTAACAGCTGTGTCGAGACGATAGTACTAGCGGGCAAAGTCGAGACAAGCACGTTAGTGAGAGTGGTTGTGACAGTGGTCGTCTGCCATTGAGTAGTGGGCACCTGTGAGGTCTGCATTTGTGTAACTTCTCGAACGGAAGTTGACATGATGAGCTGGGTGCTAACGATTGTAGAGGCTGGAACAACCTGGTGATAGCTACTGTCAGGGACATTGAGCGTAGTGGCCGAAGCGTTCACTCACAGAGGTAGAGACGACGGTCGTTCCGGCTTGGGTCTAACAAAAACGCATCAGTCGCTGCTTTGAAGACTCTAACGTATATCTTACCAACGTCAGAAATACCGTGCTGGCCGGTTCGACCGAAGTGTATGTCTGGAGACCTAGTAAGTCGAGATCCTTTATGGCTTGATTTCTTACTCACAGTAGTGTATGTCGTAGTCAGGATCGAAGGGATTGCTGGAGGCAACGCCGATGTACTTGAAATTGAAGCAACAGAGCTCGCGGTCGCTCTAGCCACCTTCAAGCCCACTATACTGCTGCCTGCACCGGAGGAGTAGGCCCCCAGGATACTGCTCAGCAATGTACAGTTTGGCGAAGCATAGCTGAATGCTATGCATTTCGCTATGGAGTCGCACTGTGTCTGACAGTCTCCGAAAGTAGGCGCAAGTGCACGTTTCATGTTGACAGAGGCCTGGGTGATATTGTTATCGATCAAGATTCCAGTGTAGTCAAAGGAGCAGCTGACGGCGTAGGACTGCCCGCTACTGGAGGTGCATAGGCTGTTCAATCCACAAAGCTGACTTCCATCACGGGGACAAGGGAAGTTGGATGGAGAAGCAGTTGATATCGAAAGCGTAGTTGAGGTTGATATCCATCCGTAAGTTGGGAACGAAAATGTAGAGCTCGGGTTTGGGCAAGTCTTGAAGATCGTTTTCGTAACAACTCGCACATCTGGTCCTCGTCAGTGATGCAAATTTTGCGGGAGATCGCGTCCGTTCTTCGCACCAGCTCACCTAATGATTGACCGAGACAGATCAGATAAGACCAAAGAACGATGTGCCTCATTTTTGCATCGACACACCGCGAGGCTAAGCAGAAACTACAACAGATGTCGAAAGTGGGCCAGTGGATCTTCCAGGATCCAAGGGTAGGGCGAGCCACGCTTGTGTTGGCACAGTGCATTCCACATCGCTTGAATGTCATGTTTGATCGCGTGGCAGCGCGCGTCATGGCCCAGACGCCCCTAGCGAGCTGTGAGACTGCAACTTCGCCGCCACCTCTCCTACAACAAATCATCCAGCGCTTGACTGACGACTCGTTCAGCATCCCTCAACTGCACGTACACCGGATTCTCTTCCCTCCCGTTCATCATCCTCACTTGGTTGTCCCATCTGTACAGCTCAATCTTCTTTACAAGCTGCTCATCAACTCCGTCCAGAATGCGCACGCTGCCGAAGCCTCCCATGGTGTACTCGAAGCTCAACTTGTCCATCGTCAGACCCGGGGACGCGCCGTCAGCCAAAGCCGTGAACCAGTTGTGGAGCTCGTCAACGCAGTCGCAGTCTTCGTGTTTCGCGTCGCTGGTGGCTTCCGGATGCACGTCCAGCACGGCCGTCACATCGATTCCGCCTTCCGGAGTCCGCGGGTCTGAAGCCAGTTTGCGCAGGTGCGTCGTGGTCGTGGGCTCGAAAGCGAAGTCGACGACTTGAGTCTTGATGCTCGTCGAGGCATAGTCGAGAACATCAATGTATTCCGATCGAACTTGGTGGCATGTGGTGGCAAGTGCGTGAAACGTTTGGAGCTCGCCATTTTTGTTCAAACAAGCAGTATCCTCTTCGGCGACTTTTTCATAGATTTTGTTGCGAAGCTCAGCGGCAAGGTCCAGCAAGCGAAATGGCTTCTGGTTGAGATGGGTATGAAGCGCCGGCGCGCCGGCCTCTTCGGCGAGGTTTGCTGCCTGTTGTGCTGTGTTAGATGCCGTCCTGCACAGTATTGATGTGCGACTTTGGCTGACCATGATGTGTTTGCCGGTTATGAAGCTTGTCAATGGAAGTTTTTGACTTGGGCTTGGAACTGGCGCGGAATGTCGTGTCGTGCGATTAGACGATTCGAGGAAAAGCGACCCAACATGTGAAAGTCAACCTGCAATCAGCGTACCAACCAGATTCTTCCTTCTCTCCTATGTTTGCAAAACTCATGGAGCCGCTGAAGGCTGAAGGTGGGTCAGTGGGTCTTCCAGAAACGTTACACGACAGCCATGCGTCTGTCCCCGCTGCTTGACCGCATTCTCCTGACCGGCAATTGAGCTTAAGGATGCGAAACGGCGTGGACTCTGTTGCATATTCAGTGTTCTCCAACACATACATACTTTACTTCAACCCGCAGCTCCCATCGACAACTTCTTCCCCTTGACGCTCTTCCACTCCATGAGCAGGCTAGCCAGACAAGCCAGCCCGCCCACAGCAATGGGCAAAATGAAGGCCGTCGTCACAGCCTTATTGTACGCCTCAATTACCGCGGGCAAGAGTTGATTTGGGACGAACATCCTGAAATGTGTCGCTCCAGCATTGATGACCACCTGCGGGTCGACTTCCGGCGCGAGTCTCGGAATCTCCTTAATCAACGTATTCGTGAAGATGTTCTGGGCGATTGACACACTGATGGCTCCACCCAGCGTATTCGAGAAGATGGCGACAGCGTTTCCGACAGGCATATCTTTCTCACTGAGAACAACCTGTACCGCGATGAAAGGTATTTGCACGCAAGCTCCTGCGCCAACGCCCGCTAGGATCTGATAGCCTATCCACATGCCAGCGTTCGAAGATGGCGTTAAAGTGTAGATCATGCCTGCGCCGACAACGAAGATGATGCTGCCGATATACATGGAAGGGTTATAGGGTCCCATTATTGTGATTGTTGCGCCGACCACGATGGAGGAGGCGGTTATGCTGACGAGGAAAGGGATGCAACGGATTCCGGAGGCTTCGGCTGTGGTACCTTTCACGGCTTGGAAGTACTAGGTGAAGTGTGAGTGAGTGCTAGAAAGAAGATCGGCAGGTGACTTACGAAAGGTAAATAGTAGATGTGAGTGTACAACGCCATTGCGAGGAAGGCGGAGAACAGCGCGCATGCAGCGACTGTTCTTTGCTTCGCAATCCGAGGTGGTATTGTCGCGCGCTCGCCCAGGAACAGTTGAAGTCCGATGAAGAAGATCAGGATGAGGCCAAACCCCAGCAAGCAGCCCCAGACTTTGCTATCCGACCAAGCATACACTGACCCTCCCCACTGCAATGCTAGAAGCAGGCATACTATCGCGCAGATCAAGAAGAATGCGCCAATCAGATCAATCTGCTTGAACTTCTCCTTGAAACTCATCGAAGCATACGCTCTGGGCGGGTTGCTAAAAAAGAAGAACACAACCGCAAGACTGATAGCTCCGAAAGGTAAATTGATCCAGAAGCACCATCTCCAGCTCACATTGTCTGTGAAAGCTCCACCCAGAATCGGTCCCACAACACTAGCAATTCCGAACATACTCGAAAGACTCGCCAGGAAGACTGCTCGCCTCCTCAACGCGACTGAGTATCCCACAATCGTCATCGCTCCAGAAAAAAGCGCCGCAGCTCCTGCGCCAGCAACTGCTCGTCCGATAATGAGCATCACTGAACTCGTCGCAGCCGCGCATAAGATACTACCCAGCTCGAAAATCAGCAGCGCGCTGAGGTATGTCCATTTCACGTCGAAGTAGGTATAGACCTTTCCGAAGCTGGGTTGGAGGGATGTTGTAGTCAGGAGGTAGGCGCTGCCGTACCAGCCGACATCGTTTAAGGAGTCGAATATGGAGGTGATTTTTGGTATGGCTGTTGCGATGATGGTATTATCGAGAGCTACGACAAAGGTTGCGAGCATGAGGCCGAGCATGAGAAGGAACAGTTTGTGGCCGTGGAGGTAGTTGGATTCATCCTCAACTTCTTCCTCCGGCTCTGCTGTTGAGTCGTTCCGCGTTTCCGCGACTGTCGCCTCTGCATCCTTCTTTTCACTCACGTTGGTATCCTCATTTCTAACCTCACCGTCCGTCTCTTTCGCAAGCGCATCCTGAACATCGCCATTCTCTCCATTGGCGCCATCTTTCGCTCCTCTCTCTTTTGCCTCTACCGCTTCACCAGGACCTTCCGCCTTTTCTGCCTGCTCGTTCGAAGACGCAGCCGGAGTGTTCTTCTCGATAGGTGAATGGTTCGATGTTGTAGTCGACGACTCGACGTCCTTGGCGGCCGCTTTAGACTCCACGGTACCTTCCGTCCCAGACCCATCGCGCTGGAGAACCTTGCGGAGAAAAGTGGACATGGGTCTTGAATCGTGGAGACGCGACACTCCACCACCTTTGCTCTCCGTTCTCTGGCCTGACGACGTCTGTACAAAGTTGTCTCCTTTTCACCAGCCAAGCTCGAGCAAGACGGAAGTAAAGCAGCTCACCAGCGAAGTTATAGATCTACCCTTTCCCGCCTTCATCAACGGGTCAGACACGTGGGATAGGGCGCATCTATACAAACGCCATCGGAAGTCTAATGACCCGTTCCTAGGGTCGCGGACCCATTCGTCTCTTATACAGCAGTCGGGATAGGAATTGCGAAGGAATTGGAGCTCCTCAAAAGGAATCATTCGCCAAAGTACGAGAATCCAGAGCTCGCAATTGGCTAACCGAAAAGCTTCGTATTCTTCGTATCTGTCAAGGAAGGAGCTATTCCGAAAAGTACAGCATAACTAATCGCTGAAAAACAGGCATAAGCCCTCTAGATCTATGAAGCCCTCGAGCTGTATACTCTTTGCAGAAAAGTGTGTACCTGTGCAAAGACCGAAATCCGCCAACCCACGAGCGAGCGAGGGGTTGAATGATGGACCAGCATCATTCAATCACCGCAGACCTCGTATAAGCTCGCATCTGACTCCCACTGGTACAGCTGAACCTCATCACATGCTCCCCTGGCTCAAGCTCTCAACCACAGCTTGCACCTACTTCATTCGGCTCCCGACTGCGCCGAAATCCTGAAAGACGCATTTCTTTCCTCTGCCTTTCGCATCTACTCTGGCAACGATCACCGACGAGACACTTTCTTGCGGTTTCCACCACCCAACCTAGAACGCGGAATCGCCGGCGCCTCCTCTTCGTAGCAGTGGACGCAATCCTTCTCCATCTTGACCGTCGCCCAGATGTCGCCTCGCCCGCAAGGCTTTTGGACCAGAGCTGCCCGAGGACAGAAGGCTGCAAAGACGGTGTTGACGTGGCCGCATGGGTGCGAGTGAGCGTAGTATTTGCACATCTTGAGGATAGCCTGCTGTTGTGGTGGGTGTCGCTGGGATGAAAGAAGACTTGTGGTGGTCTTCGATTGATGGACTTTGGTAGACGAACGAGATGTGATGTATGGTCGGTGAGGTCAAGGTGTCTGGAGGCAAGGTGCACGTCGTTACTTGATCGAAGCGATTTGATCCTCTGGGTTGTAAACAGAGGCGGAGATGGACACCGGCAAGTGAATGTTGCTTTGACGAGTGTCTTTGGGTCTGTGGTGAAGAGCTGTTGCTTTTGTCTTTGCTGTAGTTGCCTGTTGTGCTGCTGGTGGGATAGGAAGGTTGCGGTACGACGCCCATTCTTATACACTGTCTTCTCCAGCTTTCTGATCTTTCCAGTACACTGACTTCTCTCGTCAGAGCCCTTGTCTTGCCTCTTGAGACGGCTAGGCGTCGTCGTACTGATTGTCTCCGAGAATTAGTGTTGACATGTTCAATGCCAGGCTCGAGGATACGCATGTTGCTGTGCATCAGAGTGACCGTCGAGGCACAAGCAAGCCTTTGCAATACACATTCGAAGTGTTAGTCCTTGCTGGAGCCAACCAGACATCAGTAGCGGAATGACAAACCCTTCCGTGTATGAGATGTTGGTATCTGGTATCTTGGTATGGCCAGGGCTGCAGTGTGCCTACAAACATTCGTTGCGTCTGCTAGGCGCGGCCCGCTGCCTTGTATCAGCGGGATGTCGCATAGGAAGCCCGGAAGATGTCGCCATAACGTGGTGTTCTCCTCACAGATCCTAGTAATTCAGCGGTTGTCTGCTGTAGGGCTGGTCAATGCCATCTCATGCACGGCACGGCGCGTATTTGTTGACCACAGGGCTGACTTTCGCTTCTAGGTAGCCGGCATGCGCATATTTGTCCTCGTAGGGCTGATTCCATCAGGTGACAAATTCGGTCCAGTCTTTCCGTTGACAATTCTTGATATTGTGTTTGTGCGCCTCTTGGCGAGAGCGTCGGCATCAGCGATGAACTGTCCTACTGCTGACTGAATGACGAAGCGGAGATCTTGACTCGCATTGTCGTTGAAGTTGGTTCGAGTTGCACATCAAGCTGACAGTTGTTACTGTGTTACAGGTTCTTACCTGCGATGAGAAGGATGTCTTCTTGCCGGACGAAGATCTTTGCCAAATATGAATGCTCCGCTGCATAGCAGCATATGGTGATGCATTGAGAAGATCGGAAGCAGTGCTGACAGGCCGGCAGATGGAAAGCTGTCAAACCGAAGTGCAGAAAGGAGGGTAGAACAACCATCTGACTTCCTTATCCAACGCAAGTATACCGCGTAACGTTTATGAATGGAGAGGAGGCGACGCGGCTTCGAAAATAGATCAGTAGTTCAACATTCACTCACGGAGTTTGTCGCAACAAGCCTCAGGCATCCGTGCGAAGCTTCTACCAATCAGCGTCCATTCTTCACCGCTCATTCTGGCGCGAAGTGTATGCGACAGGAACGAGGAACTCAGACCACTTTAGTTGGCAAACCGGCTGATGCGAGAGGGCATGTGAGCTTCGTAGCGTGTAGGAGTGCTTGGGAACTCCTTGTAGCGAGAGTGTTTGCTCGCATTGGGCCCAGCGTCGATCTGCTTCCAGCAAAGCGTTTGGTCCAGTGCAGCACGCGGTGAAGCGATGAGTGGCGCACGGGGCATTGTTTCACGAGAGGCTGCGGCGTGTGTGTCAAGTTGCAGATATTATTGATGTTGAGAAGAGCCGATTGAATGTATCGTGAGGAAGAGTTTGGTCGAGGCCTCGGAGAGAGAAGGCCGGGAGAACCCATGCATCGGGTACGAGGCTGCATATTGCATTTGCAGCGGCAAGGTGAGCTCGTGCGACGGGACAGGCAGTTCGTGCAGGACGGGACAAGCAATCGCGAGTGGGACGGTACGGTCGGCGTTGGAGGAGAAGAGGTCGAGGTGTTTGGCAGGACGGAGACAGTGAAGGGCAGGACAGAGGACAGCATGGCAATGGCGGTATGGCGGTGGTCGAAAAGCCATTGACTTTGAGGCTAGCCTGATTCGATATTTTAGCGTACTTTGATTAGAACTGCCAGCGCATACTCTGCTCCCTCACTCCTGCAAAACGACATGGCGAATGGCGAATACAGGGCGGCGGTGCGCGCCTCGACGTCAGACTCGATCGGTTATCTGCAACAGCAGACGGCGGGGGCTTCGTGCGCATGCAAATGCTGTTAGCTTCGAGAGGTGCCACGTATCCGGGACCATCGCTGCGCGCGACATGGACTTGCAGCACTTGCAGGACTTGCAGGACTTGCAGCTTTCTTCGTAGCGACAGCGGATGAGGCCCACTCTGAATGCACGCTGCCGGCAGAGGGCGAATGCGCTGCGTTCCTGCTTTTCGCTGGCCGTCTCGTCGGATCTCAACTGCTTTCTCCTCTTCTCTCCTGCTGCTTTTTTTGCGACGCCTCCAGTTGGACATTGACGGCTGCTGCTGCTGGGAGTTGGTGGTGTTGGTTGATCTTCTACGCGTCCTCGAGAGCCTCTATACCTCTGACGCCACCATCCGATCTACCAGGAAAACACTTGGCGCGAATCATCCACGGCCTGCCAGTCGCGCGCGCACAAAGCCGGGGTCGAGGTCGAAATTGAGAAAGAGACGTGTTGGGCGCGGTCGCTTCGAATCCTGCCAGCAGAGCAGTCGCCACTGTATCCACACCACACTCCTTCGACAACCACCTGGAGACCGACGTGAGGTCGAGAGAGAGCAGTCAAGAACGGACCGGCCATGCTCCCGCGAGTCTACGCCAGCCTCCTCACCACATCTACACGTTACCAGTGACGTTGATCTACTACTGCCGAGTCTGACAGCGAATACGTCCAACTCCATACTCTCATTGGCTCCGTCTACACAAATAAGGGCGAATGAGAATTCGCCGTCTGTCTAGGCTCGAAGTTTGTCTCTTGCACACATATTAGGTAGGGCCATGCTCTCTTCTTCTCCGTTCCTCTGCTATACGGACACGGCGACTGATGGCTCCTAGTCAGTGTGATATAGCACTCCTACCGCCCGGCCGGACCAGGCGACGGCGCGAGCAGACGCTGTACAGCCATCTTGTTCTTGCCCTTTCTGTACCCTTCAGGCCTCTAATAGTGCCATTGGCCGCACATAATCACGGCACCCTCCAATCTCCACAGACGCAATCTCCCTGCCTTGCCGACTGGCACGACACCCTGCCAGATCGAGCATTTAGCCGCGGAATCCGTTGCTGCATCAAGCGCCTACAGCGACCAGGTTGACAACGACCAGGTCAGGCACTAATCGTTACCGCTGGCGAGTACAGCCTTACTCGGCATCGGTCCGTATCAGTCGTGGTACAGTGTTTGCTGTCAAGGCGCCTGGCCTTGGGTGAAAGGTATGCAGTGTGCTGCCAGACACGTTGACATTGATACACCTCATTCCAACCAGCATCGACCGCCATCGACAACCAACCAGGGTCAGTGGAGTCATCGTCATTACCACGACTTCCGTAACGAGCTGAAGCTGTTGTACGGTTTCCAACGCAACGAACCTACTCGTCGGCCGCTCAATACTAATCCTGCATGATATACCCCAAGAAAGGTTCGAAAGCGTGTGCTCCATTGACATAGTCAATGGCAGTGTCCCAAATCGAGGAGAAGATCTTAGGACGCCTCGCCAAGCAGACTGCGCCAGACAACGCCTTGTTATCAGCATCTCTATATCAAGTTCTCGGTCTATCCATTCTCCTCTCGAGGAAGCTGTATAGAGCGCGTAAGCTACGGAAGCTTGATAGCACGCGAGAAACCAAATCCCTTGAGCTATACCACCACATCATATGGCTGGCACGAGAGGGCTTGTCGATCACTGAGGTGTACGTCTTGCCCTATTGTCAAGATGGCGAGCAAGGACCAGAGTGTCGCGTGATGGCAGCGAAGCTGCGTGCTTCGCTGTATCACGTCTTCTGCCTCTTTCACAATCACCCCCCAGTCAGTCAGCTCAGCGGACGGTCCGATGCGACAAGTCCGCCATCGAGCTCCAGGTCACAGAAAGGGGTTGGCGCGTCTACTGGAGACTCCCCTAAGCGAGGCGGTAGAGACAATGACACCAAGCAGCGAACCGGAAAGGGCGTATTGCGCGACCCTGTGCCGTCCATACAATCCGATGCGTCCTTCGTGACCAATCCGTACGGCGGAGGTTCGTCGCAGACACCCCCTCCTGGTCTAGCTATTCTACCACCCGAAGGACCAAGAAAAACACCATCGAGACCTCCCGGGCTACCACCGATCAATGTCGGTGCGGCGCAGTCTGCGGCATCCTTTCTGCTACCACCGCTCAACTTTGTACCAATGGCAAGAGAACACTTCGAAACAGCCCAGCAGTTGGCATCACAACTACTGTCTCCCACCCACGCGCTTCGATTGTCCGTCTCGCTCGAGCACTCTGCTTTCCTGTGGGACTGCGCGAAAGAGCATGAGCGCGCCCGTCGACTGGCCAGGAGAACGATTCAGGAGGTCTACCGATCTTCAGACGGCCTGGATGATGATGAGTTCGCAGATGCTTCGGCACTTGTCCAAGCGCTCGGAGGTGTTGTCAGGAGAGGTTCCACGGAGTCCACACCGCAGCCCAGCACCACACAGTCCCAACAGACAAGTCCGAACAAACCCGCTCCTCGGCAGACTGCTCGCCCGCCCATCGATCGCACGATCGCAGTCAGTCCTCAAAATAGACGCGGCGCCTCTCAACAACAACCTAGTCGAATCCCCCAACCTCCTAGCCAGGTTCCTCAAGTGCCGCGTCACATCATGCGTACTCCAGAGCGCCTCTCTACAGTGCCAGAAGCAGAAGTAGAGTCCACAGCCGACGAAGCGCAACCCAGCGGCACTGAGACTCGCGGCACCCTCAGTCCGCCAGTGTCCCGTCTCAGCAGCCGCAGTCGACAGCGAAGAGCAAGCTCGGTCACATCAACGGCATCCGATAAAGCGAGCAAACGGAGACTTGTGGAACAAGCGGAGGAGCAAGCACGACAGAGACAACGAAGCGCCAGCAACGCCAGTCAGCTCAGCGCCAGCGGCAGTCATAGGAGTCAAGGGTCCGGAAGAGGCGAGGGTGGAACTGGCTCACAGAGAGCGCATAGTCGACAGCAGACGCCTACTGAAGGGTACGTGAGACGCAATAATAGCCCTCCCAAGCAACAGCAGCGTAGAGGTTCGGGTG
This sequence comes from Pseudocercospora crystallina, assembly GCA_003666085.1. Classification (NCBI taxonomy): domain Eukaryota; kingdom Fungi; phylum Ascomycota; class Dothideomycetes; order Mycosphaerellales; family Mycosphaerellaceae; genus Pseudocercospora; species Pseudocercospora crystallina. The sequence continues at coordinate 281,989 of QQNG01000074.1, read as the reverse complement.
CGAGTTCGAGTCGTGGTTGTTGAAATTGTGATAAGAGCCCCTGGTAACGAACGAGCGCTACAGAACACATTCACAACGGCCTTCATATCATCTGAAAAGGAGTCCGCCTTCGTCACCAGCGCCGAACAGACCTCTTCCTCCAACTCCTGAGCGGCGGCCAGATGCGCATCTCAGAGGTCCATCTTCATCGTCAGGAGGAAGAAGAAGTCCGCCATCGAGTGGCGCTTTGAAAAGTAAACAGGGTCCACGAACACCCGTGATGCCGGCAAGCAACAAGTCAACCTTTGGGTCAACGACGAAGCAAATACCTCCGAGTGGCGGCAGTGGACACCACTGGAGACGTTCTTTACCATCAAGGTCGATACGCTCGCAAAGAGGCCACTCACAGCGACATCCTCAACCGGGGAGGAGGTCTTCACCGCCTACACCGCCGAACATGAGCGCGAAAATGGAACCTCCATTGGATGAGCGACGTGAAGCGATCTTGAGGACGCTCCAGATCATCTCTGCTGTAGGTAGAGGATTGAATGTTCCGGGACGGCATAGGAACGGAGCGAGAAGGGTCGTCTAAGTCCCGTCCAATATCCAGGAACGCATAAGCATGGGGCACGACAGGTAGAAAGAGCATGACGATGAGCAATGCGGTATGGAACATAATGAGATATATGTGCGACACGAGGGATGTAATGAAGACATGAAGAACGGATGGACGAGCAATTTGGAACGGGAAAGGGAAAAGGAAAGGCATGCATGCATCATCATCAGCGTTGTAGCGGGTTGTGAGTAAAAGATACCCTTCGGCTTTTGTTGTCTTGTTGATTAGCATCGCACAGTACAGTACCCTTGTACATATCAATGGAGCATGTATCACCTCTATCAGGTTCTCTCCTTCCTGGTCATTCAACCGTTGTCACTACCTCAGTCGAACGTGAGAGGAAACTGTGAGTATACCAATGCTTCATATGCAGATGCTAGAACGCTCACTTGCTAATAGTAGTAGTAGTACATCTAGTCCAGACTTGTCTATGCAAACATTTCAGATTGCAAATGCAGCTGTCGTTCGTGTACACAGCAGACCTGCAGATCCACCGTGGCAGCCCGCTCGATGAGATTACTATCTCTACGCTTTCAACCTCCTCTCCTCGCACTTCACGCAGACCGGATCCTTGCTCTCGCCTCGAAGGAAGTATCGCCCGTCCTCGAACTCGCCATTGCATTCCTGCATTTCATGTCAGCAGACTGTCACCTCAAACCAAAGGTCGTCGCGAAGTACTTACCAGGCAGACAAAACACCCCGGATGCCAATCGACACCCAGAGCCTTAACAACCACATCCGTGACCGGCTTCCTACACTTCCTACACTTGGAAGAAAACCGATTTGTGTGGCAATTGACGCACCAAGCATATCCTTCCTTCTCCACAAAAGGCATACTCGAATCGAAAGGATCACCGCATTGCGCGCAGAAGAAATGACCGACATGCCATTCCGCTCCGCAAGCTTGGATCACCTCGCCTTCAATGGGTGTTCTGCAGGATTTGCAGCGCGGCGAGAAGAGTTCGTGAAAGTCGAGATGGCAGTAAAAGCGGAGCGAGTCATCTCCGTCTTCATGCTCCCACCGTTCAAGATCTTCCGGGTTGGCGTCTTCGGGGATGGGGATAGGCATGCCGGATTGGCGAGCGTAAATTCGATCTAGGCGTGCATTGCGTTGCTTCTCTGGTTCGGGATAAAAGGCGACCAGTTCGAGGTTGGCGTTGCATTGGTGACAGACAAAACATCCGGGATGAAAGCGCTCCCCAGCGGCACTAAGGATGCGACCCGCGATGGGCAAGGCACAGTGTGCACACAGAGCGCCTGACTGCCGAATCGAGGGTGTATAATGCGGCGTCGACTTGCTTGCTGGGATCGGAGTGGAATTCGCGTGCCGTGGCAAAGGTCGGCCCGAAGGAGGGGCGTGGCCATGGCCGGGTGATGGTAAAGGCCGTTGCGGAATGCGACTGCGTGACGGTGAGGTATTGCTTGGGCCACTGACATTGATTGAAGGAGCATCGACATTGATAGCTGGGACAGCGCCGGCGTCGGGAGGCCCAGACGGGTCGTCCGGCAGAGAGATTGAAGGCACAGGCGGGTCATCTGGGGCATTGATGACAGGTATGGGAGGCCTTGGACCGCTGCTAGAAGATGGTCGATCTGAAGACGAAGGCCTTGACGAAGGTGTCCACTTCGGGACATCGTCTACGTTGATCTTCGGAATTCCACTCTTCGAAGGCGAACCGGGCAGAGATTGAGGAGAGGCGCTCCTCTCGGTCACATCGAACGAAGGGATTTGGCTTCTGGATGGGGAAGATGGCAGCATGCTTGATGAGTCGGTCGATTGCCGACCTGACGATGATCTGGTTGGAGATTGCTGTTCCTCCATCACGATCTCCTTGGGCTTCCAATCCTTCTCGAAGCTGACAATTGGCCGACCTGGCTTGTCGCTCACAACTGTTGGCCTAGGTAGACCAGGGCTGTAGTCCTTGCGTGACTTGCTCGTGGCCGCCCGAATATCGTCCCCTCTGATCTCCTTGCCATCTTTTGTGGGAGTGGTCTTCGGCGCCACTTCATCGGCATCGTGACCTGTCTCGGCTGGGGGCGTCGGTGGTAGTATGGGATCGTTCGAGGTATACAACGGATTCCGGCTCTGACTTGGCGGATTTCGGTGTATCTCGACGCGATCGTGTCTCGGCAGAGTGCCATGTGGGAGCGTCTGCAATGTCGGCGCCGAATTCGATCGTTCCATCTGCTGAAACTGGGCCCTGACTCGCGCGAATGGGTTCTTTCGCACATACGAAGGCAAAGCCTGGCTCGCCGATGGGGCCGACTCCTTTTGCTCCTCTTCAACCATTGTCTCCCTCTTTTTCGGTGGGGACGTCTCCTCTTCTGGATCCTCGTATATCTTATCGTCTGGGTTCATAAACTTCTTCTTCTCCAAACTCAAGACGCGTCTACTCCCACTGCTTGACCTTCGATGGGCGACGACGATATCGTTGTGGACTTGTTCGGCTAACTGGTCATAGCTTTTTCCGTTGGATTGCCGTCTCTTCTGCACGGACACACTTCCGGTCGGTGGGCTCACTTTTCGTGGGATCTGGAAGCTGGGCCGCTTGTTGAGGGTGGAGTTGTCGCCAGAGGATGAACTGTTGCTGCCCTCTGATGCGCTGCGATGGCCGTCCAATAACATGGCGTCTTGGGGGTGACTGCGATGATAACTGCCTTTCCTCAAATGCGATCGATAATCCCGATTCTTCAAGTCTGGGTTGGCAAATGAACCATTCGCTGCCTCTGGGTTTTGATGTTTCCAAACCAATTCCGCTGCCTCGTCTTGCGCATCCGAGTGAACTTTGCGCTCCTTTTCTATGTCCATATCTTCCAACGCCTGTCTCAACGATCGCGCCTCTTGCTTCTCCATCCAGCGCATTCCATTCTCTCTATACGATATGCTGGGCGTGCGGCGGACTGCAGGGGCTGGGTCCTTGGATGGTTCTGGGGCTCGTTCGGGCGATGCAGATGGCGGTCGTGCAAGTGGTCGGCCGGCGAATGGGCTTCTTGCTGCGGTTCTGGACGATAGATTCGAGTCGGTGCGGCGGTGGGAGAATTGGTAGTTTTGGTGCTGCATGATCGGCATGCTGTTGCTAGCATGAAGCGGCGGTCGATCATCATTTTGGAGCTTCGAGTCGAAGTTGTCGGTCTCTGTTCGTCGCAAGCTTCCGAACTTCGAAGGCGGAGGAGGTCGAGACCCTGACGGGCGAGCAGGACGGTCTTTTCGGAGCTCGGAGAGGTATGAAGCTGTTTTGGCTATTGGTGAGCAAGTGTCGTCTTCGATGGTCATGCATTCTCGCAGACGTGAAGCTCTTGGCGGCGTATGCGGCAGAACAACAGTTGGTGAAGATGGCATAGAAGAAGTGAAGTGGGACGAACCCATCTGCTCGTTCGACATGTAAGTCGGAGCTGGAAGTGGCCTGTCTTTGCTGTTCAGCATGGTGAATGAGATCTGTCTGTTCAGTCGCTGGTTGCTGCAGGGATGGCTGGAATGTGAACGGTCGCTGTGTAACGATCTGGATGCGATGCAACTAATGATTAGGCATATGGAAGACGCAGAAATGACAGTGTTATGCAGCCTGTAGGAAAGCCTCAACGCCTATACATGCATAGGAACAGGATGTAGTCCGTGAGTCTGTCGTTGGGAGCGCGATTCCAGGTACGCCTTCAACTGCTTCCCACTTCTTGATGCTCTTGGCAAACAGAGCGTTGGCGGGGCAAGCACCACCCCAATGAGGAAGGACCCTAAGCCAAAGTCATAACCGTCGCGGAGATTCTGATCGGGACGCTAGAGACATGTCCGGGCATATGGCCATCTTTGTGACATCAAACGGACATGGCAGGGGCATCTGCTCTCATCAAATCTCTGCCAGTCAGCCAGTCCTCTGGGTCGTCCAGGCGTGACACTTGATATGGTGAAAGCGGGCCGAGGGCATGAAATGCGACCGGATTGCACACCAGACGTCTGGATTAGACAGTTGCGCCGTTTTATATCCAGAATTCCTCAAGACCGGGTCTGAAGGTGCCATGCATGCGTTGTTGACCAAGATGTGAGCACTTGGCTCGGCAATCATGATCCACATAGAACTGCCGCTTCACGTTGAGACGGCGTCGAAGCTCCCGAACTGCAGTGTCGGTGGCCCGCATCCCGTGACGACGTGTCAACCTGGAGCCGGACATTGATGGACTTTCCACTGCCATCTCGTGTGCAACACGTCTTCAACAACTTCACATCCCAAACGGACTCAGATATGCCCGTACCTGCGAGAGCTCCGACGCAGGGACGCAAGGTCGACGGCTGTGGCGCAATGGAGCTCTTGCCATTGGCATTGCTGCCTCAGCTCGCACCAGGAACGAACTCAATTGAAGGAGCTGACTGAGGTACAAATACCGCCTGAAGAATCTGAAGAATAGCCACTGAAAGAGGACATCTCAATTTTACAGACAGCGCCCACATCTCAATTCGCATTCTTGATTGAACCGCGCAGAGTACTGACATGCAATGGCGGCCAACGGCGAATCCAAAAAGCGTGAGGCTGAGAGCAGCTCTGAAGTTCCAGAGTCCAAGCAGCAAAAGCAGGAACGACTGGATGTCCTCGAGCAAGCAAAAGAGGACGAGACTGTCGAGAAGCAGACCATCAAAGGTGGCTGTCATTGCGGGTGAGCACGCGCCAGTGAAGAGCCACATCGCACAGCTACTCATTCATTGGTAGCTTCATCAAGTACACCTTCGACTATCCTGTCCCAGCGTCTGGTATCCTAAAGGCAAACCGCTGCAACTGCACTTTCTGCCAGAAGTTCCGCACAACAAACCTCTCCCTGCCCTCCGCCGACGACTTCAAGCTGCTCAGTCCAAAATCTCGCGACGATCCAGCATTGGGCAACTATGCGCCGCGAACTAAGACTGCTGCACGGCACTTCTGCAAAGAGTGTGGGGCTCATTGTTGGATGGAGGGTTACTATGAGCATGGAGGGAACAGATATGATATGTTCATGATCAATCTTGCGACTGTGGATCAGCCGCAGGGAGACTTGGATTTGAGTAAGGTAAGAAACTAACGGCCGGAAAACATCCAATGTCTGAGACACGCGCTGACCTTGCGTCCTTTGCTTTGTAGGTCAGAGTGCAGTATTTTGATGGGCTGCATGATAATTTCTATGCTGGGTTGAAAGATACACCGTGGCCGAATGGACTGTCATGAGAGAAGTGAAGAGAAGTGAAGGGTAATGTGAAGGTTAATCAGAATTCAAGACATTTGGAGAGCGAGGCTTTCACATGCCGTCAAAAGGTGAGCGCGCAGACTGACGATATCGTTTCAACCTTGAGCTCTTCCAAGTGCAAACACCTTCGTGCACAACAGACATCTCTCTACGACCATCTTCTTACTCCAGACGGCGCATGATCGCTCCATCAGCAACAACACTGAGCACCTGCAACATGGTTAGTCCTCATTCGCGCAACTCAGACACTCAATCACGGTGAGCTGATGCTTCTCTAGGCGCTACGCAAACGTAATAAGCCAAATTCTCAACTTGAACCGACAATCTCCACTCCGAGAACCGCTGAGATGCCTGAGAAACCTTTCCGTCTCCTCGATCTGGCCGCTGAGCTGCGAAACAACATCTATGAAAACGTCATCGCCTATGAGACCGCTCGACTCCGAAAAGATGGTCGCCTTACCACCGACTGCGCTCTGTCAATGGTCAACAAACAAATCCGGCAGGAGTTGGTATCTCTCCTCATCAAAGGGCCCAAGACGATCGAAACTACGGCCCGCCGTTGCAAATTCAATCACATTTTCAACTACTTCGATGACATAGACAAGAAGGACATTGCGGCGTTCCAAGATACGGAGCTGACTATCAGACTTACCTTCAACAGAGATTATCGCAAGCAATTCGACTCTGTTAGTACATGGGCCTATGGACTCGCCGCCAGGCCCGGATCTCTTGCGCCACTCAATATGCAGTATTCAGTCCGGGTGGGCGCAGCAGAGGCTGGTCTGCACGACGTTGAAGAGGAGTTCAGAATATATTGCGAAATCTTCAAGGGACTTCACGAAGCACGAGTCTACGACGAGGAGATGGGAAAGGTGCTCGACGCGATACGTGCGGAGAGTGAGCGACAGAGAGTTGAGATACGAAAAACGCTTTCTGCAGGACCGAAGAAGGGAACAGGCTACAAATTCCGGCAGTCGATGATGTTTCCCTTTTAAGCTCGTCGGTATTGAACGCGAGGAATCGGAAGAGCGGACTGCTTCACAGCGGAGGAGATTCATGGGCATGGTTTCAAGGTTGAGCGATTTGCAAGCCTAGTCGGAGGATTTTGAGAGCCGGCGGGTCGCGACCAGCTTCACTGAAGCCAAGACCCGCCTTTCTCAATACTTCTTACGGTCATTGCCAGCATCAAGATCAAGGAGTATCACTTACACGCGAACGAAGAGCGAAGCATCTTACAGGAATTTCAAGACATCCGGTTCCACCTTTGATCCGAAGCCCGAAGCCGACATCCTGACATGCCATCGATCACTAAACGATCGAATTGAAAGAACGATGCTTACTTCTATGTGCCCTATATTTCGATGCCAGTTTGGGGTCACCATAAAACTCTCGTATTTCAGAGTCGCAAAAACAATGAATGCCAGCTTCATCACAGGCCATAAGAGGCGAGTATGCCTTCACATGTCTTTCGTTCTGGTCCGTGCAGCCAACAAACCACGACATCTTCTTTGATAGCTCGTTCATACAATGTACCTCTACGGAAATAGCTTTGTAGTTGAGCACAAAGCGTGACAGGCCGAATCACCGCAAGCGGCTCACCGCCAAGCGCGACATCATGGTAAATGATACCAGCGGCTGGTACGATGCACAGCAGCTAACGTTAAGTTTAGGAGCTCTTTTCAAACATCACATTAACGATACGAATGCCGATGAAGAGATATACCGAAGCCTCTTCCGGTTTTCGTTTCCTCGACCTCCCCGCTGAACTACGAAACGATGTGTACGAAAAGGTTGCGGCTGAAGACACAGGCTACCTGAACCAAGCCCGGAAACTTCAGACTGTCGGCGCCCTCACTTTCTGTAATCGCCAGATTCGAAAGGAGTACCTGCCAGTCGTGGAGTACGCATGCGCGAACATCAAAATCAACGTTCTTGACTTCGATTTTGATCATCTCACTAACCACCTCACTTCCCTCTTTGCCCACCCGCGGGCCGATCTCACAAATGTCCAAGTAGAGGTCCGTCTCGATTTCTCGCGTCACTTCCAAGATGCAGAATATGAATATTGTAAATGCCTCACACGCCTTGCCAAGTGGATATCCCATTTTGCAGATGTCTCGATACAAGCCGTGAAGAAAGTTACGTTTCGGTATGGGATTGGGGACTGTTGGACTGGACCGGAGGATCTGATCTGGGGGACTAGGACTGGCTTCCACGACATGCTAAACCGCACCTGCGAAAAGAAGGGGCGTGGTCAAGAATCTGGGGAGTGGTCGCAATTACTGAAGATATCGGGCGTTATTGAGGAGGAGGTTGAAAGAAGGCTTGATACTGAGCCAGCGAAGAGTGCAGTCAGGGGCAGATGTGTGGTGTGTTGATTGGCGCCTCTAGTCGTCATCTGCAAAATCGCAAGCGCGAGTGAATAGATGTTCACATGCTACAACCGCCACCCATCTGGCCTGTGCTCTGAACCTTACTTGCGCCACGCTGCTTTTGGCCTGCGCACCTTTACTCTACAGAAAACGGTTGAAACGTCTCAATCTCGACTTCAACACTTCAGCAACACAAGAAACGATGGTATATCTCCAATGCGCGTTGAGACCACCGCAACAACAGCTAATTCTAATCAGAAGCCAGTTGAACTCGCCGACGTGACCAGCGCCTCCATCACTAACGCCCACGTAAGCAGCGCCATGAACAAGACCCTCGCAACTGCCGGCGATCAAAACTGCATCCACGAACATACAATAGTGCGTCTCAACCACGGAGCGAACACTCATGCATCACCAGCTCACGTCACTCAGGCTCGCCGCACCGCCAGTACCACTGGCGTGGTCATCATGGCACACACCGAACAAGAACCTACGATAGAAGAAAAGCCCTTCCCCTTCCTCGACCTCCCGCTAGAGCTACGCCATACCATCTACGATTTCGTTGCCGAGAACGACACTATTCTCATCGACCGACGCGGAAAGCCTACCACGGCACACGGACTCGGCACCGTCAGCAAGGAGATACGTGCAGAGTACATGAAAGTCGCCGCCTACGCCTGCCAGAGAGTTCGAGCTCGTGTTCCCAATTTCGAAGTCAAGCGAGTGGTCAAGTTCTTCAACACACTCAAACGCAACCCGCGGGTCAAGCTTGACGAAATCGAGTGCACCATGGTCCTCAAACTTCATCGACGAGAAAACGAGAAACTAGCGGAATTCTACTGCGATCGGTTCGAAGACTCCTTGAGCGAGTTTCTGAATCCGAAGGAAGGCATTTTCGAAGTCGTGCGCGAATACGAGCTTGGCCGACACGATGCAAACGACGCTCAGTGCAAGTGGCTTGACACAATATCCAACGATCTGCTCGGCCGCATCGATAGGCTGATGTTCGCGATCGATGACCTGGAAGAGGAACCCGATGCGGACGAGGATGAGCTTGATGAGATGCGGAAGTGGCAAAGCGAACTTGAGTGGGCGCAGTCCGCGATTTCGGAAAAGTTGCGCGACATGAAACGTGTGCTTTCAAGCCATGGCGAGGATGAGGACAACAGTGAGGCTCCGACAGACCGAGTGGACCTTTAGGAACGTAAGTAGACGAAGAGGAAAACGCCGGAGAGAGCCAGGGTATTGGGGAATTCAGTAGAGCTAGACTTCACGTTTAAGGACCTGGCATGCTCTGATGTAGGAGATTGGTCCGGCGAGCGCACGGCGTAACGAGGCAGAGAAGGGTTGATGAGGATAGGAAGTTGCTTTATTTCGGATAGATCGTTGCGGTTGCGGGTTAAGGGACTTTGGAGAGTGCATTCTTGAGCACTGCATCGAGCACTGGCTGAAAATCTGACGCACGCCCTTTCACTGCGCATCCATCAAAACCTTCGTCCAATCAAACTTCTCCCACTTCTTCCTAAAACCCTCCAATCTCCTGTCATGCCTCTCCCATCTCCCCTGCTTCTTAATCACCTCCGGTCCCTTGTCAAGCATACCACCGATGATCTCCCTCGCAAAAAGATCGCCCTTTGGCCATCTCCGCTCGTCTTCAATCACATGTCCCATACCTCCATCCAGGGTATAGAAGACATGGAAATACGGCATTTCCTTTACCATAGCTTTCCTGAATGCCGCTTTGCCATAGCCCGGCTTCTGGACGAGTGCGAGGGTATCGATAATAGGCTTATGCTGGCTCCATTGCTCGTCCGAAGCAAGTACGGCTTCTTTGAAGTAGGCTGGAGCGTTCTCAGCGAGGTGATGAGGAAGTGGAATGGCATTGAGAGCCGCATGACCTCTGCGACTGTGCATGTGGGCGGCATTTTCGTAGAAGATGACGCTCTTGTCCTGGGCATGGTAGAAACGAGTCAGTGACTTCATGAAGTTGCGCATCTCCTCCCATTCGTCGTCGTCGCATTCGAGGAGGTTGAGACGATGCTGGAGGGGTACGATCACGGCACCGCCTTTCGCGAGTTCGGGCTCTGTGGCTAGTGTCATGTATGTGCGAGTCGCTAGACTGACTACAGGCGCAGTAGGAGGCGTGTTGTTCTCTTCGTGGTAACAGAGCGGGCAGCTCTCCAGGATCCTTTGCATCTTCTGAAAGTCGCCGATCGCTGCGTTTCGAAGGTTGCCCTCATTTTTAACAACTTTCTTAGATAGGTTCGACGCATTGTCGTCCATGTAGTCCAGGTCGTTCTTGAACTTGCCATCCTTCGCGATACGCTCTGCGAAGGCCCTGCCTTCGCCTGCAGCCACACCGCGGGTTCGCTTCTCCTGCTTCACCATGTCTTCGATGGACATGTCCTCGTTCTCTTCTACGTTGCCGCGCTCACGGTTGCGTCTTCCCGAGAGTTCCTTCACCTCGCCTGAGCGGTCTCCGGCCAGCATGCGGTTATTGAGTACGACCACATCTGATTGCAAATTGTTGGCCAGGCTAGCTGCTTCTGCAACCTTGTACTCCTCCTCTAGTTGAGCCGCATTTGGGGCGTTTCGAAGTTTGGCCTTCATCATCTGCGCTTTCAACTTGTTGAGCGCAGTTTGGTCGAGAACGGCAGTCTTCATCGGTGGCTCAGACTCTGCAATTGGCTGTACTTGCGCGGCACTGGGAATCTCAATCTGCTTCTCCGCCTCCTCTCGTCTAAGTCCAGCCTTCATCTTGCGCTCTTGAAAGAACTCGCCGGAAGGCTTTTCTAGACCCACGTATTCTTTGCCATACATCTTCCTCCTGTCCAATTCGCGTTCCTCTTCTCTTGCATCGTCAAACAGACGAAGGTCGCCGTACGTTTCCAAAGCCACATCATCGACTTTCGTCTTAGATTCCTCAGCTTTGCGGTACACCCCCTTGAGCTTGGTCATGCGCCATGAGCTCCCACCGTCGCCGAATGTGTAATTGACTTCATGCTGAGCTGGTTCGTCTTCAAGCTTATCAGCTTGCGTAGCATCATTATCGCCGTCCGAATCAAAGTCGTTCTGCAGATTAGCCAGGTGCTTGTTGACATCGCTTTCATGGACTTTGAACTCGTGACTCTCCTTTGCGCCCACAAATTGGCTAGGTGGCGACTTGGGCTTCTTCCGTTGAACATAGTCAATGTCCAATGCAGATGGCTCTTGCATCCACGAATCGCGCTGTACTTTGGTCTCCTTCAAGTCCTGATCCCGCTGATCAAGCACATTCTCCTCCGGAGGCACAGTAGCAGCTTCCTTCTCGACCCATTCGTCGTCTTCGTCGTTATCGCTGTCGAACACTTTCACCTCTTTAGTAGATGGCTCCTTCTCTCTGGGGGATTCGCTGCGGCGTCTCTTGTGATGTCTCCTCTCATCGTCCTCTCGGTCGCGGTGACGCTTGCGGTCGCCATCTCGGTGTCTGTGTCGTCGCTCGCGATCGCCGTCTCTTTCTTCTCGGTCCTTGCTTCGATGTCGATGTCGATGCCTTAGCTCTTCGCGATCATCGTCCCGATGTCTGTGCGAGCGGTGGTGATGTCGGTGGTGTCGGTGTTCTCTGTCTTCTTCGCCGCGGTCGCGACGCCTTCGCTCCCCTTCCTCCTCTCGAGCTCTGCTCTCCTGCAACTCCTTCTCGAAATCTTCCAAGCCCATTCTGCTTGCGATGTGGTTGTTATGCAGGGTTGTGAGAGGTTGATGTCGGGGAGTCGCGAGTCGCGGGGAAGAGCTCCAGAAATTTTGGTCCCTCACTCGCGAAGCTACATCATCACATGCAAAACACAAACTACGCGCAGATCTTGGCCATCCGGAAGCTTTGAGACTTCTTATAACGCGCACTTCAATACACACGCAAACCAGATACACGCTCCGAATCGTCAGCGACTACGACGAGCATGGCGTCGGCCGATGCCTCCAATCCGCCTTGCGCTGTCGTCTGCGTAGGCATGGCAGGCAGCGGCAAGACGACCTTCATGCAGCGCATCAATGCCCACCTTCACACTCAGTCGCAGGCCTCGTCAACGCAGCAGCCGCCATACGTCCTCAACCTTGATCCCGCAGTGCGCAGCGTACCCTTCGACTCGAACATCGATATTCGCGACTCTGTCAACTACAAGGAAGTCATGAAGCAGTACAACCTCGGACCCAACGGCGGCATTTTGACCAGTCTGAACCTCTTCAGCACCAAGATCGACCAGGTCATGTCTATATTGGAGAAGCGATGTCTCCCACAACCGCAGAAAGAGTCGAAGCCACTGCCAAGCCATATCATCGTAGATACGCCCGGACAGATCGAAGTCTTCGTCTGGTCTGCATCGGGCAACATCCTATTATCTTCGCTGGCGTCGAGCTTTCCTACAGTGATAGCCTATATCATCGATACGCCGCGAACGACTGAGAACACGAGCACCTTCATGTCGAACATGCTCTATGCGATCAGCATCCTCTACAAAACGAAGCTACCCATGGTGCTAGTCTTCAACAAAACAGATGTCAAATCTGAAGACGAAGCAGTCGATTGGATGCGCGACTTCGAGAAGTTCCAACAAGCGGTACAGGCCGAAGAAGAGCAAGAAGGTGAAGGAAGAGGATACATGGGCCCTCTGCTGAACAGCATGAGCTTGGTACTAGAGGAGTTCTACAACCATCTGTCCGTCGTCGGAGTATCATCAATGACTGGCGACGGCGTAGACGACTTTTTCAAGGCCATCGAAGAGAAGCGTCGGGAGTTCGAGAAGGACTATAAGCCCGAGCTCGAAAAGCGACGAGCCGAAGCTGAAGCGCAAAAGGAGCAGATCCGGGATAAGGAAGTAAGCAGGATGATGAAGGATATGCAGGTCTCTTCCAAGGCGAAGGGCACGGGGAAGTATGCGAAGAAAGCAGAGCCGGAGACTGTTAGTGATATGGAAGACGAGGACGAGGATGAAGAGGACCAGGGCATCGTAGATCCTGATCCTCAGAACGATGAACAGGAAGAGATTGACCAGGCCTTTGAAGAGGGCCTGAAAGCGCGATATGAAGCTGCTCTGAGAGATGGAAGTGCGTCTGCTACTGCGCAAGGCGTAGCTGACTATATCCGTCAGAGCCAACGATAAGGTCGTATTCTGCTTGGAAGGTTGGATGGCCGACCACATGATCTTGATACTTAGCGAGGCGTTCGGGTGATGGTTGCAATTGGCAACGTGAAGTCTCTTGTCCCTGAATTTGATCGATCTCATACTGCCACTGTGGCTTGACCTGCTTGACGACCCTGTCTCGTAGCGCCGATGTTCTTGGCCCTGTTCGCAAGGGGATCGACAGGCACTGAAGAGGTGTGGCTGATCCCTGACTCAAAATCCAATATCGTCGTTGTGGAAGCATTGTCAGAGGAACTTCGGCCAATGCACGGGATCGTACGGCGACACGAATCGCAACATCATAGTGATGATTTCTTATCAATTCTTCGTGACCTTGGTGAGACCGTCGTACCGTGTGCTTCCGTCTGGGCCAATGCCGGGACGTGCGTACGCGCTGATTTAGCTGTGGGTCTCTTGCAATGAAGTCCAGACACTCAGCTGAGAATCACTTCACCCGCCTCACTTCTCGAAGCACAGCGAAGCTCTCTGGACAAAAGGACATGCGAGGTCGCATGCAGGGCGACAGCCACCCCTTCCGGAGCGGACCCGACAAGGACAACCACCACCGTGCCGCAGTACGGCGAGTCGAACAGGAAGAGGTGAAGTTGTAATCCCTGACTCGTCCATGGCACAGATGGATATTCGATTTCCCGATCGATGATGACATCCAATGCATAGCGACCGGCGCGACACACGACTCCACAGACTTTTACATTTTCTCGGGCCGCTGCAAGACTCTCGCTCACCTGCGCCCTGCACACCGGCCCAGTCCGGATGGCTGGTTGTGAAGATTGTTGAAACCGTACCGTACCGAACATGCGCTGGCGGGGGACGGGCGGTGAAGCAGTCTTGCAGTGTTTGGTTCAGCGTCCTTGCATCTTGCATCGCTACCACTAAAACACACATTTGAGGGGAGGAAACGTTTGTTCCAAATCGCCAGCCACTACTGCCGCGGGAGTAAGTAAGAGCCACAGATCAAGTAATCTATGGCTCAGTCAAGAGAGAAGAGATCGACAGTGTACCAAAGAAAAACCTCCAACTCGGCAGCCGCGGCGCAGCGGAGCGGTAGATTATCAGCATGTCTATTGCTACCTCATCTTCGATCTGTCCGAGCTCTGAGTCTGTTTCCTGCTCCTGCGGTGTGCAGCAATATAGATGCCCAGACTATACGTGCGGCCTCCACGTGCGTGCTTCAGCCGTGCCAGCGAACACACACACACGCACGGGACAACGAGACAGCGGCTGGCGACTCAGCAGAAACAGACCAATGCACACAAACCGGTCTGTAGTCCTGGCGCAGTGAAGTTGGAAGTCAGAGATTACTTGGTTGTAGTGCTCCCTTATTCTCAATGCAGGTGGATTGGTCAGATCTCGTCACGGACGACATGCCGGTCGAATTTTACAGGGTGCAAGCTCTCCCCAAAGCTATGGCTGTCCCTGCGTTGCTTGAGCTCCAGCTTCAGCTTCAGCTCCTGAAAATGTGAAGTGTGTGATGAATGTAAGAAATCGGCACACGAGTGTTAGAATGGGCACACGTGGCGTCGCAGAATATCGCGGTATTCGTCAGTTGGATGTGTTCATTACAAATCCGGATTGGAATCTGCGTGTGATATAGAGAACAATGCGTGGACTACAAATCTTCGCAGCCATTTCATGTATGTAGTCGACCTCGGCGACGTTATCTGCAGTAGAAAATCCCTTTCTGTTGTATTTCTCTGATCTCTCGCTCGTAATCGTCCCAAGCACTTGTCGTAGACTGTAGCTTCACCAAAGCTTTCCCCAACCGTCTGTTTGCGTCATGCCTAAGCTACAGCAAAAACCAGTTTGGCCGCCCGTCCCATGATGCTCCCTTGTTTCCCGCGCCATGAAAGCAGTTCTGGGTATATCGCTCAAAAACAGTCCTGATTGCTCAAAAGAAGTGGTAGTAGTAAGGGGTGGGAGTGTCGAATCGAGAGATTTCGAAGAAGCCTTGCTAAGGCGTCTTGCCCTCTTCAGTCTCGGATCTGGGACTTCTCGATTGCGACTTCTCCTCTGAGAGGCGGCGGTGCTCACTGGCAGCGAGCGCGAGGCTGTTCAGTCCATTCGACAAGCCAGGAGATGGATAGCTGTAATGCAGCGCATCTGGGTCAACCATGGCGGCTGTCGGTGGGATGTAGTCAAGCGAGGCGGTGAAGTTGGATCGGTGGAGTGGTGGTCGGATGCTGTTCAACTCCGGCATCGCCATCGGCAAAGGTGGAATTGGGCCGGTATCTACAGCGTTGTTGAGAAAGTACGGGCCCGTCGCGGGCAGAAGTATTTGTTGGTCAGTGGGAAGCGTTGGCACTGCTTGAGCGGCTTGCACTTGTTCCACGGCCTGTGCGGCTTCTTGCGCCTGTTGCGCCTGGGCTTGCTCAGCAAGTTGCTGCTCTACAGCTGCTTCGAGCGCCGCTGGCTCAGCTTTGACCGCCGACTTCTTCGCGGGTGCTTTGGCCGGCTTTTTCACCCTCGAGTCGTCGCTAGTTCGAGAAGAGCCGCGCCCATTCTGATGCGTCCTTCGGTGCTGTTCCATGTTGTCCTTGCGGGTGAATGCCTTGTTGCACTCAGGGCAGAAAGCGTCCTTCTTGCCCGTGTGCTTCTTGGCATGTCGCGCAGCGTGCCCAGAAGTTGTGAAGAAGTCATTGCATCCGACTTGCTTAGCCATCGGGCACGGGTACTGATTCTTCTTCTGCGGCTTTTGATTTGATTGTGCGGAGACAGCCGACACGCGCGATGGTTCAGACGATGGCGAGTCGGATGAGCGGAATGCTTGAGCAGCAACTTGCTGTTGTGGGAGCTGCGGCTGCTGTTGTGTTGGCATCGCTGGCGGCATTGGATATGCAGAAGGCATGGTCCCTGTCGCGTCCGGAATGGGAGGGTACATGGACGCGTTTGAATCGTCCATCTTGGAGTAGGCGGCGTTGTGTAGATAGTAGTGCTGTTGATGGTGGTGGTGCGGCTGTTGGTGCTGGACTTGCGGGAGATTCTGGCCAGCCTGTTCAAGAGTGTATGTTGGCGTAATTGGCGAGTATGCGGAGGAGTCGCTGGAGGAGCTGCGGGCGAGCTGCGGCGGAGAGGACACGCTGGGAGTCGAGGCGGCGCTTGACGCTCGAGAATGCGCCGTCAGCGGCGGGAGTTGGAACTTGGAGGGCACAGAGGCTACGTCACTACTGTTGAGTAGTGAGATTCGTCGGCCTGTGCAGTCCGTACCGTCCATTATGTGGCAGCCAGCTTCAAGACGCGGTGGTCGGTGGATGTATGCGTTGAGCGAGCTTCAATGGCACGTGAAGAGTCAAACGGAGAGAGCAGCCAGTGTCGAGTCGAGGGGCACGGATGTTGGGTGCTGGCGTTTGGCGAAGGAGGGCGGGCGCGTAACAATCAGCGGAATGTGTCCAGACGAAGGATGCTCAAGCTGGTGCTGGTGTCGATGCTGTCGACGGGGACGCTGGTTCCTTTGACGTGGTGGACAGTGGCTGTTGGCGTGTTTTGCAGGCGTCTCGTGCAAGGGAGAGGTGTAAGCGCGAGTTGATGGTCGTTGTGGAACGAGCAAGCGGAAGCAGCAGAGCAGTGCGCAGAAGTAGAGCCAGGTAGTCAGGCGGTGGTGGAGGAGAAAAGCGGTTACGCTATGAACAGGACAAGAAGGTTATGGATTATGAACCGGCGGCAGAGAGCACTCTCGGCCGCAGTCCAGGTATGGATCATGGAAGACAGAGGCTCGAGGAGAGCAGTGGGACCCTGACGAACATGTAAATGGACTGGCAGGCCTCTCGCAGGCAGCGCAGCGCATCGCATCGCCCGCAGCAGAGACGCCAGTACCACCCGCCCGCTGTGGCTGTCTGCAGACTCTCTCACATAGACTAGTACTCACGCCGGACTTGATGATCCCTGACGAAGTACAACGGCAGCTAATGCATAACGCTCCAGATCGACGATTGCGACGGAGCCAAGACCGCTCGCTGCGAACCTGCGAAGGCCTGAAGGGGCCCCGAGCCAAACCCGCCAGCCTCCCGACTGCTACTGTGCAGCCACAGCAGCATTTGTCCAGGTACTGGGAAGGTACGGTAGGTATACCACGTTGGCCATCCCAATCTCAGCCTCTTGTGCGTGCAGCTGCTGCTGTGCAAGAGCTGTCCAACGCCGATGCCAGGACTCGAAACCCGCGCAAACAAGCGGCCCCGCGAAACGAGGAGGAGGAGGAGGAGGAGGAGGCATGCTGACGATCGAGAGATCGCATCCATGTGTGACCTGTTTCGTCGGCCGGGCACCTCATTTGCCCTGCCGCGGTGCTGCCAAGCGATAGCTGTGGCTTGAGACAGCCACCTTTCTCATGGGGTCAATGTCTCTCACACAACAGCTCGCTTCCACTTCGAAGCAGATCGTCCATCAGCCGGCCTGACCTCCGTGCTTCTCCAACAACGCTTCGAGCACGCTGTTGTCAGTCATCAACTAGAAGTACCGTCTGATGTTTTGCGCCGAGCAGGCTGAATTGAATGCGATCAATCCTGAGGCTTTGTCCTGTCCAACGTCATAACCGCTCTGCCGCGGAACTCCACTCGTGCGACACGGCGTGCCACAAGCCGGCTCTTGGACGCGTGAATCTGTTTTGCACAAACCGTGTCAAATGCTCCCTCTCGACTAGCTTGTAGTCGAGCTCACAACAAGGAACGGGAGCTCGAGGGTCTGGACCGTGAGACTCACATCTGTATCTGCACAACCATCACAAACACAACTTGCGACGTGGCAGCCGCCACTCGAGACAGCAGATGGCGAGCCACACCAAACTGCGAATACATCTTCGTACATGGTCCCTTCGATCTAGAGGTCGGCGGCCACCTGTGGATGAATTATAGCCTCTACGGCCACTTGTGATACCACAGTGGTATCACCGTGGGTCACAAGAGTGGGTCCCTCCCTGGGTCAGCTAGGAAGCCGACCAGGTCACTGTCGCTACCTTCTTAGGCTTAGCGCCGTGCTTAGCGACGGTGGCTGCAGTGGATCGAGATATAACCACGTTGGCCTCAAGTGGGTCACAGTGTGGCCGCTTGCCGTGGCTCGAGGGTGCCGACCTCTACTTCGATCCCTTGCCAGGAACAAGGGCGCTCGGGGATTGTACCCTTGACACCCGAGGAACTGGGTTGCCCTGCGTTGACCAAGCTTAGAACGACTGACGGCTTGTTGATTTTCGGCCTAGCGCCGCGACTTGCTGCGGACCGCTCGACAACGTGCTGTGATCAAGGCCCTGAATTTCGATCGCGCTAGAGCATCCTCCCCTCTCCCTTCATTCGACCAAAAGCTGCCCGGTCTCTGCTCCGGATCCCAGCCTTTGCAGAGCAATCGAAGATCTGAGCATCTTCCGCGGACCAAAGCTGGTCGACCCTCTCGCTTGGGCTGTAATCAATTTTCACACCGTCGTGACCGTCTCGCCCAGTCTTTATGCCCCTGTTGAAGACGCGCGTGGTTGTCAGACAAGGCAGGGAACAGCGCAAGTGCACCAGGCCAGGCGTGGCTTGCTCGTTCTGCCACCTTGCACGGGAAGCGTTCATTTGACGTCACATGCATCTCCACAGCATTGACATCGCCTTGACGGCCGGATCGAGGTCCGAAGACGTGCATGGCAGTCTCTTCACTTGCCGTCTGGTGTTGAAAAGTCGAGCGCTACTAGCAAGGGCATCTCACAAACAAACGTATTGATTACGAGCTGCGGAAGTAAGAGTTTTCCGGTAGAAGGACGTGACTCGGAAAGCGATAGGATGACACCGACAGGCATCTTGACTCTGGTGTCTTGATCAGGAAGAGAAGGAATGGTCAGAGCACACTACACAGGTTCCCCGCTGTCCCCGACTGACATCGGCATTGACTGACACGTCGGACACTCCGGCGCTCATATTTGCAGTCCCTTTGCGCGCGCCTACCTGGCTCCGGGGCTAACACACAGCGCCATCATGGTCGTCTGCTTCGCTACGAGACTTCTTGTTCGTCTTGGAACTGGCGCGTAAAGCTGCCGCCGAACGCTGGCAACGACCACACGGCGACACCTTTGGCACTGAATCCTTCCAAGGTCAAGCTATCAACGAGCTATCGAAGTCAAAACATCGAGCTACTGCCCGCTCCGCTGCCCCTCATCTTTCTCTACATGTGCTCAGCAGAGCCGCACCCAAGATCTTGGTCCGATTGGGCGACTGCTCAAAAGGCTCAGGGCCGCTTCATACACGCCAATCACTGCCACGCAATGTGATCTCGCGAACAGCAAACAGCTTCGGCGGTACGTCTTCATGGTCTCGTATCGGCCCCGGAGCTGAAGGCGCATTCATGCCCCAGTATGCACTTGACTTGACCAGAGGATTTGGGGTGGACAGAATGGGATGGCGATGATATCGGCACAGTGATGCCCCAACACGCAGCAGTCTTCACAACCCCATGCAGAACCCACCAAGAGCATTCCCGGATGCAGAGAAGTAATGTTCCAGTGCTGAAAGCGTGGGCTAGGGCGCCGTGATGTTTTCCTCAGTGAAGCGGATTGATCTCCGCGATCCTCGAACGTGTGCAGGGTAAACAGATGCAACGCAGGGAACTGTCGTTGGTAGAGCACTCCCAATTAGATGTGGCTGAAGAGAGTCTCATTGATACTAGCGTGTGCAGCTACGCAGATCATTGACCTCAATCTTCGATCTCTTCGGCCTTGAGGTCCTTTAGGAAGTTGGGAGCGACGTGGACGACTCCTCGCTCTCCGAGAGACACGATGGCACATGGTGCGGTACTAGAGGCCATACAGCAAGACAGCACTGTGAAAAATTGCACGCTGGCAGCTCTGCTCTTTTGATAAAGTCAGAGGCATACCATGCGGGGGAGAATCGTACACGACGCGGCAACAGAGACGCGAAAACACCACGTCTGTGGCGTAACACGTGGGCGTCTAGTAACGCCTAGTAACGCCTCAAATTTCCGCCCTCTGACATTCTCATCACGGACGACGCGCGAGATACGGTATCCTCCGGACTTTGGTGGTGTTCTAGCGAATGGCAGCGTCATGTTGTCGATAGTGCTTCACGATCAGCTGTGGAAACACACATCTCTCCAGACCGGCAATCCAAGTCGCAGTCCAAACGCTTACGAGACGTCGAATGTAGTCTGGAATAGAGGCCTCCAGTCCGGTGCCGAAGATACCTTCTACCTTCGGGTCCTGTTATAGACAGAGGCACAGAGCCATCCCTGAAGAGGCTTGACAGCCACAGTCAATGGCACCCTACTTTGACAGGCTTCTCAGATAGGTGCTCGTCGCTTAGATCCCAATGCCTGTCTCTGTAAGCATGGTGCGACCCGGAGATCCGCTGAAAGAGAGCCACCGACCGGGTTTGCATCTATTCGAAGTGGTTTGTGATCAGGTCGACTGCGCCTGCATCTCAGCCATACCATGTGATGGCGTTTGGCTATTGGCTGCTCTGTTGTAAGCCAGATGTCTTATAGGCAAGCACTTGAAACGGTATCAGTCTCGCCAAACTGCGTGTGCGGTGCCCATGGACTGGGAAGACAGCTGCTACTACTGTCAAAGGTTAGATGCATTGCATGGGTGATGGCGCAACCAGGGTACAGATCTAGACGTTTGACTCTACGGAGCCGAATGGTTTCGAAGGTATTGTTTCATAATGCAGCCTCAGCCGAAGCAAGTATACAGCTCTCGGATGATACGTCAAGCATACGAAGTCGTCTCATTGCGAACGTTTGCTTGCTATAGGCAACTGGAGCTCTTGTTGCCGACCTAGGATATGCTGATTCATAATTGCTGCCAGCCTCGCAGGACGACACATTATCAGGGCAACCCTCCGCCCGAGTTGATAGCATCTGTTGAGAAGGAGTCAGTCACGAGCAAGTTCTCCAGAAGAGCTTGATTATCCCCGTTCTCACTGCTTACCTCTCACTTGCGAAGTGTTGGGTCGATTTTCGGCGTATCTCTCATAGCTATCGAGATACAGCTCATCCGTGCTCGTCGTCTTCTTCACGGCCTCATGTCCCTCCACGGCCTCGACCCATTTCGCCCAACGACTTCCAGGTTCTGGGTCTGGCCAACCCCGGTATGGTTGAAGGACTCTGCCAAGTCTGACGATCCAGGGAGCCAACTGAACGTCGACGAAGGTCATGTCTTTGCCGAAAAAGAAAGGTCCTGTTGCATCGGCTGCATCGACGGCTTTGGCGATTTGATCCTTTAGATCGCCAGCGAATTTGACTTGATCGTTGGGATCTTGGGCTTGGAGGTATTTGTAGAAGAGCGGTATGATGTGGCGGTTGATGTGATCAGACCCTAATCGACGGAAGAAGTCAGTCAGCCTTTCATTCCATCTCAGTGGGCAAGGGTCGTTAGGTGTCAGTGGGAAAACCTACAGAGTCTTGACTGAGCCCTCAGCTTCGCATCTTTCGGCAACAACGCCCTTCCCTCATTCAAATCTTCCAAATACTCCATCAGAACCGTACTCTCATAACATCCCCACTCCCCATGCCTCAACGCCGGCACCAACCCTCTAGGGTTTATGTCTAAGAGCAACTTCGGTTTTCGATAGACGTCGACTTCGATGTATTGATAGTCCAACCCCTTGAGCTCTAGTGATATCCAGACTCGATGGACGAACGGACAGAAACAGCTTCCATAGAGCTTGAGGTTGTTTTCTGAGGAGTGGGATTCTGCAGTCTGGAGGGCGAGTCCGGTGGCGGATTTGTGGTAGGTCTTTTTGGTGGCATCGCCGCCTTGGTTGGGGTCGAGGTCTTTGGAGGTGTTGTTGGTTGACATCCTGGAGAGTTGACTGTTCGCGATCGGATGGGGTTGGACAACGGCCCAGAGATAAACGCGCGGGCGTTGTGCAAAACGATATTTGGGTAATGTATTCAGGTGCGGCTTATAGCACCTGAGTGCTCTTCTAAACATTGGAGTTGTCAAGTGAAGTTGTCGTATGCTACCCTAGGAAGTAGAGTAGTGATGCAATTGCTGCATCACGGAGCTTCTTCGGCCGATTTCAAACCGAGAGCTAAGTATCGACAACAGTATTCTCTTTCGGCAGTGTCCCATTGATCAAATATGCGTCCATCAACTTGGTCGTCTCTCCATGCATGGCATAACTGCCGTGCCCATCTCCGTTTCGGGTCAGCAACACGGCGCTTGGTAATTGACGCTTCACATTCACAGCCCAAGCGTAGGATGTCTGTGGATCGTAGATGGCATTCACCATCAGGATCGGCGGGAGCTTCGAGGTCTGGTTGATATTCAGATTCTGGAGCGGATTCGTCACGGGAAATGGCCATCCAGAACACCATGTTGCAAATTGGTGAATCCCAGTAACTCCTTGGGTATGGGGTGCAACGGATGCACTGAATCTTTGCTGGTACAAGAAGTCGTCCAGTGTCTCAAGACGTGGGAAGTCGAGACACGCGATCGGCTGCGGTTGGAATGCTGTCGAGTTGACGCTTACAGCCACGATGCTTGACAAAGATGTAGCGTTTCCAGCTGTTGCATTGACGATCGATTGTGCAAGATCTGGCCAGGTCGCTGGCTCGTGTAGGTACTTGTTCATATTCACGAGAAGCTCATCGCCCGTGACGTTGGCCTTGCATGTTTTGCCACATCTAGGAGCTGGCAATGGCGTGTTATATGCCTGCTGCACCAGGCGATCAAAGGCAACACCAGTATCCTTATCGTGAAGGGCGCATTGGCTTGTCGTGTTGCACCATTGAGAGAATCTGTCGAACTCTTTCTCCCTCGCGATGGACTCTTGGGTCAGAAGACTGACCTCGCCGACTGCCGAATGGTCAAGGATGGCATCCATTAAGCAAGAATTGATCCGCTGAGGAAACATCTCTGCGTATTGGGCGGCCAGCAGAGTCCCATACGAAAGGGCAAAGAAGTTCAGCTTCTCTTCGCCAAGTACCTCGCGAAGTCGGTCCATGTCTTTCGCGACGCTCTTGGTATCGACGAATTTAACGATGTCTCCACTGAGGCGATGACAGCTTTGCGCTAAAGCCATATTGCGCTTTTGCAGCTGCTTGAACTGCTCTTCAGTCTGCGGCCATAGCGAAAATCTCTCGTTATAAAGGGTCGGGTCGCATCTCACGGGCTCACTTTGTCCAACCCCACGCTGGTCCATGCCAACTGTCTGCAATCAGTCACAGATCATCACGGTCAGATTAGAAAGTCTTACTAATGTTGAAATTCGCCTTCAGCTCTTGAGTGAAGTAACCATGATCCTGTGCAACAGACGTTAAGCCTGAAGCACCCGGTCCTCCAGGGTTGTAGACCAGTGATCTTTGACAAAGGTTTGAGCTGTTGCATCTTAGGCGATTGATCGCAATGGTGATTTGCGCTCCCTGTGGATTGTCATAATCCAAGGGGACCGTGAAATTAGCACAGTCAAGGCGGCTCGTGGAGTTGTACTCAAGCGTGCAGTCTTGCCAATCGAGGCCTTGAGAGGTGTTCGTTGGGAGAGCTTTCGCATTGCTAAAGCGTAGAAAAAGAGAGAACGCAAGCACAACTAGAGCTGTTATGCGCCAGCTTGCATATGAAGCCATCGTCGTAGAAAAGCCGTACAGGTTGAATCCTCAAGATGCATTTTGAGCCTCATGCACTTCAAATACTTCCTTCCTGGCAACTCGCATGCCCGAAACGCCAGACACGCAGCCGCATGGCCGTATTTCACTGGCGCATGCATCATGGAAGGATCCATTGAGAAGTGGTTAAGATCGTCACGTCCGGAAGGGAGTACTCGCGTATTGTTCCGTGTATTGTAGCGAGTAGTTCGAGGACTGCTGTTGAGCCATGAAATAGCGTGATACTTCTTCTGGCACACACAGACCTAGTAGCAACCTGCTATGAGATGTAGTCAGATGTATGTACAGGAGAAGGTGTGAGGTGCAGATCATTCACTTCAGAAGGCGGATTCGGCGGATCGGTCCGATATCCCGACATGATCACCCTCTCACGACTTGACGATTGATGTTTGACGGCCATTACCCTTCTCTCGCAAATATCAACGATCATGAAGGCGCCGAGCCTTCTCTGCCTGCGAGCACTCCGCGCAATTGCATACGAACGACCGCCTTCATGCGTCTTGGTTAGGCATTACGCATCTACCTCCCAACGACCTCCTCCACCACCTCCGCGGCCATCTTCCAATGCTCCACCACCAGCCTACGCAGCTCGCAGCCTCGCAGACTCCCAGCCAGGCTTTCGAAAACGAGGCAAAGCCGACGACGATGAGGAATTCATGCCTCAACCCCTATCGCGACCCATTGGCATGCCGAATCCTCCGCGGCCAGGCGATAATATGGGTCTCGAGAATCGCTCACTGAGCCAGCGACGAGACGATTTTGTCAATTTCAACAAGCACATGGAGCGAAGAGCAGCGATGACAAAACAATTATCAAAGCCGTATTTCAGAGACTGGAGCAATCTGCGTTTCTTCAAGGGAAAGATATTCAAGAGCAATGAAAGGCTGTTTCGTGCAGATGCGAGCCTGTGGTTCCCAAACTTTTTTGGCAAGACGTTGCGATCCGACGCGCAGAAACTAGATGAGAAAGATGGGTATGGTGGACTGGGAAGGGATACGTCTTATGCGATGCAAGGAAAGGTCTCTATTGTGAGCATTGTGTCCAGCACTTGGGCCCAGCAGCAGGTGGACACATTTATTTCCAAAGAGCAAAACCCGGAGTTACACGAGGTCTTGCAGGAAGGCAAAGACGTCGCGCAGCAGCTGTGGATCAACTACGAGAATAACGCGTTGAAATGGGGACTGCTACAGCTTTTCCAGAGCAACTTGCGAAAGGAGCGCACCCAAGCAGAGCAGGAAAGATACTTCATGGTGCGAAGAGGTGTAGACGATGTCATGAAGGAGGCTATTGGGCTGCTGAACGACAAAGTTGGGTTTGTGTATCTGGTGGATACCGACTGCAAGATCAGGTGGGCAGGCAGTGCAGACGCAGAACCTAGTGAGAGGGAAAGCATGGTGAAAGGGTTGAAGAGATTGATACAGGAAGCAAGGACGCCGCGAGAAAAGAGAGTCGATTCAAGACAGCAGCTGGTGGATGCTGTTGGTGAGGTTACTGAAGAACCAAAGGCCGCTGCATCTGGATGAGCACCCATAGCCTTCTGGAAATGGTTCACTCCAAAGACTTTGGCTTCTCCTTCCTCCACACCGGAATCTCGAAATCTGGGTGCTTTCTGGGCCCCTTTCCGATTCAATTCTTGGACTCTTAGGACCACTTGATGTGAGACACGCCGTGTGCGCTCACGGCAGTGCCGGACTCGGATCCAATTGGTATACCAGCAGCTGCTCCCCTGTCCTTCACATCGTCCTCGGAGATAAACTGAGGCCTCGGCGGCTTGTCTAAGTCTTCCACCCGAGTTTATGCGTTGCCGTCAAAGTCTGTCGCTTGCTTTCTGCAGGCGCGCGATCTCATGGTAGTGCTGCTGGTTTGGTGTTCTTGATCTTGTCCCCACGCGCATGGCTCAATTGCATTTCGATGTCGTTCCAGCTCTCCTGCATCAGCCAACGGTAGATAACCCGAATTGCTCCAAAAGCCCACGCCAGTAAGGAGAGCAGCAACAGGAAGAATAGCACAGGATGCATGAGCAGGAAAAAGATCCTCATGGCAAGTTCGGAAGTTTCCATGATTCATGACAGGTGAAGAGATGGGTTGAGCAAAATGCAATCGTATGATATTGCACAGTCGACGAAGGTGTGAGGTGTGAAAGACATATGGCACAGTCGACAAGCTGACCGGGCCTTGGCATGTCCAGAGCTGCTAAGCAGACAAAATTATGGCGAGCGCACAGCGCCGAGATCTCTCGTACTACCATCCGCGCCTATTTCTACAATTTTGTGGCGATCCGTTTCGCTGTATTGAGGCGCTGAGCTTTCAGGCTTCAGCGGTCTGACCTCGCTGCTCTGCGGAAATATCCAGTCTCCTAGCGCTATCGTTGCAGCATGCTCAGCAGCGTTCCTCGTCGCTGGAGCTGCGGGAGGTGTCATAGCCTGCAGTCTTAGACGCTTTATGAAGATGATCGTAACGGCAGCGATGAAACCGAATAGTGGAGAGGCACCGATTATAACCCCTACTCCCACCAGCCTCGTGGTCGCCGTCGTCTCCATTTCGACAGCCCGCACTCTCCTTACTTGTTTGTCTTGCATAGGAGATCGTCGCCGTCCGCTCTCTCCTGGTCCCACAAAGATGGTCCCACAAAGATATGAGGTACTCTTGATCTATCCATTTTCAAGCCGTGAACTGTATCCCATACAAGTGTATCCTCTACAAATGTGTACATCTTACCACTCGATTTGCTGATGGTAGATTTAGCCATGACACGCGAGGAATCGTCACTTCGCTTTCCGCCACAGCGGTCGAATTCGCTTTCGTCCATCCTGGCTTCAGACTTACGTCGGCGCTGCCATCACATTTGCTCAGCCTAGGAAGCATGGGTATGACGAGCTGGTCGACAATCCTATATCGTGTCTCCGTCGTATTCCACGGATCCATATACCCGCTCAACTTGGATCTCTTGCCGGCAAAGGCTTTGGTCCTGCCCGGAACGTGCGATTCCATGACAGCGTTGGCTTAATATGCTCCGGACTCCATGAAGCACGCGGTCTAGACTACTCCGTTACGTTCGAGCACATCTGGGATCTCCTATACCAACGTGGCCGCATTTTCCCGATCAGCCGCCCCTGTGCCTACTGAACAGCAAAGAATTAAAATCCTTACGAGAAGCCTACCCGTGCTCTGTCTGCCAGTTCCCACGAACTTGGCCCTTTCCAGCAGGACCTCGTTGATTTTTAAGAGAGAGATGTCAAAAGAGCTCCAACGGGTCCGTTCTTACAGTACCGGTTATGGATTTACCAGATCAGTCTTGTCATATTCAAGAGTATCTAGCAAACCCGTTCGCGCCTGCTGCGCACCTCAAGTCCCGCTGGTTCGCCTGGAGAAACTCGGAGGCGAAACCTTCGTAGGTACAACTGATCGTTCACCCCAATTCTTCATTTTCTCCCTTTTCTGTAACTTGTCAGTTGCTGTTCATGCCACCCCAACGCCTTCGCTGAAAATGTCAAACCAGTAATGGTACATCTTTGGACCTCTCCCGCGGTGGGGAAAGCGCGCAAGGAGTATGCCGTGTCGTTCCTTAGTACCGCTGTTGCCCGTACGGAGTCGCTTGCCCATAAACGCTCGTCGCGCCACCGCCATACCCAGGTGTCTGGCCTCCATAGTTGGGATCGCCATAGGCAGTGCCGCCTCCGTACGCGCTTTGACCACCCCCGTATGCCGTCGCACCTCCGTTGCCCATCGGATCTTGAGGACTGAACCCTCCATATCCGTTCGCCTGACCAGCGTCCGCGTCCGAGTCCAAGTCTCTGATAATACCAGCCAGCTTATTCTGCAGCACGCGAATACCAGAGTGCAGAATCTGGTCGGGCGGCATCACGCCCGTGCCCTCGAGATCGATATAGAATTTGTTGGGCTCGGCTTCGTAGTTGAAGGGTTCGCCTTCTTGAGGTGGCTCCTCCCACTCGCCGTTCTTCGCCGGTTCTGGCCATTCAGCCTTCGAGTCTGTCTCGTACCATAGCGTTGTGTGTCGCAACTTGTTCCACGGGTCATATTCGAAGCCGATCGCAGCTGTGGGAGCCCATTTTGCGTGCTCTTTCGCTATCCCTTTCTTTGCTATACACTTGATGCGCAACTCTTGCCCTCGTCGCAATTGACATATCAACGGCCCTTGGTTCTTTTGATCCATGATAATAGGCGATCCTCGCGGAGGCAGGTCGTCTGCGGAACTGCCGTTCACGCCGTTTGCTCGGTTGTAAGCCCCGCCGGGCGCAGCCGACTCGACAAAGAGGTCGCGCGCAAAGACTTTCAGGTTCTCGTCGCTGTTACGGTTCGCCGCATTCAGGCGCAGGACGACGCTGCAGTTGTCGCAGTACTCATCGCAAGTGCAGTCGCGGAAGTCTACCATCTCGTCTACGCCGCGCGTGCTGAGAGGGATGAGGCCCAGGCGGTGGGCAAGGAATTCATCGGCGAGTACAGACGTGTTGTTCTCGATCTCGACTAGGTCAATCGCGATTGTGGGCACCTCAGCAAGCATCACGCGGCGTATCGAGTTCGCGAAGGCGAGTGATGTGTTAGACAAGTTGAACTTGATTGTTGTGCGATTTGTCTGCAAGGTCAGTCTCTGTGCGCGGTCTCCGTCAATAACCCGTCTCGGTTGAGACACACCTCTCGTATTGTAACCTGCGGTCCGGCAGACTCTCCATCGAGAGCGCCATACGCATCGTAGTCCATCTTGCCGCTGCTGCCGCCGCCACCGCTCTCGCCGTTGTGGATTCACCTCTTGTAGACTCACTGAAGCTGCAGGCCTCCTCGCCTCTTTCTACGCGCCGCTGTTAGTTTCGCGTCTCGTGTGGAGTGTGGCAGTCGCAAAGAATGGAGCTGTTGAGTGGTTTGTGGAAACGGTTCGGTAAGTGAAGGTTGTGGATGATGGTGTTTGCAAAGCATGAACGCCAGCCGTTTCTTTGAAGCTTGAAGTTCGCGCGCTCCGCTTCGGCTGAACTCCGGGTCTTTTCACATGATGTTACCGGGCGAACTTCACTCCAGCTTTTCGACGGCACGTGCCAACACAAACGACTCATTGATTTTCTAGGTCAAGTATGTACTCTTCACGACTATATGATTCGCTCAATACGGCAGTGTTTGGTTCCACATGCTTCCCACTGTAACGCTCTCGATCCACTTTCCGCCAGTGGTGTCCTTCTGCACAGTGTACCCTACACTCCTAGTCTCATTCGCCGCCAACCAAAACCCATTGCTCTCAAAATGAACCACCGCACCAGATGGGTAGTCTAGCCAGACCCAGGCTGCCACACCTCCAGTCGCACTGACGCTGAACTTCTTACTGGACGCATCATAGCTCAATTTAAGGGCCGGGTCGATGAGCTTTGCATCCTTCAACGCAGCCGGATGGAACCAATTCTCGTGCTTGAATGTCTGTGTCGTGTTCGAGTTTGGTAACTTTCCTTCGACCTCTACAGCCACTTTGAGTACGGCATTGGTCGCGTCGTGGCCTTTGAGGATCTGAGTAGTGAAAGTCTGCAAGACCTTTGTGCTGTTCAGCGCACCGATTGTGACGTCCACTTCACTTGGAATATCAACATCCAGTTCCGCACCACTCCAATCATACCATTGAAACGAGGCCTTTCCTGTCACGCTCTCCCAAAGATCGCTCGTAGCCCACACGGACAGATTACCAGTTGTCCGATCGAAATACGGTGCGATGATAACATGTTCGTACGCATCTTTAGCGGTATAGTGCAAGACCTTCCAACGGCCGTCATATTCGACACCCGCCCATGTTGGTGCAACCCATAAATCTTCCAGCTGCCAGTATAGACTTCCCAGACACCGGTTTGGCAGTCCAGACCCCCGACGATAGAACTCTATTTGAGATTTGTAGAACTCGGCTTGGAAAATCTGAGTTGCATGACACCAAGCGCTGAAGTTTGCGACTGAGTTGGACTTGGCGGGAACGGGATACCAAGTTTCTACGGCTTCGGTCATCTGCGCTTGGCCTGTCTCGGAATTCGTGAAATTCGTGATGTCAAGATTGCCAGGTGGATTATGCTGATTCCGGAGCAGGATAGTGGTGGAATTGAAGTGAAGGTCCCGTTCTGCGATCTGCTGGCGCCAGGATTGCAATGAAGGCATTGAATGGTAACCGAATTCGTTGGAGAAGCGGCCAATTGGATACGAAGATGTGTTTCCGAGATAGGCTGGATTATAGTTATAGTAGTCTGTCTCCCCGTAAACCGCACCCGCAGTCTTGTTGTTATAGCGCTGAATCATGATTCTGTCTGCTGGCGCACTGTGGTTCAGAGACAGCCAGCCATTGCTGGTCGAGCTTGGCTGATAGCCAATGCTCCTACTGTTCTCGTAGACAGCCGGCAGAATGGTATGGAGGAATAGCGTCTCGTACTCGCCCACATAACGTGGGTACTCTTCTGGCGCTGATGCGTTTACGTTGGGTAGTTCTAGATTTTCGAGTTCGTTCCCACCAGCCCAGAAGGTCATTGATGGGTGATGGTTCACTCGTCGCACCTGATACTCTGCTTCAGCTCTCACATTTGCAAGAAATTCCGGATGCACAGGATAAAGAGCGCAGCCGAACTCAAATTCGCTCCAGAGTAGGAGGCCCTTCTCATCCGCTATGTCGTACATCCAGTCCGGGCTGTACGCGCCAGAGCTCCACACGCGCAGCAGGTTCTGGTTGCCAGCAATAGCGGTATCGAAAAGTTCCGTAATACGCTGTGGCGTTACTCGTGGCCAGAAAGCATCCGGTGGGATGAAGTTGGAGCCTTTGGCAAAGAAGGTCTGTCCATTGATCTCAAAATGCCAGTTATTCCCAGGGGCGATGCCTTGAGCCAGTTGTTCCTGAGAGACTGGGTTGCCGTTCTGTACGATGGTGCGGAAACCGATTCGCTTGGTGATTGTGGCCAAAGCAGTGCCACTCGAAGACTTCAATTCAACCGTGAGATAGTACAGCTTTTGCTGTCCCATTCCAACAGGCCACCATAGTTCGACCAAGCTGTCATCAACAGTAGTCAAGCCTGTGACGGTGGAGTCTGTGACATTGATCTGGTTGAGACTCCCGCTTAAGATGGTGGTTTTGTTCGTGAGGTCTTTGAGCGAGTAACTCAACGTCGCTCCGGGGGAAAGAGTGCCAAAGTAGTCCAGACTCGCGTTCACTACCCACGGCTGGTTCTGATCTGGAGGAAGATTGTTCAATTGCCCTTTGCGGTAGATGTCAACCACACTGTTACGAACTTGTACTTCATCGTCTTCCAATTGAACCACATACGCCGGTTGCCAGGGCCCCGCAGGAACAAAAGCTGGACCCCAATCCCATCCAAAGTCGGACTGCTCCTTGCGAACGAACCATCTGTTGAGAAACTGATAGAGTTGCATCACCCCATCCGGCCATGTTTCTTGGCCCGGCTCATTGGCTATATCGTCCGCGATGTTGGCTGCAGAACCAAAGTTGATTTCCAGCACCCGATCCGTCTGGTTGCAAGATGCAAGGAGCTTGGTCACATCGAACCAATATTGCCTGAATTGATTGTTGGTGCTCGCGACATGTTCTCCGCAGAAGGCAATGGAGGTAAAAGTGTCAAGACCATTGAACAGTAACCAAGTACTGCTCGCATTCGTAGATAGGCCAGATATCGGAGCGGAAGTATATGTCCAGTTGTTCCAGACGATCCATCGGAGGTTAAAATTGTTCAAGCCGTACAGCGGGTCGCCAACGACCTTGTTGTCGTACAGATCGAGCTGGGCGTAACTCGGCAGTTGTGCTGGGAGAGATATGTTCAGATCAAGATTTGATATGGTCCAGTCGCTTCCCACAAGGCTTGTTATGCGCTGCGCGGACACAACAGATGCGAGTAAGCATGCGTTCGCCAGGAACAGGGCACGCTGGGCCACTCGGGCGATAATCATGATGCTGTGTGAGGATGGTAGACGGGAGAAGAAGACTTAACTGCCAAATTCGTCCTGACGTGCTACTGTATGTATACTCATGGTTGACGACTGTATGGAATGATATCAAACGAGTAAGAAAGTAACATTGAGGTTGCGCTCTGTTCCTGGCCTGGGCGTGCCGTTCACAGCAACGTCTGTGCTAAACACTGCGGGGACTGACGGTGGGACCGACTTGACTGCAACGCAGCACGGAGGGCAGCACTGCGCGCTCGGTGAGGCAAGATCGTCGTACTTTCGGAGGCAGAGTTGAGGAGGGTCGTGATGGCCCCACTCTTTTCGCTGCTGTTTAGGCCGGCAGTGGGGAAGGCGGAGGAGTGCTAGGAGTGTTCTCTGAGAGTTCAAGCTGTGATGCGGCAAATGCATGACGTCCGGACTGCATCCATGACTGCAGTGCACATGTGGAGTCGGGAGTCGGAGACCAGCCTCCCTCGTCCCGGCAGGAGAAGGGTGGAAGGTCCTTTCAGCAAGGTTGGAGAAAGAAGCATCGTGCATTTCTTGGCAGTGGGTGAGGAGTCTGTATATGAATGCCAGACTTCCGTGCGGCTTTTTAACATGTCGTTCGCCTGATTCAGGTATTCGACACCAATCCCAGCGTTTATCAGTTGCTTCATTGATCTTGAAAGACGTGTCCGTGTGAAGCATTGATATGACTGGAGAGCTGGAAATTGGGGAACTGGAGTTTTGGTGCGGGCGGGTGTTTGGGCGCGGCCATGGCCATGACTCGTGAAATGTCACGCTAAAGCGGTCTCGGGAGCTCTCTGTCGGAAGTGTGAAGCACAGGGCAGGCACATTTGCTAGTCCGCCGCTTGACTTGACTTGACTTGACTTGACTTTGGGTTGCAGGAGATGAACAGCTGCTGCTAATCCTCCTACTATCCGCACTCTGCTGCTGTATACGCGTGCACCACAGACCACAAGCAGCCATTTCCTTGCTTCATCGCACCCCTTGGGCCGGCCTCCACCCATTGATCCATTGATACCCATCCGATTGACGCGTAACGCGTGAGCATCGCCAACCCTTCTCGTGTCATCCGTCGCTCGTTTCACCAATATTATCACCAGAAGCTCCTCCATGTTTCGGCACTAACATTCACACAATCGAGCCATTGGTCCTTCCTACGCGTACACACGAGCGCCTTCAGAACACATACCATCACTTGGAAGAAGACACTACTGGAACGAGCTGGCCATGATGAACCACTAAGGCAATAGGGAATCGAAGGATGCCGTGGAAGCCACTGCCATCAGTCGCCTTTGCGATCTGCACATATCCCTTTGCGGCTACCGAGCCCGACGACCTCCCATTACAAATTGGCGATCACATCTATATCATTGAGCAGGGCGGCAGCGCCCATGAGTGGTACCGCGGCTACCTTGTCGCACCGCCTTCTTTGCTGGCTGGTCTGACCAGCGATCGAGGCCAGCAGCTTGAGCATCGCGTCTTCTCCGGTATCTTTCCCGTCAACTGTGTCGAGGTGCGAGAGTATCTGGGTGAAGGGCATGAACTGCCGCAAGAGCTTGAGCAGGAAGATGTCGGCAATGACGAGGACGATGCGGGCCACCGGCGGCGAAAGAGTGAAGCATCGCAGGCCCGCCGAATGAGCAAGAGGCTGAGCAGGAAGCGGAGTACTCGCAGTTTGAAGAAGGGCAAGACGCGCTCCATGCTAATACCAGACGAACCTATGCCACGACTGCCGAATGCCCCGAAGCCACTTGCCCCTGTGCCGCTGCTACGTGTCGGCGACGAGTCGGGCGTCTCCGCTGCGGAGCCCTTGGTCGACGAGATTGCGTCTTGCATGAGAGAATGGCACGACGCGCGACTGCATGAGATGCTCCTTGCGCGAGGGTACAGCCAGCTAGCCAAGGTGGAAGAGCTGGTCAAGAGAGTGGACAATGCCCGAAATCAGCTCATGCACGACGTTTTGACGCAGAAAGAGCTAGTGAAGCTACGAGAGGACACGGTGTGGGATCTGGTGGCAGGCAACAAGATGCTGAGCGACGAGGTGATTGTGCGGAGTCCGACGGAAAAGGGGCGCATCTTGACCGCAGATGACTCCGTCATTGAAATGTCGAGGCTCCAAGCAAACATGAGCATACTGGATCGGCCTCTTAGGCCAGCGTCCGACAAACACATGCTTTACCATCTCCTGGTGGACGTGCGGAACCTGGTCATTGACACCGAGCTCCCGGGAACGCTGTACGTGACACTATTTTCCAAGGAACATGGCGACAAGCCACGCCCCATCAGCGAGGGTTACGCCATTGCAGTACCTGTACCAGTTACTCCATCTACCGCTCCCGAGGACCAGTCCAAGACTTTGTTTGTAAACCTCAACAACACAGACGTCGGCGTTGGCGCTGATTTGAGTTCCCTATATGTGGTATTCAAACTTCTGCGGGACGAACCCGTAAGGCAGACCGTCTATGGTCAAGGGATCAGCCATGGCCACAAGCCATCGCTACTACACAATGTGACGAGCTCCTCATTCAACTCTGCCAAGGGGCGCCGTAGCGTCTTCGGCAGTCAAAGGAAGAAAACTGACCACGGCCGCAATCCATCTGCTGTGGAAGAGAGGCCAAGCACATCAACCTCGCAAAGTTCTGGTCGTCAAGGTAGCTCCGGCGCGGCGTCAGCTAATGAGGCGCCTGGATCTCGTGGTGAAGTCAAGATGTGTAGGCGTACGATCGGCGTGGGAGCTGTGGAAATAACAAAGCTCGCACAGAGCAAATCTGCTTTTGAGACGAGTGTGACCCTATGGGCATCTGCGACATCTGCGGCCGATGACAGAAGTGATGAGGGCTACGATTGGGCGGAAGTCACTCGCGAGTTGACACGCAGTCCAACAGGCGGCTACGGACGAGTTGGCTTGGTCAAGCGTTTGGACGTGTTCGTGAAAGCTTTTGCGTCTTCAAATCTTGAAACACTGGTTCGCAATACGCCCACTGAACTGCACAACGTCCTCATGACTCCCAAATTGGGATTCTCTGGCGTGCCTACCGAGAAACGAAGCGACATCTACCTCACCCTGGCTGAGCCACGATTACCACGGAACCCTACTTTGGCACATTCCAAGTATGGCGCTGTTCCGTTGAATCAGCGCTGCCAGACTAGCCTATCCAACCTGCAGTTGACGCTCGAGGTTCGCAGAGGCAATGGTGAGCGTATCGAGGACTGCATCTTCACCTCAGCAAACCACCAGGGCCATACAGCCTGGCGAACCACTGGCATAGAACGTGGTGAAGGCTGGAACCAGACCGCCAGACTTGCGATCCCGGCCGAGGAGGTTCCTGGCAGCCATGTCGTTATGAGCATCGCTGATTCCCCGAACTTCCCTTTTGCTCTGGCCTGGGTCCCGCTATGGGAACATGAAGCCTTTGTTCGAGATGGTGACCATCAAGTGGCGCTTTATGTCTATGACGAATACTCATCGAGCATCATCGGTGGAAAGGGCGCGTATCTCGCGCTTCCACCTTGGCATGACAAGAACGACAGTGCGCAAGCCAATGCCGCTATCGTATCACTGCGAACGTTCCTCTGCAGCACAGAATACTCTCAGGATCCCACCTTGCTTGGAGTGCTACACTGGCGGAACTATCACGGCGAACAGCTGCAGGAGCTTCTGGAAAGGTTTCCATTCGTATCTGAGATCGAGATCGTCAAGCTTCTGCGCGATGTGTTTGGTGCCCTATTCGAAATTTTGCACGAGTACGAGGATATCGAGCAGTACGAAGACCTTGTCTTCTTTGATTTCGTGACCATACTCGGCATTGCTCATGATAAACGCTTCGAGCTTGGCAACATCATCGAAGAATACGCAACGACAAGGCAAGACTGGCCGCGGGCGAACAGAAGCTTAGTCAGGGCATACCAAAGACTAGTCTCCCGATCTATGGATCCCGATGCATCACGCAAGCTGCGGGCGACATTCAAAGTAGGAGACCGGATCCTCAAACTCATAGTAGAGACTACCAGGCGACCGACTGAGACGAGGAGGGAGGAGGAGCTCAACGGAGCCCCTCCACCAGATCGATACTCTGAGCTCCGTGAGGAACTTCAAAAGTTGTTCGTGGCCATCATGGCCTTACTGCGGAATCCGATGCCCGTGCTGCTTGGTACTCAGACGCTCTTGATTCAGCGATTCCACACATGGCTCCCAGAATTGACTGAGCTCATGACCCCGACGGAGATCTTGGAAGTTGCTACAGATCTGATGGACTCCTGTGCGCACGCTAGAGGCAAGATGACCCTCTATAGGCTGATCCTGATTGTGAACTACAGTCATCTGGACGTTTTCAAGATGCCAGAAGCTCGCGCCAATCTTATCGCTAATACGTACCGGTGGCTAGAGCCTTATTGGGGCTGGGTCCCAGAGCCAGACCAGCAGTGGCGCGATCAGGTACGCTTGTGCTGTTCCGTTGTCGCGGCGCAGATGGAGCAACTCGGCGAAGAGAGCTGCCAGTACGTCCCAAAGCTTGTGGAATCGTACGATGTGCTCGCAAAGGAGCCTCGCAGTCCAAAGCTCGTCTTCAGCATGCTGTTCCCAACAAGCTACCCTTTCCCAACCAGAACGCTTTCGAAGGAAATCGATATGGACGAATGCATGCTAGAGCTGTCGGCACTACTTGCCTCTGCGTTGACCTCGGAGCAGAGACTATACTTCGACTCGACTCTTGTTGACATACCAGGAGTGTTACTTCAAGCTCTCGAGGTTGGCCAAAGCATCTTGTCGTGTCAAGCGTTTCCGCGCAGCTGGCTGAGTCTGCTTGTGAGCCACCACAGATATGGCATGACAGCTCTTGAGCGCATACAAGACGTGTTGGTAGAGTCAATCCCGGACATATATGCGCCAGATGCAAACGATGCCCTTGAGTTCGATACCAAGACGTGGCGGGCGTACTTCACTACGCTGTTCGCTGCCCTCAGCAGCCCAACGCTTGCCATGGAGACTTTCCCAGAGCAGAAGCGGCGAGCAGTCTGGAAGATTGCAGGCGACGTCCGCGAGCTCGGTGCTAATCTTCTCAAACGAAGTTGGGAGGCAATTGGATGGGAGTCAGACGAGGAGACCAAACGCCTGCACGGTTTCGAGCGTATGGGTGGCTACCAGGTGCAGTTTGTGCCCGATCTCGTTGCTCCTATCGTCGAGCTCTGCCTCAGCGTGCATGCCAGCTTGCGTACTGTTGCCATTGAAGTCCTTCGCTCTATGATTGTCGGTGCATGGCAGATCGATCAAGACCTCTCTATCATTCAGACTGCCATGATCGATTGTCTAGACAAGCTGTGCAGGAACAAGGACGTCACGGAAAATGTTCTCCAGAAGACGTTCGTGCCGGAAATGCTCGAGCAGTTCAAGCGTCTTCACCGAACGGTGGAGGACAGCCTCTACATTGCAGTCGTTGACATGTTCGGCAGGATTGACAGTCTTTTGGTTATGTTGGCCAGTGTGCACTCAGGCAATCCCGCCATGAATGATGCCAGCCGCCTCGTGGACACACTGCATCTGATGGAGTTCTTGAAAGACGTTCAGTCCGAAGAAGCTTACATCCGATATGTGCATCAGCTGGCAGGCATGCAAATTGCTGCTGGTAACATCACCGAAGCTGGTCTAGCATTGCAGATGCACGCTGATCGCTACGACTGGAATCCCAACTTGCATCTCGCTGAGATGGAGGATCCAAAATTACCGGCTCAGAATGCGTTCGAGCGCAAAGAAACTTTGTACTTCCAGATTTGCCAGCACTTTGAGAAAGGCAGGTCGTGGAAGCGCGCACTCGCGGCGTACAGAGAGCTTGCTCTTCAATACGAGCACAACACTTTCGACTTCGCAAAGCTAGCGCGGACGCAGCGCGCCATCGCCAGCATTCACGAGCGCATTGGCAGGGGCGATCGATCCACTCCACGCTATTTCCGCGTTGTGTACAGAGGTCTAGGGTTCCCAGTCACCTTACGCGACAAACAGTTCATCTTCGAAGGTCTCTCCACCGACCGCCTAGCCATGTTCGAGGATCGTATGCAGTCACTGTATCCTTCTGCACAAATCCTTCGAGGTGGCGCCGATCCTGAGGTGGAAGGACAATTCCTGCAGATCTTTGCTGTCAGTCCCAATAAGGACATCGAACACATGGTCTACCAGCGCACGAAAGTGTCGCAGGCGGTCAGAGAGTACAGCCTCATATCGCATCCACAGAAGTTCGCAACTACTGCTAGGCAGCCCGCTCAGGATACCCCAATCACTGAGCAAGTAGTCGAGAAAGTCATATACACCACGGCGGAAGAGTTCCCGACCATACTCCGCCGCAGCGAAGTGGTCATGATTGAGACTGTTACATTACTACCGATCGAAGCCGCCATTGAGCGGACTACAAGGAAGACCCAGGAAATGCTCGCTATCGAGAAGAGAATAGCCAGTGGCGAGGATCAAGGCGCCATCGCGAAGCTGACTGAAGACATCCTTGCCTCCGTCGATCCCAACTCTGACAGCAGCGTCGCGCGCTACCGAGGCCTGCTTCCCAGGAGCGAAATGTCTGACGCTAACTCGGGGACTATCGATGCGTCTGTCTACGGCAGAGAGGACCAAGAGCCCTTCGATGCCATGCAGAATGCCCTCAAAGTCGCCTTGCTGGATCATGTGCTTGCGATTCGACGCTGTCTGAGCCTGTTCAAGAAGACGCAATACTTGGCCACTCGAGGTGAACTCATCGCGCGCTTCGAAGCCACCTTCCAGCAGGAGCTCGACAGTCTGTTCCCGCAACGGTCAACAGAAGGCGAGATGGACGACATCACGCCTCGCGCTTCGATTGAAGAGGAACGCATCGCTGCTGCCAGCAACGATCAGCAAGCTACGACCGGCGCTGCGCAAGAAAACGACGCAGAGCCGCAACGACGTCGCAGACGATCTTCACTGCCTTTCTTGCGACGAACCACATCCAGACAAGGCCGCGCGCCCGAAATGAATGGCGACGCTGACGGTAGGAACTCTCGTGCTGGCAGCAGGACACGCGGCAGGGAGCGGAGTTCCAGCCGACTGAGCTTTTTCCGTAAAGATTCTGAAAATGATGGGAGGCGGGAAAGTAATGGCAACCCGATCGGCTCGTTGAAGAAGAGGCTGAGTTTCTTCAATACCAGTGATACTAAGCTGGCGGAGAATGGCGCCACTCTGGTTCCTTGAAATAGGGATTGGAGAAGATGAATTTGATTTGACTGGATGTTTTGGAGATGGTATGGTGAATGGACATTAGTTGATACCCTTTTAGCGTGTAGCATGTACTTTTCATCTTCTTCTTTGACAGGTATATACTCTGGAAACGATTTCTATTATGGAGAAACGTGCACTTGATCGAACGAGGGAGATTGGCCAAGCACTGGGGACTTATCTCGCAAATGTTCGTGATGTTCCTGCTGACAGTGCCGCACTCAAAAAGGGATCTTCCAGCGGCAATGAGACAGGGAAGAATATGTCATCGGTCGTCTGTCTCGGGCAATTAGTCTCCTGCCCTCAATCTTTCGGTTTTGCTTCCAAAGACGACATGAAACTCTTGCGAGAAGCTGCCTCTGAAGGCCAAAAAGATGTTCTCTCCGGCCATGAAGTCCTGACCCCCGGGGACTTCTGCACAGGCAACATCCTCGTTCTCCCAGGCTCTGACAGCAAGCATCTTCAACTCTGCGCAATCGACTTCGAGCTGGCAAAGCCTGAAATGGCGGGCTTTGATATCAGACAATGCGCGGATGAGATCTATTGTTTGGCTGCTTTTCGAGATCGGAAGGCGGGAGAAGAGCTTTGAATAGGTTCCTTGATGGGTATAGGAAGACGGGGAGAGGGTGGTTCTGTGTTTATAAAATAGCTGGGAGGGTTGGGTCTCATTTGATCGTTATGAAGCCGATGGTGTTGGCTTCTGATGTTGGGACGGAGAGGAGTGAGGAAGAGGTCAGGATTGGAGCGTAGTTGGTGAGAATGGGGTGGGAAAGAGATGAGGGCTTAAGAATGTCTGTCATGGCAGCGGGTTTCCGAGGAAAGATACTGTTAGCAGCACTTCGCCTTCAGGATGAGAGTGCGTGCTTACGTCGTGAACGGATCTCACGATCGTAATTCCTTGAGCAGGCATACTCGCTGGCCATAAGCACCTCGTCCCAGGCACATTAACCAGACCAAGAATTCAAACCTCTGAACTTTTCTCTAAGAATTCGCCGACCACATGTGGTCAGCGCGGGCCAACAGATATGCCCTGAAGTTCTACCCTTGACTCCATCTTCCAATGGACATATCTCCACGAGGGGAAGACTTGTTGAAAATCTGCAAAAACTGAAATGAAGCTCAACAGTAAGAGCAAAAGAGTGGACAAACGGCGAGTCGAACGCCGAACCTGCACCATGCTAAGGAGCCGTCATACCGCTAGACCATATGCCCTCGAATCTGTAGTCGTTGTAGGTGGTTGACCTTCGTATTGAGGGCGCACCATGATTTTGATTGGTCACGAGACCACTCGGTCCGAATATAAAGCCTCAGTGGCCAGTCTCTGGAGCCTACGGCGCTCTGTGCGGTGCCTTCGTGAGAATAAGGCACTTCCTAAGGATCCGATATGGCGATTGAGCATCTCAGTGTGTCTTTTGGGGTATGAATCCAAGATGAAAACCCATGGTGATGAAATGGTCTTCAGGCGGCTGTCTTGAGCTGAGCTGCGCTTGCGTGTAGACGGAAGGCGTCCACGAGATGATGAGAGAGACTGAAGTGTCCGTTCGTCGACAGCTGCAAGCTTGTGAGAAGAAAAGGATGCAAAGATGTATAGTGGTTTGATGAGAAAGGAGCCCTGCTTTGTTGCTTTCAGATGATATGATGACACGACGTTGGAAGGAGGTGGCGGGATCGGCCGAAGGTCAAATGCGCTCAGACTTCAGACCTCATCTCTTCAGGAGCGAAGAGGTTCTCGAAAAAGAAAAGACATCATCAGTATGATCACAACTTCGCCAAAACTTTAGTGTATTCACCTGGAAGAGGTGATGTTCAATTACCGGATCTAGCCTACCACGAATCTGCGCGAAACCGTGTGTAACGTTTCACGCTGTCAGTGCCTGTCCGCCGGCATCGAAGACGCAGCAAACTTTTCCTTCCTCGAACTTCTTCTCTCCTCCAAAACACAGGCAATACCGACTCTTGAGGATGAAAAATGATACGAAACACTGAAAGGACCAATCAATCGTCATACAACAAAGTCTTCCAAGAACTATCGACATGGAACCATCAAAGCTCGGTATGATCCTTCAATCATGGCAAGACATCTTCATCTATCCGTTGTTGCTCACTTCAATTCCTGCGTCGGCGACCAAGTGGGCGCCAAAGTCGCGTTGACATCGACAGGGCTGGTAGAGGTCTGATCATAATACTCTGGGACGGGCATGCCGCTTAGCTCGCTCGCAGCAGCCATGTCGCCAAGGGCCTCGTCGAAATGGCTTCCTGAGAGCGGATTTGCTTGACCATCTGAGCTAGCCGCAGCGGCAGCTTCGAATGCAGCCTGGAGACCTGGATCGATAGCTTCTTGAGGCTGGGCAAGATACTGCGCGTGCTCATACTGTTGTGTGCCGGGCTGAGGTGTTGTTGCGGCCGGTACGGGATGGTATGCTTGTTGGTATTGCGGATATTGCGAGTACACTGGCTGACCATATTGATTGTAGTGCTGCATCGGTGTGCTGGTGCGAGAATTGCTGAAGATGTCCTCTTGACAGCCTGGGATGCCAAAGCCACCAAGAGATTGCTGACCATTGAGCGAACCAGGAGTGGGCACACGAGGGGCCGCATGCATCTCTTGCACGTAACCGTATTGAGCTTGCTGCTGGCTGGGATGTATGTATGTGCCGGTCTGAGGATTG
The DNA here is from genome assembly GCA_003666085.1 of Pseudocercospora crystallina. Classification (NCBI taxonomy): domain Eukaryota; kingdom Fungi; phylum Ascomycota; class Dothideomycetes; order Mycosphaerellales; family Mycosphaerellaceae; genus Pseudocercospora; species Pseudocercospora crystallina. Next base: position 240,232 of record QQNG01000074.1, on the reverse strand, counting down.
TACGGCTGACCAAGTTGGTCGTAAGCAATGTTGGATGGCAGTGGTCTTCCAGGATTCGCGTACTGGAAATGAGACTGCTCGTAACCACTGAGCTGCTGGTTGTAATAGGGATTTGAGTCGAAGCCAACGTTGCTTGGGAGGTAGCCAGTATCGCGTTCATTTCGACGCTGACGGACGTTTCTGCCACCTCGATAGTCGCCATCTGGATCACGGTCGTCGAGATCACTGGGCTCATCCTCGTCGTCTGTGAATTCCCCTTTGCGACGTTTGTTGGTCGACTTGCTTGGAGAGAACTTGTATTGCGGATGGGCCTCTTGGTGATGCTGACGTTCGATCTTGGCCCACTCGTCGAACTGGTCCCGGACCTCTGGCGGCTCGAGTGGCCAGCTCACTCCTGAGACTGACGAGACGACTTGATGGTTGTTCTGAGTACACCATTGCTTGGTTCGCTCAGCATACGCAGACCGATAGAGCATGAAAGAGTTCATGGGCCGCGTGATGTATCCGTTGCGCTTCTCAACCTCCTTGATTCTATCTTCCTTCGGCCGATTCACCCATGCTTCAATGTCGCGGACAGGCACGGTCATGTCTTTGGTCAGGACGGAAAGCGGCTCAGTAATCTTGGGAGTCTTGCTGTCGAGCTTGCTTTTCTTCTCCTTCTTGCGTGGAGCAGGAGACTTGGAGACTCTGGACTTGCTGGTGCTGAAGGGAGAGTCGGTCCTTCTGGTCGAGCGGCCGCTTCTGGTACGCACACCCTCGCTTGTGCCAGTGTTGGAGCGCGGGGTTGGCGGGTTGTGAACGTAAGATTGCTCGTCATAAGAGAGAGGGTTGTAGCCATCCTGCTTGGAGTCAATAAGTGCACGAGTATGGGGATAGCAACGCAGAGAGGAAGACTGACATATATGCCCAGGCCCTTGGGATCGTCCTGGTAGGCGGGAAATTGCTCCGTGGAAGGCTGGACATGCTGTGCGTTATGCTTCGCGATTTCGCTCAGACCGAAATCGTCTTGTTCGGGCGACGGATGAACAAGGGACGTCATTGTCAGATCGGCTGGTGGCTGTTAGAGCGTGAGACCTTTGATGAAAAGTCTTCCGAAAGACCAAAAGATCAATGCTCTTCAACGCAGTCGTTGACGGTGTTCTGCATGTCTTGTAAGCATGAGCGGCCATTGCTTTGGTTGCTCCCGATGGTTTGTCTTGCACGCCTGCATGCATGAACACCTCGCGGGAGTGTAAAGGAGAGCGGTACCTTGTGCGACTATCCGCTGCAGTCTGCACCTTGTCTGCGCAATACCGACAATTGCAGCGCAGTTTCTTTGCTATCGCCACGCGTTGATGCTCGCCTTGTTGGCCTTTGCTGTGTGAGCAGACTAACGGGCCTCTTGGTGATGGTCGTTGTCTGGTGGTGGGCTTTGTCTCGGGAGTGGCCAAAGAAGCTGTATGAGCAAGCGGAGGTAGAAAGGACGTCGGGAAGAAGTCACACGAGATCCTTTGTGTAAGCAGAGCACTCAAGATACTTGTAGCAATACCTGCTTGCTGACTGAACTGAGTGCGGTAGAGAGCGCTTCACGCTGAAGACGGACGACGATATCCACCGCATCCGTAGGTGTCTCGAGCCCAGGCCCGTAGAAGAGTCTCAGATGGCCGCTTTCGGAAGTCAACCACTTGCGCAACCTCGCTGCGAGCATAGCGACGTCTACAGCACGCTGGTGAGATATAGACGGTGCTTCTGCTCCCAGAGGTTGTGATGAGAGAACAGTCGGGCGCCTCTAGAGATCCATAATTTCCCAAACGGTCATGCTCGCCGGCGCAGTTGTGGAAGCACCGCAATCCGCGCCACAGCCTCCCGTGTGGGACTGACTAGGCCCAAAGCTGGCACGTTCACACGGTGCTGTGAGCAATACTAACACCTGAGATCGGTCTTCAGCGGCGAGCAGACCGTAGCATGTGCCTGGCGATCAAGAGGGATCCACTAGTTCGCGGCGGGTTGTTGACATGCAGTAGTCATATGGGCCCCGAAGCTTAATGTGCAAGGATAATCCACTGCAGTTGCTGTGCCGGATTGCTACGAACCAGACGACTCTGCATTCGCAGATTGTTTGTTACACGTTCTCGGGCCCTTGGATACCGCATTCCTCGCACACCACGCTAGCCCCAACCATCACCATTCCTGAAACCGCTGCCCGGAGAGCCCAATCGCGGCCTTGCAGGAACGCATCACTGCCCTCACACGAGATCCGAATGCGGTCTGATGATTGCAAGGACCTGCGTAGCATCTGCGAACGCAGCGTGACCCTGGTCCACCCGCCGGCTGCCTGCATTTTCGACCCAGCGGCTAGGCGCTTGGGCGCCCCGGCGTTTGAGCCTGCGCACATGCTCTTCCGATCGTCATATGCCCGCAAGACCAACGGTCTAGCGGTCTCAGCATCACCGGCGAGTGTGATCGTGCACACAGCTTGGGATTCGTGGTTGGAGCTATGGGCGTGCTCTAGCGCCTTTAAGCTGTACCTGCAGAGTAGCATACACACGCTTAGGCACGGCAGGAGTTGCAGCATGCATAGTCTCTGCGCGTCCCTGCGCCTGACTGCGAACGTGAGCCAGAGGCTCTTCTCGTGGACATCGGGCCACCGCGCCGTAAGGCTAGCGATCGAAGCGGCCACACTTTCATTCTACCCATTCCACCAGACTGCAAGCAGGGAAGTTCGGCTGCTACCGAGAATCCAGTCTGCGTGCCCTCTTCAGAATGCAAGCTAATCCACATGCGTGAGGTCCTGTGCAACCGCATCATGTATCAGGTTCGCGCTCGCTCCCAAGCGTGCAACATTCGACTCAAGTGATAACGGAAATGGCTGTGGACTCGCCGGCTACAGTTACTGCGTGCAGGATATCGTGAGGAATAAAGCTAGATCATTGGGTACCAGTAATCGAATTTCATCCAATTTCTGTACACCACACCGGACATTAATCGGGAGTATCGAAAGCAGCCACGGCAGCACAGATCCTCTTTCGTTTTCACGGGCAGCTGCACTGACACACGCCTCTTCCAACGTCCATGTTGTACGACTGAGGCTGACGAACCCCACAACCCAAAGTCTGGGAGCCTCGAACTTTGGTCTCCATGTCGGCGGCTCCTTGAAGCAAGATATCTGGGTCGGAGCACGGCTTGATTATCATCGGAGACTTTGCGAGACGCCGCACCCAGATTCAAACTCCTATCAAACATGGGTGAAGTGGAGGAATACGTGCTTGCCATGTCCATCGCGTGTGACAACGGCCCCGAAAAGCCTGAGGATTCCTGGACCAATATTCTATAGTGACCCTTCTAGCTGCTTGCGGATATCGGGCGACCATGTGGAAGCGCTTGTTGTCGTTGGAGCGGCATCGAAGGCGGCTGAGTGCGCGGTCGGTTTGCTTGCGTACGCCCTACGCTGTGGTTTCTAGCAACGACATATAAGACGCAGAGTGTAGGAAGCAGGTACGTTTTTGCGGTGCCGCTGAAGCAAGACAGCTCAAGAATCGGCCATCTCTGCGTCGCCGTCTTGGTCTTCGTCTTCATCGTCCTCAATCCCTTCCCACTCAGACTCGTCTTCGTCTCCGCCTTCGGCTTGATCATCTTCCGGTCCCAATACCGTGTTCAGTCCTTGGACGAGCTCCTTGGCATGCTCAAAAAGTCGCTCGTCCTCGTAATCCTGCAAATCATACAGTTTGAGTGATTGCTTTAGCCACTTACGACTGCCTTTCATTGCACGTTCAAGCGGTTCCTGATTCGCCGTAGAGTCATTAGCGACGCCAGTGTCCATCGCCGACCCGCCATTAGAATCGGCGATGTCTTTGTTACGCTCAGCGATCAGGTGCTGACACCAGCCTCCCAGGTACCATGCCTCAACACTTTGGTCATCTTCCTGAACCAGTCGGTGAAGCACTTCCATAGCCTCAGTCTCCAATTCAGCTTCCATCAATAAACGTGCTAGCGAAATCTTGGTGGCGAAGTCGGGCACGGCAGAATCCTCGGGTTCAAGATCCATCCATATTGCGAGAGAGCGCTTGAGGGCCGATTGGGCATCCTCCGTTCGCTGTTGTGACAATCGCACAGACGCCAACGTCTGCAGCACCTCAGGGCTCGTCTCATCCTCCACCGTCATTGCTTCCGTGACCAAGCTTTCGCACCGGGCTTCGGCGTCCTCCTCCCACGACAAGTCGGTCATGTAAACCTCCACAATGCCGCACAACGCATTGGCGAGCTTGCGCTTCTTCTCAACACGCAGAATCAACAGCGATTCCTCATCCAATCCTGGAACCTGACCACTCTCGAGCTGTGCAATTTCGTGCTGAAGAGCCTTGGCACCATTTTCGTACCAGTCCACGCTCTGCTTGCCTCCCTCCTCACTGAGTTGCGCAAGCCATAGGAACTTTTCGGCGCCGCCACCGAGAGCCTCCGGCACCTTGCCGTCGGGGTCGAGTCGTACAGCTTCCTCGAAGTACTTGCGTGCTGACTCCACAGCACCTAGCTCAATGCTGATTTCTCCCAGCAAATTAGCTGCTGGGAGCTTCTCGGTGATTGATCCATTCTGCACCTGAGACCAGAGTTGTTTGGCCACCCGTAGAGCGTCTTCCGGCTGCGACTGTTCGACAAGTTCCAGCGCAGACGCGTACAGCTGCTCGGGCGTGTGCTTGGTCGCTGACATTTGGTTCTTCTTCCCGTTGGACACGCCGTTCTTCTGCGACTTGTTCTTCGTCTTTGCCATGGGACTGGGTTGCAGTAGTGTTCTTGGTCGGATGTATTGCTTTCCTGGGTGGGAGTCGTCCGTCGCGATGTTCAACTTGGAGAAATTTGTGAGCTCGGGCCATCTGAAGTCGGAATCCCTGCTCGCGGCTTATCGATACGCGCTAGAAACATGGGCAAGTGGTGCCGAAGGTGACGCCGTGGGTGCTGCCCTCTTCACAGTCGTGACCTGTGCGCGCTGAGCTGGTTGGTGTGAGCTCGAGAAGAGGGTGTGCAGTGCCTGAACCGTTGTGATCGTACCTGCAGTCCGCGCGACACCGCTCACGAGGAGCGGATGTGCTAGAGCGTGACAAAGGTCAGCGCAAAAACACACCAGCCGACATGGGACGAGATGAGCAAAAGGAAGAGCGAGAGGTGCTGGACTCCATATTTCCAGAGGAGATTCAAGACATATCCGACACCGAATATCGAATAACGATCCAATTGGAGCCGCATAAAGAGCATGGCGACGAGAGCGAAGACCCAGTCATCATCCTCAATGTCCGGTACCCAGAAGCCTACCCTGACGAGGCGCCTATGTTGGACATCACACAGCCCCCAAACGCTGCCAAGCATGTGCATCTGGACATATCCGAAGACAAGGCGCGATTGTTGGAAGCACTGCAACCTACAATTGAGGAGAGCATGGGGATGGCCATGGTGTTCACACTGGTCAGCACTCTGAAGGATTCTGCGGAGCTGCTCATCAGTGAGCGGCAGAAGGCTATCGAAGCCCAACGAGAGGTTGAGCTTCGGAAAGCGGAGGAAGAGGAGAACAGAAAATTCGAGGGTGAGAAGGTGACTCGGGAAACATTCCTCGCATGGCGGGACAAGTTCAAGAAGGAAATGGAGGAAGAAGCTGCTAGGAAGCAAGCCGAGCAGGAAGCAGAAGACAAGAAGAAGCGAGGGAAAGTGGAGGAGAAAAAACTCACAGGCAAGCAACTCTGGGAGCAAGGTCTTGCTGGCAAGGGTGCCGATGAAGACGAGGAGGGAGAGGATGCCGTTGAGGGCATCCGCGAACTCAAGGTCGAGGGTTGAGGGAGAGAGACCCGTTTGAGAAATGACTGGACCATTGGCGATGGAGCTAAAACTTCAGAGCCGGGAAGGGGGACGTCTGCCACCACGCCATGTTGCAGCCAGATGAAGGATTGGTGGTGATGTATTGGCTGGAAGTCGACAACAGTACGAGCAAGGACGCTGCCAAGGCAGGTCTCCGCAACGATCATAGGGACTCTCATAGGGACTCTACGTAGTCTCTAGATGGCATGCTCATCTTCAGCGATGATTGGAAGCCCCGAAGCTGGAGAAGAGTGTGAAGTGAAGGAAAATGAAGCATGCCCGAAGAAATTCGATCGGCATTGCCACAAACTCTCCAATCGAGAAGATACGATGGACTACTTTTTCGATGTCCTACTTTAATTGCCTTTCCCGGCCTACTAAGCTCTCTCTGGTTGTCGTTGTTCGATTTGTTCGATGCTTGGTGGTGGGAACTCGCTGAGTCATCTCATCATGCACGTGATCTTCTGCTAAGCGCGTCTTGCGTCGCGACTGCCTACGCGAAGAGCCGAGAATCGCGTCTTCCGCTCCGAACTTCAGCGCGCCCATCTCGCCACCACCACCTCCTCCTCCTCCTTCACGACGAGCGCGCGACGACGACGTAGACAATAGCCATGGCGGATGAGGAGATGGGCGGTCCGCTGTTTGAGCATGTCGTCTTCACCATCATTCCAAGTGAGAACTTCACCGAAGAGCGGACCAACTTCGTCCTCAGCAACGTTGGCAACAATGGCGGCAGATACGTGCCGCTACGCGATAGCGACCAATCGATCGACGAGATACAGAACATAACGCACATAATTTCCACCCATGTCGACTTTCCCGAATACAATCGCGCACTCGAATTAGGCATCGATGTGGTCAAGCCTTCATGGGTGATGGCATGCATCCGGCGCAAGAAGCAGACGTCTCCACGTCAACACAGTCCAGACCCGAGCCAATTCTTCCAGGATGTTGTTCTCACTACGGCTGGCCTGCCAGAAGGCGATGACGACGCCATCAAGGCCGGCGTGCTCGCCCTGGGTGGCCAGCCGAGCAACAGCATGACGAAGCTGGTCACTCACCTGGTCACCACCACTCTGGACAATCAGAAATGCCGTCTTGTACGAGAGAAAGAGCTGGACTGCAAAATTGTGTTACCACACTGGTTCGATGCCTGTGTGAAGCTGGGAAAGAAGATCAGCGAGAAGCCATATCTCCTGCCTGATCCAGAGATCCTGCGAGAAGACAATGGCGCTATCAGGCCGAGCCCAACACCGCAGCTCGAAGGCGCCGTCTGTGCGCGACCGACCGGCGAACCTCCCTCTTCGACCCCTGCTCCAAGCCCGTCGAAGTCGCGCAGATTTCTCAATGCTTTCTCAGGCAGGAAGGTTTTTCTAGCCGCTGACCTCGAGATCTCCGATCATCTGGAGAAGACATTGGGCGATCTGATCGAATCTGGTGGGGGAGCAGTCACGGAAGACGTTGCTAAGTGCAACATCTACATTGGCCAATACCGCGACGGCGAGTCGTACGTTACTGCATCTCGTGCCCAAAAGGACGTTGCAAACCTGGCGTGGCTGTACCATGTCATCAATCGCAATCGCTATGTTAGCCCATCCCGCAAGCTGCTTCATTACCCAATTCCGCGCAACGGTGTCCCAGGCTTCGAGAACATGAAGATCAGTCTTTCAAACTATTCAGGAGAAGCTCGTATCTATGTGGAGAATCTCATCCGGTATAGCGGAGCCGAGTACACCAAGACCATGAAGCAAGATAATACCCACTTGATCACTGCGCACATGGCAGGCGAGAAGTGCGAAGCTGCGCAGGAATGGAACATTACTGTTGTGAACCATCTATGGCTGGAGGAAAGCTTTGCCAAGTGCGTCATTCAGACGACGTCCAATCCAAAGTATACTACATTTCCGGCTCGGACAAATCTTGGAGAGGTCACAGGCCAGACGTGTCTTGACATGAAGAATGTGGAGCGCTATTTCTTTCCGAAGCCAAAATCTCCACAAAAAGTCAAGGTGCAGGATAAGGCAGCTCCACGACAAACGGTGCCTGCATCCAGTGCTATAGTCAGCGGTCCGGCGGCATCAGATGCAATGGACGTGGACGTCAATGTGCCCACTCCAATCAAGGAGGGCAATGAGGTGGATGCCGAGCAGGAGTCCGAGCCGAAGACGGTGAAGAAGCCTCGTGGCCGACCTCGCAAGTCAGATGCGGCAGCCACGCCTCGCGTCGTGGACGAAGAGAAAGAGAACCACTCGCCAATGCCAACTAGTACCGGTCGTGCTGCGAAGACCAAGGCACTGAACGATCTGCATACCCAGTCAGCTGACATCGCGCTATATCAAAGAGAACAGAAGCGCAAGGGCGGTGTCATATACGGGGGACGGCGTGGAAGTCGCGGGGACGAACAACTGTCCTCACCAGCGCCGCAATCGCGATCCTCGCGGAAGCGACCCAGCGATGAATACGAAGTCACTGCTCAGGGTAGCGACCTGAGCGATGGAGAGACCCAGAAGCCAGGCGCCAAACAGTCGAAGAAAGCAAAAACAAGCACTACCTCCAATTTCCCTGACGTGAAGTTTCGAATGATGGTGACTGGTGATGACCGGTGGAGTGACAATATCAAGAAGGAGGACAATGACAAGAAAACGCTGCGTCAACTTGGCGTCGCGCTCACACAGGACCCGAAGGATGTCGATATTCTAGTAGCTCCCAAGCTGCTTCGCACTAAGAAGTTTGTCTGCGCTCTCGCCGGTGCACCACTAGTCGTGCACACATCCTTCCTTGACACGGCACTCTCGAAGAAGAAGCTCATCGAAGATCCGCCAATGCTCAAAGACCTAGAAGGAGAACAACGCTGGGGCATCAAGCTTGTGGACGCACTCGCCCGGGCTAAAGTCAACAAGCGCCAGCTCTTCCGTGGTTGGTCTATCTTCGTCTCCAAGGATGTCAAGGGCCGGTTCGACACGTACAAAGAGATCATTCAGCTCAACGGAGGCAACGCGCTTCAGTATGCTGGCCGTACTGGTATCATCATGGCCAAAGCTCGTAGTCCAGACGATCCAGAGGCCGGAGAAGAATCCCAGAATCAAGGCGGCAACGACGAATTCGGCAAGGTCTATCTTGTCTCGGGCGATACGGACGCGGAAATGAAGAATTGGAAGGCGTTCCGCGACACCGCCAAGAAGCAAGATCTCGAACCGCGGATCGTTCATGCTGATTGGCTTTTGAATGCTGCACTGAGTCAACACATTGAGTTCAAAGAGAAGTGGGAGCTTGATGAGGAGAAGATCACGAGCCAGCGTGCAGGTTAAGTGACGTTGAGTTATCTTTGTACATATTGGCTTGTTGTTGACAGTCCCGCCAGGCTTCCCATGGTCTCTACGGCCGGTGCTGAGGAAGAGATGGCGGTTTAGAAACGACGATTTTGAGAGGTGAAGCAGCTTGCTTGTGATTCTAGCGATGGCGCTAGTCGGTACTTGGACTTTTACGAATTGATGCTTCCACCATGAATGCTCCGATACGCTTTGCTTTCATTGTGCAGTCCCGCAGAGCATTGTGCTTTACAATGCTCCTTCGTCCTTCTCCGCAAAGAATCCAATCTTTCCCAAATGTTTAATCACCTGCAGCGCTAGCTGATCCTGCTCATCTCCTTCTCTCTCCATTAGCCTCTGGAAAATACTCTTCTTAGCATCAGTCACCGGCTGATCAAGAACAGGAGCGAACGGGTCCCTCGTCCTTGAGTGGTTCTGTTCTTTTCGTTGCTGGATTTGTTTCCTGCCTTCGACGGAGAGTTCGTGCTTGAATGTGCAAGTCTCTCCGTCCCGACACCATCCGCTTGCTGAGAAGAATTTGCAGAGGCGTTGATTTTGGTGGAGAGGTGGAGGTTTAGTGGAAGTTTCTTCTGGTGGGCCAGAGGACGAGTCGGAGTCGGAGGAATCGGACGATGAGGATGGAGAAATTGGGCTCGAGACTGTTGCTGCTTCGAGAGTGTCGTTCTGGCGTTCTGTGCCAGCGTCCGGGCCCTCTCGTGCGCCGGCGTTGGCCTGCTGCTGTCCAGTAGGACCCGAGGTAGATGTCGGTAAGTCGTCGGTGTCCTCTCCATTGGCAAGCTTCTGAGTCGGCTGCGTTGAAGTAGGCTCTTCTACTGTTGTTTCTGTCATGACAATTTCGTTGCTCGGCTTCTCGGGTATCTTATTGACTTCTGAGGACTGCATGCTTGGTCGTACCACTTTGGCCTCACTTTGAGATAACCGTCTTCGCATGCCTTCCAGTCTCTTTTCCTGGCGTGCAACCTCTCTTCGCATTCTATCCACCTCGTTGACAGGCGGATGTGTCACCTCTCGCAGTTTCTGACTTGCCTCCGTGAGAAGTCTGAGCCTCTCCTTTGCGATCCGCCGCTTCTCTTCTTCCTTTTCCGAAAGTCGAGCTTTGGTGGGGAAGTTTTTCGCGCGCTCTTTCTTCCATGCTATCAAGTCAGCTTCTGTAGCCAAGGTCCTCACTGATCCATCCGGCTCTGTGAATGTCAATCCGTCGCCCAGCGCCTTGTACATTGCTTCCTCATCTTCCACCTCCTCATCACTCTCTGAAGAGGAGGAGTATTCGGGTTGGGCATCTCCTGGAGTTAGCCCCAGAGATTTCCCCCTGCGCTTCGGACTTTGCTTCTGTTGCGGAGGATTCCCACCCTTTTGCCCCTGACGCCTGGGCGCTTCAGGCTTCGGAGGCAAGCCTGCAGATTGGAAGCTTGGGATTGATGGAGCTGTTGGCGGGCCAGGTAGTTTTTGTCTCGGCTCATGCTTCTCTCGTTGTGGTCCTCGGAGTGCATCGAGCTTGCGCTTGTGCCCTGCAGCTGTCCGAGGTGGGTATGCTGCCCCAGAATTTGTCGAGAAGAGACCAGTGGTTGGCGTTCCATACGCTTGTGCATTATGTTGGGGCCGTTGCTGCAACGAGCCGGCACTGTTCGAACTGAGATTGCTGTATTGATTGTGATAAGCTCCGTTTCCAGATGAAAGACCGGCGAAGGAAGGGTTGACATACGCCCCCGGGAGAAGTCCAGGAAGAGACGGATCCGAGGGCTGTTGAGAAAAGCCCCCATAATTTGGTATCGTCGTCGGAGGTCTTGGCGGGAGACCATACTGAGAGGCTTGAGCATTTAGATGATTGTTTCCGGAAAGCGCTGGGCCGCTGCTGTAGTGTTGATTCTGGAATTGCTGATGACCGCCATGACCAGAGCCTCGTCCACGGCCACCGCCGCCTCTGCCCCTGCCCCTGACATCGAATGCTCCCCGAGAATTTCCTCTGCCGCGCCCTCGGCCACGACCAGCACTCCCGGACTGATGATCTTGACCTGCCTGCGAATTGGTCGTCGCAGCTGCCGGTGGAGGCGGAGGCGGAGGCGGGAATTGAAAGCCGGTCATGATGGTCCGTGGTTACGATCAGCCATTCGAGATGTCAAGATTGTTTCTGCGGATACATGTCGTTCACGTGCTGTTGCACATGCAGAAGACGTTTGGCTTCCGCCCAAAAGATTGGAACTCGCTTGAGTACGCTAATATCGCAAGTGGCGCTGAGGCAGCCTGCCGATTGGTCGGAGACCCTTGCGCAAAGCTTTAAATTAAGTCCATGCAACGGTCTGGCGAGCCTCGTGGTGAGTCTGTGACAGAACATCAACTTCTCGCCAAATTTCATCAGCGTCAATATCGTCACCAAAGCACCTCGACATAGTATCATGCGGGATTTGAATCTCAAGCCTCACTAGAAAAAGGACAAGTTCGGCAAACGCTAGCCGCACGAGTCGATCTTCAACAACCTACGCCTGTGACGCTCATCATTCGTCAAGATGTACACATTGGTATGAGCGCACGTCATGCCCAACCACATCAGATTTCGACTGAACGTATGTAGGTGACTATCGCGGACGTCGTTCAGATCCACCCAAATGAATTCCACAAGCCAAGCATCCGCTCCATCGAAGATTTCATCAACGCCAAGTACGCCGACAAAGTCATACATAAAGTCGGCCTCTGCGTAGGGTTCCACTCCCTCATATCCGCCTCGGAGGGACTCATTGGCCACGGAACTGGCATCGTCAACGTAAATGTCGACTTTCGATTAATCGTCTTTCGGCCATTCAAAGGCGAGATCATTCGCGCCACCATCACACAGTCTGGTCCGTCCGGAATCTATCTCTCCGTTGACTTCTACGAGGACCTGGTCGTGCCTCCGGAGACGCTATTTGATAATACGAAATGGGAGGAGGATGAGAGCGGGCAGCATGCTTTTGTGTGGCATGCGGATGATGGGCAAGGCGGAGAGAATCTTTTCTATTTTGATAATGCGGAGAGCTGTATGCTGCGCATCGAGGAGGAACAGTGGCATGACATTTCGCCCGATGCGCTGAGGAGCAACAATTACGAGACGCAAGAAGAAGAAGACCTGGCCCGGAAGATGCCGCCATACCTGGTAAGAGGCAGTATGATGCTGTCTGGACTGGGACCGACGTTGTGGTGGCTCGGCGAAGGCGGAGCGCAGGGAGTGGGTGAGGAGACGGGAGGAGATGAGGCTATGAATGGGACATGAATGAGTTTGTCTCGAACTTGCGTGTAGTGATTTGGATATCTTGGATGCAGCGGCCCTCGAAACCCGATGCACTCTATAACTTGCTCGATCTCTTCGCGTCTTCGTTGAATTTACCGACCCAGTCACTTTTCATCATGCTCACATACTCCTCACTAAGCTGGCTCTTCAGATGTCTCGGCACCTTCGCCCACTCCGTTCCCTGAACATCCTCCAGCGTCCGCCACCTCTCTAGCTCAGACACAAGCCATCCAGACAGTACATCGGCGGTCGGGCCCACCACCTCCATGGGTATCAGATGCCCAACGTCCTTAAAAGTGTGCTCAGCAACTCTGCCCTTCGCCACGCCCCCTGATCCCCCGTGTCCTATACCAGTCTGAGCAAGCTTGTCAGCTTTCAGAAGAGGTCCTGATAAGTCCGATTTGTCTCCGAAGACGTAGAATACGCTGGGTCGTAGATTGGGTAATCTGCGGAATGTGGCGAGTGGCTCCCATCTGTAAAAGGGCGAGCTGGGCTGAACCGATATGTCTACGTCTGGATGTGTCAAGGGATTAGGCTGTGTTGATGGAGCTGGATATTCTGATGTTGGGAAGTTCGGTCGCAAAAATGTCTGTTGCAGGTCAGTACATAGCGCTCTACGAATGTCTGACCGGAAGACAGTTCACCATGACTTCTTGATGCTTGGTAGTCTTAAGCGTCAGCTCCCGCTCTGTGGCTCTCCCTGGCTGGACAGATGCTGTGCTTGGATCTGTAGACACCACCGGCAGGGTGCTCGTTGCTGTTTGTGGCTGAGGGTACAATGTTGTCGGAAGTTCTCGTAGACCATGCTCGACCCATTTATCGAGTACCCGAGAATCCCACGTTTGATAGAATTTGGATTTTTTGAACTTTGCCTCGGCCTCTTGTCTGTTCGGCCAGCGATCTCTTCTCACAGTAGAAGCTTTTGCGGGCCCAAAGTTGCCTTCGACCGAAGGCAGTCGTTGTATTACCGGATCGATCAGTATCAAAGTCGTGAACAGTCGTGGATGTCTAGGTGAAAGTTGTCAGCTAATTTGGCTTGTAGAAAAGCTTTAGCAGAATAGTCATACATCAAAGACAGATTGACGAGATTATTACCGCCCATCGAATGCCCTACCCCCACCAAAGGTCTTTTCATGTGCTCTCGAAAATGATTGACCATAAGAAATAGATCTCGCGGATGCTGCTCAGATATTAGCACAGATCTTCGTAAGACCTACTCTCGATGTCACAAACATCCATCCACGAAGGATCATCCCCCAGCAAATTCTCATTCAGTACTCCACTATCGCCCTGATGCGATACATCCGCAATCCAAATACTTCGAATGTTCAAACCTTTCTCTCCCAGTCTCTCGTACAGATCGTCCCACAGCGGTTCGTAGAGCTCCTGTCACATGAAAGAGATAAGGTAAGCTCAAACTCAAATTGGGCTATGAGAAAAGGGGTTCGGGTACCTTCGGAAAACCGTTTGCATGTGCACCGATGATTGTGAGTCCGGAGTCGTCATTATTGTGTAGTTTGCGAGGAGTATATTGCTTGATCGCCAGACGGAGGACGTCTTCCTGGCTATCTGCTGTTGCTCTTGGATACTCGCGAATATGGGAGGCAGGGATGGAGTGCTTCTGGATGTTGAAGTGAGTTGTGGTTCCGGCAGGCCCGGAATATGAGAGTGACATGTCAAAGATTTGGCTTGAGATATCGCGGATCCCAGACGCAATTCTTCGAACAATGCTGTGTCGACGTTGTTTGAGACGCGTTGATGTGTCTTGGCATGAAGTTTGGATGCCGAGGTTAAATGCCGATGACCCGGATGAAGAGAGACAGCTCGGCAATCACAAAACGGATATATTTGATAGGAACTTGTGGTTAAACGAGTGCAGATATATAAGTGCGTTCATTATCGCAACCACATGTGAATCTGGAAATCGGCAGATCAAATTCCGAAGATGCAAGATCGCAGACAACTTGGAAGTCTTGAACGTCAAGTCGGGCAACGGCTCTCCACGAGGTTCCCCACGTTGTGTGAACATAACCTCGTCTACCTTCTACACGTCTAGGATCCTACTCCGAAGACGGGAGGTAACTGTCATCTCACAAATACAGAGCAGATGTAGGCTGTTATTTCTTTCCCACTTCATACTTTGCGAACGGTATCCTCGCGAGATGTCAGTATTTCATGACCAGTCGCTCAACGGTTCTATCGATGGCGTCGATCACAAGGTGGACGGCCATCTCAAAGACGAAAAACTGAACTATGCCAAAGGCACATCGAGCATACCTCCTGCATCGGCACACTCTTCTTCTCGAGCTGAATACATTGAGCGGATCTCGATACCGCTGAATGATAAGCCAGCATGGTAAAACCAAAGGCCGGAAAGCATCCAATGTCTGAGACACACGCTGACCTCCCATCCTTTACTTTGTAGGACGCCGACCAAGAAGCTACGAGTCGCCATCATCGGCGCTGGGTATTCCGGAATGATGATGGCGCACAAGTTGCAGCATGCACACAAAGACGAGATGTCCAAGATCTTAGATTTCGTTGTATACGAAGCTCGGTCGACGGTGGGAGGGACCTGGGACGCGAACACCTATCCTGGCGTTAGATGCGATGTGCCGTCTGCAATTTATTGCTTCCCGTTCGAACCGTACGCAGAGTGGAACAACTTCTTCTCGACCGGCGGCGAGATTCAGGACTACTTCCAGATGGCTGTAAAGAAGTGGAATCTTGACAAGCACGTCCTCTTCAACCACCGAGTTCAGGAGGCCCGCTGGTTGGAGCACCAGGCACAATGGAAGCTCGTAGTCAATCATCAGGATCAGACTTTCGAGGACCAGGTCGATATTCTGATCTCGGCAAGAGGTTTCTTATCGACATGGCATTGGCCTGACATTCGCGGCATCCATGACTTCCAAGGCAAGAAAGTCCACTCTGCAGCTTGGGATCATGCGTACGATTACTCCCATAAACGCATTGCGGTGATTGGAAATGGGTCCAGCGGAATACAAATACTCCCAGAAATGGCCAAGTTGAAAGGATCTGTCGTCACGGCTTTCCAGCGTGGTCCTACGTGGATAGTATCGAGACACCGTCCCAGCAAGCTTCTTGGGCGGGACGATCCAAACCCGAATCCTCCATATGAGGAGGAAGACAAGCAACGGCTGAGAGATCCCCAGGAACTCAAGAAGTATCGCAAGATGGTCCAGGGCAATATGAACAGGAACTTCAAGCTGTTTGTGAAAGGATCAGAATACAACGCCGAGATGACCGAGTTCGCGCGCAACCAAATGGCGGAGAAGCTCAATCACGATCCGGTATTGTGTGAGAAGCTCATTCCCAAGTATGAGCTTGGCTGTCGCAGAATCACGCCTGGATCTGGTAAGAATGAAGCAGCATGATATTGCATGGATATGCTGACGCTCTCGTTCTGCAGGTTATCTCGAGGCCTACACACAATCGAACGTACATCTGACGAACAGTGAGATTACCCACATTGCCGCAGAAGGAATTTACACCAAAGACGGCAAATTTCACGCAGTGGATATCATTGTCTGCGCGACGGGATTCGACATATCTCAAGTCCCGACGTTCCCGCTCCTCGGTAGGGAGAGCGTCAGTCTTGCCGAGAAGTGGAAGGATGAGCCAGAGTCCTACATCAGCTTAGCAGCGCCTGATATGCCGAACGTAAGTACCGCTACGATGCATTCGGAGATGGAAAGACAAATACGGAGACTGTGCTGACCGGCGAACAGCTTTTCTTCTTCACAGGTCCAAATGCGACTGTTGGCCATGGAAGCTTAATTTTCTCCCTGGACTGGAGTGCCGAGTGGATGATCAAATGGATTCAAAAGATGGCCGAGGAAGACATTGCCTCCGTGGCCCCGAAGCAGGAGGTAGTAGACGAATTCTGTCGCTATTCTGATCAGATCCACAAGACGTTGACTTGGACCGGGGGGTGTCGAAGTTGGTGAGTGGAAACAATCCGTTCTCCAAGATTCTCCAAGACAAGGACTGACCCTCAATTCTCCGTTTCATAGGTACAAGGCCAATCGGATCAATGGAAGGGTGACTGCAACGTTCGCCGGAAGCGCAATTCTCTACGAGAAGTTAGTAAACAGCAAACTGCGGCCTGAGGACTTTGATATCAGGTACCGAAGTGCGAATCGATGGCGGTTTCTCGGCAACGGGTTCACCGAGTTCGAGCTGGCCGAGGGTAGTGACTTGAGCTATTATATTCCATAGTCACCGACACATAGCCATGTCAAGGCATGTCTTCTTCTTGTGGAGCTTCAACGAATGCCAGGTCGCCAGTGTCTCCAAGCGCGTGAGCGGTCGCCTCCTCAATCAGAATGCCCATAGCAATAAGAGCTGTTTCGTCAAGGCTCTCGAAGTCGTCACGGCCGTCACCAACCTTTTCAGATCCATAGAAGTCCGATGCGTAAGCATGAATAGCTTTGAGCAGATCGGAGTCAGGAAGGCGCTGCTCAGGCGGTAACTTTCGATGCGCGAAGTATTCGTCGTGTTCTTGGTAACGAACAGGAGCATCTGCCCGGCGGAAGAGCACTTGATCAGGTGGCGCTGGATTCCCGCCTTTGTCATATAGAAACCCATCGTAGCCTACGCGGCCTGCAACAGCATCATACAGAGTTGCATGTTGGCCAAGTAGCTCTCCTTCTGAGTCCGCTTCGTCATGGTCATCGAACCTGCTTCGTGCTCGCTCCCTGCTTTTAGCTGGAGCCTTCCCTTTTGAGCGCTTCAACTCTGGCTTCTCGATGTCTCCTATAGTAGACGATCGTCCTTTCCTCTTGCTGGGCTTCTCATCTTCATTCCCCTTCTTCCTTTCTGGCAGCGTGAGGTTTGTCTCTGCCATTTCAAAAGAACTTGACACCTGCGCTCTCCTCTTGCCCGAAGATTTGTGCCTTTCCTCTCTTCACGAGTACGTTGAGCACTTTCCGCAGCAGTGACTCGTCAATGTCTTTCCAGTCCCTCCCCAGGCTCGCATCGCCTTCCCTCAGTTCATAAATGGTCAAGACAGCACCCTTCTGGCCAGTCTCCTCGACAAAACTGTAGATGGCGTCTGCCCACTCGGTCGGAGTCTTCCAATAGACGTGACAAGTGTTGCTCGTTTCGCCGCGCGTTGTCGGTGCGATCCACTCTATTCGAGGCCCATTAGCCGGCTGGCCCATGTGATCCAGTACGGCTCGAATGTCTGCGGGCTTCAGGCTTCGCTTAAGGGTGGAGTTGCTAAACAGGTCTGTGGGCGGCGAAGAAAGCGACAACCGAAAGATGCGATGGTGTGCGCAGTAGGACGTTACCAGACTGGACCAGAGCTCGAGTTGCCTGGCCCGCGTGGTGAGGTTGGGTTGAAGAGTATAGAAGGGCGGGAACGAAGCGTAGGTCGGAAAGTTGAACCGTGCCGCGTCACTAAGATGGCTTGTTGTCGAAATCGAGGGGGTTCCTTGTACAGTGTCAGATACAGAGAGTCCCGCCAAAGAGGGCTCTGGTGATGCTGGAGCTGCTGGCATAATGCATGGCCAAGCGTTGAAGTACGGACGAAGATACAAATACCGTACTTGTAGAGGTGCCAAAGGTGCCTGCCGAACGCGCCAAAGCTCGTCAGACCCCACCAGCTTCGATGTCGCTTGCCCTGCCCTCCTTCTCCCTTCTTTCTCCTCACCCCGCTCTCTCCCAGCGTCCTTCGTCTGAACGTCAATCTCAAGGGGCTAATGGCCATGCTTGTGAGCGGGCAGACCGAAACGAGATTCACACAGTCCAAGGCTGCGAAAGGCACCTGCAGTAGCGATGACTTCTCTAATACAACGCTATCTGACTTCGCTGGGATGGCAACAATATCCAGGGGCTCAAGAAGAGTTCTAGAAACGTTCGCTGGAATCAAGGGAGCCTCATGCAGCCAGCGCATAGCGAAGATGCTCGGTTCGTCTCACACTCATAGAGAACACAGGTAGAGTCAAGCTTGCACCAGACTCCAGAAGGAAAAAGTGACCATCACTGCGTACAACTTCACCTAGACTCTAGGCACCCGCCCGATTGCCAATGCTGCATTGCCCAAACCTCACTTTATCTCACTGACGTCGCGACATTTACTCCATCATTCACATGTCGCGGTCGCCAGACAACCTCACTTGACTACCACGCTTCCTTACACTTTCCACCTGCATCATCAACACAACCTTTTTCCAGACAACACCTCATCCATTGACAATCACAGCAACCAGAGCAACGCCAGATCTCATCCTCGGACCAGGTTCACTACAAGCATCTCAGGTAGCTATCAAGCTGACATATCGCCTTCAATACATAGCCTTTCGCTGACCTCCATTCCCAGAGAACAGTCGCGCTACATCGACACCATCGGCAAGATGTCCGGCAAGGAAGAGCAGACATTCTCCTTCGAGACGATGGCGGTGGTCCTCTACTGCGTCCTAGAGTCCGGCGTCACCTTGGGAGACAAGCACTATCAGATGATGGCTGCCATGGACGGCAAGCTTAGTGCTAATGCCTTCGGCCATCAATTCCGCAAGGTCAAGGCTCGGGCCAAAGAGCTTCAAGAGCAGGCCAAGAAGGGCAGTCTCGATCTCGGGGAGACTCCCAAAGGCAAAGCACGTGGAAAGGGCCCCACGTCCCGCAAGAAGCGCGGTGAGTGCGAGAAGCTTGACTGAAGCGAGCGGGTGCTGATGCGTGCGACTTATAGGTCGACAGCCAAAGGATGATTCGCCGGAGGACGAGGATGACGAAGAGAAAGTGGACACTCCCGTCAAGAAGGCTAAGGTCAAGGCTGAGAAGCCAGCGGAGGACGAGGGCGATGGCGACTTCCTTTGAGATCGCGACGCTTTGCGGATGCAAGCACTTCAAAGACCACAAGCAGTGAGAGCGAAGGTTTCTGGCGACGGCTAGGAGCGACTTGATGGTCAACGATTGCTTGTCCTATGGATTACAGGGAGCGATGGCTGCTGTGCGGCCATGAGGAATTTCCATGGCTGAGCGCCGTTAGGAGTTGATGCATATGCACTCTAACACTAGCTGATTCAAATGACGATTGCTGAATGATCAAATGTCATATCGGAGTACCAATAGGTTGAGTAGTTGCTGTCTCGTTCCTTGCTGATGCTTTGGCGAGATGTTATTGGACGGCGCCCGGACCGCTGTTCCGATCAACCGTCACTGCAGCTCGTCCACGACAACGACCAGCGAGCACTCCAACTGCCATTGCGTGCCACACACGCCATGCAGTCACTAAGGAGAACAGCAGCGCGCTCTGCGCAACGAGCACGACCTCAAACACGGCAACAAGGGCAGCGTCGCTACGCTGGAGACCATCATGGCCCTGAACTCGTCTCTGAAGGACAAGCTGCGCACGAAGCACACCCACCGAAGAAGACCGAGTCGTTTGGCGTACGTTGCCCTTGAAGCGTAGTTGAGCGCGAATTGGAAAACCCATGGAGAAGTAGGAAATGAGAAGCTACATGCTGACAACAGCGTTCTACAGGCCGGATTCTTCATCGCCCTCTCCGCGATTCCAGTCTCGCTCGCGCTTTACAAGCTCACCGCACAAGGCACCGACCAGCAGCCATACTTTACGCGTCTGATCCGAGATACATATAACAGTTATGCGATCAAATGGGCGGAGCGAAACGACTTGCACACGCAGGCCATGCAGCAGGCTGCAGCCGATCGGGTACTGTTCCTGAACGAGGCGCCTCAAGGTGTTAAGAGGATAGAATTGAGATTTCCCGAGTATGTACACACTGCGAAGAAGAAGTCCAGACGAGGGAGGGGCTGCTGTCAAGAAAGTCTTCTGAACGAAGGATGTTTACACTGACAATGATCCGTACAGGATAATGAACGTCTCCTCTCCTTGGAATGTCCGCGCTGGTCACGGAAGCGGCAACATCGACGAAGCAATTGCCAAGTACGAGAGGGAGGCATATGAGGAGAATGAGAAGAAGTTGCAGCAATTGAGGGATAACAACGTTCCCGTGGAGCAACCACTTGTGCCTTTCAGGAAGGTCACGCCGGCTGCGAACGATAGCTGAGAAGTCTGCACCTGCTTTTCCATTGTATATACCAACATGGACTACATCCTGCAACACAACAGGAAGGTCATAAATGCTCCTAGCAGTTGATGATCAAATCTTAGTCACGTGATACTTTCTCGATTCGAATAGAGGGATGCTGCAAGATCTTTCAATGTAATGAGGAGCAGCATTGGTATCCTATGCTCACTTGAGCCTCTCATCTCATGCCCATCGGTATGCCCGCTGTACAGTATTCTTTGATTGCCCCTCATAAACGCCGCCCAATGCCGCTGAATCGTAATCGTCCCTGGTACATCGTCGTCTCTTTATCTCCCTCATGCCTTGCCTGCACTCTTCACGGCGCTTGCATTGGGCGTATGCGCTGGCTGCGCGGGAGCGTCTGGTATTGGAACGTCGGAGAAGTCGTCTTGCCCGATCGCCTTGATCGTCCATGTATCTTCGGAGTGTCAGTCCACCTCACTTCTTCAAAAGATCTGATAGCATTTGCATACAGACTCCCGCCACGAAAGCGAATATAGCGACTCCGGTCAAGGCATTCCGAACAAGGTACGGTTGTCTGGCTCGGTAGAGTGCTGCGGTCGGTCGGTTTCGGTTGTCGTAGTATGAGGATTGCGGCAGCCTGCTGCATGTCAGTACGGCGTCGCATGTTGCGCATGATTAACGCACTTTGCCAGCGGCATTCGCAGTCGTTGCGATGGATGCATGGTGTCGAGACTATGTGAATCTCTTAGGTCTGCTGCATCACAGCATGGATAGGTTGATGTCAAGTGTATGACTAAGCGAAATCTCCGCCTCAGGCTCGCGGCCGATCGCGACCTCACCATTCGCGTCGACGCAACGCAAGATTCACCATCAACCTTCGCATCACTTCGCACTATCTTGCTCTAGCAGACAAACCTCGCGCAAACACCCATTGATACGCATACGAATACACAGCCATCACATGCCAGGACCGCGTTCACGCCGGCGATGATCACTCGGAAAGGGACCGGAACCTCCAAAGGAATTGTAGATACATAGCTGCGTTTCTTGCCGCGTGACCTGCTGCTCCGCGCTCACCGGGCGGTGGTATCGTTGCGGTGTGTGTTGCTGTCGTCATGGCGTCGACGACAGATACTTTGAAGCAGCTGAACTCTGCGCGAGATATTGTCTTGCGGGATCACACACTGTACCCTCAAGTAGTCCCTGGAATCATTCCCGTCATTGGCCCTACAGTCCAGCTCGAGCAGCGAAGATGGGGTGCAGATTTCCTCGCCGAGACATTTGCGTCGCAGGTGGTGACGCCGGAGGAGAAGCAGCAGATGGCTCCGGTAGTGCTCGACACGCTGAAGGGATATCTGAGCCGGAAGGAGATCATGGGCGCGGAGGAGGATACTAGTGTCGTGAAGAGTGCTGTGCAATGCGCCGCGAGCATATACCCATACATCTTCAAACATACGATCAACAATCCGTCAAACAAAGACACATGGGCAAAGATTGCAGCTATCAAGAGCAGTATACTGCGAAGGACGGACAATACGGCACCAGGGGTGCGGATATGCTGCATAAAGTTTATCGCATGTGTGGTGCAGACACAAACACCTGGTCTAATTGCTGACCCGAGGAGGCCGGAGCAGAATGAGATCAGTTTGGCGCTTGTGTCTCGAGACCATCCAGTCATCCCCCCAGCGAATCTGGAGGCAGAAGCTTCTGGGTTGCTGGACAGGCTCCTCGGCGTGCTTCAGGACAACTTGACAGATCCTCTCGTGGTCACTGCTACGCTTAACGCGCTATCAACACTGGTACAGCGGCGAGCAAGTGTCTCAAGCAAGATCCTAATGACCATTCTCAACTTCAACCCGCTCAAATTGGCCGGACGAAGCATGACCACGAAGGACAAAATCGCCATCAAAAGCATGACCCGAACAACCATGTCATTCCTGCTAAATTGTCTGAAGCGAAGTCCCAACGGAGCTTTCGCCGGCCGGCTACAGCAGCAGATGGAAAGATTGAAACATCAGTTGACCGACGTGTTTTCCGACAGCCACCAGCTCAAGCGACCAGCCCCTGATGAGCCGATTGACGGGCTGGACGATGCGAAACGGCAGAGACTGGACGCAGATGCTGTCAATGGCACTACTCCACTTCAACAACCACATCAGACCCACTCACCCCTACCACCAGGTCCTGTCTCAGTAGCACAGATCTGGACATTGACAAATAATCCGACAGTTGCCAACTTCCATGTCGAACGGATGCCTGTGCATATAGTGCAGCAACTAATACCGGCACTACTTCAATCAGTCCCCCAGGAGAAGATAGACGCTGCCATTAATGTCGTACGATCAAGGTGGCTGAACATAGGCAAAACAGGGGCGGTGAACGCGAATGGCAACGTCAACGCCGCAGGTCCTGAAGATGACGAAGACTACGATCCCTCAATGGGCTACGGAGGAGGCGCTGAGCAGGGCTTGGTCAGAGTTGACCAAGTGCAACCGGATGCTTTGACGAACGACACAGCCATTGGCCCTTTCAGCTTACCTGCTCCGCCTCCGCTATCAGAACAGGATAGAGATGAGTACAGCAGGACAGCTTTGTCCAGAGTGATTGGTACTCTTGGCGAGCTCGACCGTGAAGCGAAAGCAAAAGGGCCAGCAGAGGTGGAGCATGGTTTTAATCGTTTAGCGACCGCAACGAGTGGGGGCCATGACAGAGAGGGATGGATTGTTTTGGTAACACGCCTCGCAACACGCGCTGCGTTTGACCTACACGACGAGAAAGACCCCGTGAAGAAAGAGAACGGGAATCAATCATTGGTAAAGCAAGGGCAGATTTTTGATCTTTCAAACGGCATTCGAGAAAGATTGCTGGACTTCATCATGGAGAGGTTTCGCACCAGAATCGACGTAGCCATAATGTGGCTTAACGAGGAGTGGTACTCTGACCGACTGCGTCAAAGGCAGCGAAGGGCGGACGGTGCCGAAGCCGACGAGGACGACTTATCCAACTACTGGCCTTGGACGCTACGGCTGCTGGATGCAATGATGCCATACTTCGACGTGAAAGACGGTAGAATCCTCATCAGGCTCCTCTCCGAGATACCCGCTGTCAACAAAGCAGTACTGGACAGAGTCAAGAAGATCGCGGAGGATCCAGAACGCGTGCAGATGAGTGTCAATGCTTTGCTGTATCTCGTTATGTTCCGACCGCCCGTCCGAGAGCTCGCTATCGATTGCGCGGCGGAGATGTATCAGGAGAACAGTGACGCCCGGGCAGCGACGAAGAAGATCCTGACGAAGTGGCGTCCTGCTGTACTCGAGGGTGAGGTGAAGGCTGAGACGTAGCACTGCATTTGGGAAGCGCGGCGTTTGGGTACGCGCGCGAGCACATAGCTGGCGGTAAGGCGATGTGCATTGAGCGAAAAGGAGCTCGATGTCACGACGCCACGGGTTACATGGCATTCAAGATTATGTACCGTATTGAAAAGACATTGGGCTGTTTCAGCCCTTTCGTGCGATGCTGCAGCTGTGAGCGATATGAGGGATCCAACACATCCAACGCTTCTTATTGACATTCTTGCTTTTCCCAGTACTATTTCTTCATATGATCGACAGGTACGCCGTTTCAGCTCCCTGATTGGCCGATCGACGAGCGGGACTAGCCGTTGGAGTGAGGTTGCGTTGTTGTTGATCCTCCAGGGCAAGCTTTCCTTGACAAGCCTCCGGCTGAAACCTTCCAGCGATCGCGTCAACCCGCGTTGATGCGCATCTTTCGTTTCTGATCGCCCTTCTACCACGACACCTTCTACGTTTCTATACACTCGACTTTGTTCACACCAATAGCGCGAGCAGCGCCTGCGATGGTGTTGTCTTTTCAGCGATGAAGCTGCGTGCGTTGTCCAATACTCCATATCCTATTCCTGTCCAGAGTCCGCCGTCAGCGGCGGTGAGAGAGAACGATACTAAACGTATAATAGTTGGATTGTGAGTTCTGCACCTATTACACGCGCCACCAGCATGACCGAGTACTCGGGATTCGAGTCCATCGCGCTTTCCGGATGCAGATTTTCTTTGTGCGCGCGCTGCGAGCGCACCTTCCATCCGCCCTCCGGCGCGGTCTGACGTCCTGGAGAAACAACGACCCATGGGCCTGCCAAATGCCACTGCCACTGCCACTGTCACTGCCATTGCCACCGCCGCCACAGCCGGCCGAGTCATTTCGACGTACTCCTGGATACCGGATACTGGACGCTGGATGCTAGTGACTGGAGCTGGACTGGACTGGATTCACATGCGTTGTCTCTTGAGAGAGCGTCCGGCTAACATCGTGCAGCACAGTCTCCCGCTCGCCTTCGGGCAACCAGCTCAAAGCGCCTCCAGAGCAGGCCAGCACCCCACCTAGACCAGTCACTCACCCATTGACCTCATCGCCCATTGCCGCTCGCTCCCCACAGCTCCCGGAGATTGCTATGAATGGCAGCAACCTGTTCGGTAGCTCGCCGAGTACCACCAACGACGCCGCGACTCCAAATGCCAGCTTCTTGACTCCCGTCCAGAATGGCGGATCACGTCGTGTCAGCAGCGGTCACGCGGCACTCACTTCTTCGCGCAACGGCAGCTCTCCGTTGCACAGCAATGGAGACGCCTCTGAGACCGCAAAACTGCCTACCTCGCCACTCTCACCCGAGCCAGAACAGGGTCAATGGAGCTCAGCAGTCGGACACGCCACGACCGGCGGCAAGTCGGGTCGCGTGATCGAGAAGCTCATGGCAGACAACGACCGTCTCAAGCGCGAGCTGAAAGAGCAAGTCACCAAGGCCGAAGAGCTTCAGAAGAACATGGACACGGTAAGCTTCCCAGTGCGATATTCTCGAGCGTGTCTTCAACAACGGCTGACGGGCTTTGTGTAGTGCAAGCCTCGAATGGAGAAGCTTCAGATGGAGAACGAGAATCTCATCCACGCTAAAAATGTGGACCATGGTCTAGTCAAGAGGCGCGACCGTCAGATTGCTGACTTGAGGCACGATCTGGCGCAAGAGAAAGAGAAGAGTACGAAGTTCGAACAGCTGTCTCGCAAATTTGGGGAGGAGCGGGACGAGGCGGTGGAAGAGAAGAACAGAAACTCGCAAAGCTGCAACGATCGCGTCAGCCACTCTGACGCACACACACAGGTTCTGCAAAAGTCTATTATCCAGATGAGAGCCCAATACTCTAGCTCGACAAAGCGCTTGCAGGATAACTACGATGATTTGAAGAAGAAGCTTGTGGAGGACAACGCGACAAAGGAGAAGTTGGAAATCGTGAACGGACAAATGCGGCAGGAGTTTGAGCGCTTGCAAAAGACTCATGATCAGATGGTGACAACCCTGGAGCAGCTGCGGCAACTTTACAACCAGCACTTGGACGAGCTGAAGAAGTCAACGGACGCGGAGAACGAGAAGACGCGCAAGCTCAGCACCGACATGGACAAAGTGCTCAAGCAGATGAAGTGGGTGATGAATGTCAAGCAGAACACGGAGTTGGACAAGAGCGCTCAGTAGGTGTAGGGCTGGAGTCTTTGTGGACGACTTGAAACGAAAACGGCTTGGTATTAGCGATGGCGCTTGGGACAGGATTCGATAGGCATGACACGCCTTAATGACTGGACGACAAGGGCGGCTGCATTGCATTGCTGGGCGTTTTGGAAAAGACCTTGGGCAAGAGTAGTCTGAACCTTCGGGATATGCTAGTCGGACGACGACAGGGCGAATTCCCCAGGCGAAGCTCAAGGCAGATGCATGATGATTTGTACACTAGAAAAGGCTTGAAGTACTGGAATCCAACGAGGAATCTGGAACTTTGAAAATAGCATCGCGGACCTTCTGGCCTTGACTGCTGCGTAGGCGTGCCTTCCTCTGGTCTGGTCGGTCAGGACCGTTGCTCCTGCCAAGTCGCATGTGAAAGCGGAGCGGCGTTTCAGCACCGAGCCACCGTTTGTCCACCTGCAAAACAATTTCACAACAGCGACCTCTCACACCCACGCCGCTCACACCACGCCGCTCACGCTCACTTCCACGTCGCCATCGCTCACAGGCGCGTCGAAGCGACCATGGCGGACGCAACATCGCACTACGTCCACACGGGGGTTTATACGTTCGACACCGCTGCGCGAACAGAGATCCTGCAGCAATTCTCTGGCGCCACCAAGGATGCTTCAGTCAAGTGCTGGTACGACGTTCCCAGTGAGGTATGCATCAGAACTGGTCCCGTTGACTGCATGTTTCTTACCTCTACCAGGCTTTCATCATCCAATGCCCAGCAAGCAGAGGCGCTGCTGCTGACGGCGCCCTCGGGTGCATAATCGACGACTATGTGAGGAAAGACCTTGATGGCGCAGTGCGCGAGGAGCGTGAACCGACCGTCGCTCGTTTCCCGGAGAGCACACTTGATGCACTCGATGGCTTCGAGCTATGTGAGGCTACCGAAGCGGAACAGCAGGCCACAGCGCACCCTCAGATAAATCGAGCTTTCGTCCGCACGCAGATCATCATTACGCCGGCCGATGAGGGAAAGCGTGTCAAGCTCTTCCCATTGTACGACCTGCACAACGTTGGCCTGCTAGAGCGAGCGCTCGCGCCAAAGACTGAGAGGGCCGAGAAGCTTTTCAGCTCTGGCCTTGTCTGCCGCGCTTCGAGATGGGACACCAGAGATGGCCATGTGTTCAATGGCAGAACGCATAATGGCGCCGGTCTTGCCACTGCGGCGGAAGACGAGAACGTGCTTTCAATGCCTCCATTTGGCGTCTTTAAAGACGTCAGGGAGGGTTGTGATGCTTTAGAGGAGCCGGAGAAGAGCTGGGAGTTTGTTAACAAAGGTGGCAACGTGACGATGGAGCGGTGGCTCAAAGGAGTTGGTGATACACGCCAGATGGAACCCAATGCTCCTCCGGAGGTTCCAAGAGATGCAAAGAAGCTACTCGCTGCTGCTCAGACGCACACGGCTGGACGCGCCCGAGTGCCAAAAGGGTCTACTGTTGTTCCCGAAAACACCGACGACTCAGACGATAGCGACGATGAGAGTGACACTGGCAGTGGCTCGTTTAATGCAATGTTGGCCCCAGAGTCAGCTTCGAAGGCACCAATTGGTGTTGCCCTTGAGCAAGATGCTTCATCCAACGACAGCGATGAAAGCGACAACACGGAACGACCCTCCTTTCAGAACCTGCTTTCCGGCGCAGAAAACCAGAAGCCGCTCGTCGTAAAGAAACGTGACGATTGGAGTGCGTTCCAAAGACCGACTGTGCGTGGCCCATCCACTTCCCGACCTACAGTTTCCCAAGAATCGCGAACACCTCAAGCATCTCCACAGAACTCTCGCTCGCTGTCTCTGCAATCGACGTCGGAGAACAGTCCACGTGCGAGGGACAATGATGACTGGGCGGGTAATAAGCCATATACCAAAGTCGACAAGATTGGACTCACCTCAAATACCACGACTACTGCCAAGTGGGATATCGAGAATGGTATCCTCGAGAACAGCCCGAGAAAGGGAAAAGGAAAGTCGAGACGAGTGATTGCTCGGGAGTCCTCAGAGGCTTCGGCTGCTCCAAGCCAAATATCGAGTGTGCAATCAGCATTCGCCAGTCGAGCGTCATCAGTAGTGACAGCACCCGTTTCGGGCAACCTGTCCACGAATGCTACGATGCAGCGCTACCCTCAATATAACCCGAGGGAGGCGGACTGGGTCAATAAGCCTACTTTGACCCAACCCAAGTTAGGCAAGCTGATTGACGACCGCGCTCCAGCGTTTGCAGCTCCCGCGAAAATCCCTCCTGGCTTACTCCCTGAGCAAGAAAATAGACGAACTTTGCAGAGAACGGATCAGACAACAGAGGCGTCTTCAATCCTGGTCGACTTTGACAATACTGCCCGCGAACAAGACTACATCCCACACAGAGCTGCCCCTGGTGCCTTCAGTCGAGCTTCTCAGTTGTTACAGCCTCAACAAGTGGATGCGGCAGCAACTAGTGCCGTAGACCAGAGCGACGGTGATGAGAGGATTGTCGAGAGAGTCCAAAAATTCCCAAAGGACTTCGCGAGAACCTTTAGGACCATGAACCAACGAGCGGGTCCTTCGCAGTCGAAAAAGAAGACGACGCTCTCCAAGGGCACTGCAGGTGGCTCAAAGTTCAAGGCTCAGCTGGAGTTGCCAAGCCCACCACCTGCGCCCAGGGCGAAGCCGAAGAAACAGACCAAGCACGAACAGCCGCATCTCGTGAAGTTGCCAACAGACTACGCCGCTGGGAGGCAGTCCGCGGAGTCATCGATAGGCGATGCTATTGAGGCTCCTGGCTTGCCTCTACTGAGGCCGTCTACCAAGATCACCAGAGAGAATCATGCATTTGGTAAGCTCTTGCTCGAGGAGAAGCAAAAACAGCAAGATTTGGTTGACGATGACATTGTTCATACTCCTGGTTTCAATGCCCCATTGAAGCTGATGGCTCAGCTGGGGGTGCTTCTTCTCAGAATGGACGGTCCATGCAAACCGTTTGCCCATGACGCCTTCGACCCGATCGATTTGCAATCGAGATTGAGAGAACATTTCCAGAACGTGAAGGCCGATTTCCTGCCACGCCTCACCACAGTGGCCACAGACGCAAGGTACCTGATGGAACTTGGTGTCGGAGCGGACGTCGAAGGCTTTCGCTCCGAAAGCTCCTACGAACTGTATGTACGCGATACCGCTGGCGTGCTTCTGAAAGCTGCCGTCTCGGCAACCGACAAGACGAACTACTCGATCAGTAGCCAAGATGTGGTTGCTGGAGAGGCATGCTCACACTTTGCAGTGCATGTCTGGGATGCCCGCTTTCTGCTAGTGTATCCTGGCAGCGACTATGAGTCGCCGTGCAGCGAGGCGCTGGGAGAGTTCATCGCTTCAATGATGACGGACCAGGCTGCGCCTTCATTCCGTGCGTCGATACTTCCTGGGCGATTCACCGTGGAAAGAGTTCTCGTGAAGCG
Organism: Pseudocercospora crystallina; assembly: GCA_003666085.1. Classification (NCBI taxonomy): domain Eukaryota; kingdom Fungi; phylum Ascomycota; class Dothideomycetes; order Mycosphaerellales; family Mycosphaerellaceae; genus Pseudocercospora; species Pseudocercospora crystallina. Next base: position 210,787 of record QQNG01000074.1, on the reverse strand, counting down.
GACGTTTCATCACAAGGCGGCCAATATGTCGTTTCGCGTGCTGGAGACGCAAGATCTCCTCCTCGGTCCCCTCGAGGGCAATCGGCATAACTTCCGGGCTCTTGCCTTGTCTAGAGATGAGATGGTGGAAGAACAACGCGTCTGGTGGGAGGCCCAGTGGGAGACCGACGACCTGAGCAAAGCGGACGAGTTGCAGATGCGAGTCAATGAGATGGTGAGGAACATGGATTCGATCGGTTTGGCTAACAAGGGCCCTTTCTTGTACCATGAGGGCTACAAGTCGGACGATGAGAAGACCGAGGTGCCGGAACAGCCCTTCTGGTAGGCATTCTCGGTGAGCAACGTTTAAACTGCGCGAAGAGTCATATGTTGGGCTGATTCAACATGCCCGAATACTGAGAAAGACAGAGACAGCTGCTCGGTGCTGTACGTTGAACATAGAACATGTCGTTTATGGTGGTGCTAGATAATTGATGATGTTCTAATCAATTAATGTATTCAAAACTCTCATCGGCAGAAAAGGTCCTTCTTCTCCGACGTCATGACATCTTGGATGCTTCCGCTTCATGTTGCCTTCCATCTGCCTCACATATAGCCTATAACATCGACCTCAACCCTTCCAACTGATCAAAGCTGGCGCCCATCTTCAGCTTCTGGAAGACCTCTCCACCCTCCGACTCCGTCTCCCCGCCGCGAGAAGAACAGACTCGCCTGATCATGTCTCGAACACCAGACCAACCGCGTCTCACGCCTCAGTTCTGCTTCAACCAAACCGCATTACGAGGTACGCTCTCTCCCTTCTCGTCCTAAAACCACTCTTCCAAGCGCTCACGCTCATGCCAAGCTCCTCCGTGAACCAACAGACTTCCTTCGTGTATCGAGAAGCGCCGTCGATGATACCATTTCCCAAAACCTAAATGCCTTAGCTACGCCTGCATCGCAAGCTTTTGATCCTGCTTCCACATCGCAACGAATCCCTCGCCCCGCCGGCTCTCGAAGAGCATTAGATCCTACAGCGTGCCAAACGTTCAAAGACCGTGTCCTCTTTCCCACATGGCAGACCCGCTCGGATGTCCTGAATTACTGCGCGGGCGTTGCTACGAGTCCTGATCCTGATGATCCGGATCATGTGTTAAGAGAAAATGAGGATGCGAGGGCGAGGGAGAGGATAGTGGATGAGAGGTTGGATCCTTATAGTGGGAGATACTTTCCCAAGGAGGTGAGGACGGAGATGTTGGCGGGTTTAGTGAGGAATGAGAGGATGGTGGAGGATATTGTTAGGAGGAGGACTTGGGGAATGGTTGGGGAGAGGTGCGAGAATGAGGGAGTTGAGGCTGAGAAGGCGTTGGATGAGTGGAGGAGACGGCAGAGGGGGGATGGGTCATGAGAGAGGAGGGTGGTGAGGTATGACTTGCGTGAGCTCGAGAGATTGCCGAAGAAGGCAACGATAGCTTCGGAATGCATCTGCGCTCAGAGAGCAATTCCGACGAGGTCACTCTATCTCTCTGGCCGCCTCGATGCTCATCGTTCTGTGATCGGTGCTCAAGGAGCAAGGATAGTAGCAGATCGCTCCAGGCTCGAGCAGAAATGTGGCGGCGATAGAAAGAGGAAGAGGATAGGAGCGAATGACTCGGCCAGCTCACACAATTATCAACTCCAAAAGAACCGACTCACAGCCCTCGCAGTCTCCATCTCCTCAAATCTACCGTGCTACTTCCTAATCTGCCGTCTGGGAGCCTTCCCACCGCCTCGCCTTAATACACAAGTGATCTTGGGCCCGGCCCTGCCCCTCCCATCCTCTAAAGCGTCCACAAGCTTCTTCACATGCTCATCCGCCACACTTCCCCCTCGAAACTTCCCAACGAACTCCTCCTGAAGGCCATCTTGCCAACGCCCAACTACCCTGGCCGGATCCATCCCACTGACGAAGTAGTACTCGATGTTCAGCTCCCCTCCTCGACTATAGCGATTGTTCATTCGTCGGAGCCATTTCGTCAGCGCGGTGCTTCTCTTGTCAATGTAATCCCAGAAATTTCCGTGGAGCGTGATTTGGATCGTCAATGTGCCCTGTTCAACACCATCCTGCTCGTCCTTCTTCTTCAATACACCCAGGTCGCGCTCTGAGAGCCCGTCCAGAAAAGCTCCAACCTTGACAAAGTCGAAATCCTCCACGTAGGCTCTCAGATGGAACACGGCTTGGCTGATGAGCTCCTGGTGAATTTGTTTGCTGACGATACTCAGAGCCGTGGGCACGACGATGGTAGTGTCGGTTTCGCTTGGTGTGGCCGATGTGGTCTCGAGGAGCGCTGAGTAGATCAGGTTGCGGATCTCGGCTGGCAGGTCGAGGAAGGACCACTTCGCTGGGTCTTGAGGCTGCGAGGCGGGCGTAATGGTTGTTTGGGCTTCATCGCGGGATCCCTCTTGCTTTTGGCGGTTGCGGAGTGGGTAGCGGCTCATGGTTGCTTATGTGCAAGTGTGCATGAGATAGGAAAAGAAGAGTTTGAAGCTGAAGCCGTGCGAAGAAGTTCAACCGGAGGTCTTAGCCTTTCTCACTCGGGAACGTTCTCGAGGGTCCGTGCAGACAAGTTTAATCAAGTGATTGATTCTGCGGTCTCAAAATGAAGTGCGCTTTGCATTCTGAAGCTAGCTAGCCGTTTGACACAAAGGGGCTTCCAAATACGCGGCTCAGAACTTCAGAAACGACTCTCAGACACACATACGCCAGAGGTGCGGCTTTATTCGAGGTCGTCAAGGTAAGCTTCTGCTTCAGCCTCGAGGTGACTGCGCCAAGCAAATGAGAAGTCGTCTTCCATGCCAGCCAACTCATCATGCTTCCTCTTCTGCTCTTGGGGACATGCGTAGTAGGCATTCTGTACCGCCCTAACCCATCTCTCGAAAGTACCACCGTCGTAGTCGCACACGCTGTAGCAGAACGAGAGATCGTAGCCTCGTTTCTTCGGATCTGTGATGAATTTCATCCAGTGACGAAATCCTGGGCAAGAATCGTCAAGAAGTGCATCGTCAATAAGTCCATGCTTAGGGGCGCCTGCTTTGCTGAGATGGAGCTCAATACGGATGACACGCTTGTGGTCGTCATTCCCGTTCTTTTGGAAGCTTTTGAGCTGTTTTTCGGTAAGGCTGTTCAAATAGGTGACAACGTGCTTGCAGTCGAAGTCATCCACTTTGACATCAACCGTTTCAGTGGTGTTGTAGAGTATCTGCCGAGAAGAATCAGCTTCCTGCTTAGGTCGTGCTTAATAGTCATATATACCGAGAGAAATTCAGCGCGAATCTGACGATTGACGCGCGCGAGAGCAGCGGTAGTAACAAGTCTGCCGCGACTCTTGGGAGTCAACCTTGCACGCGGGCGGTGCTGGTAGGACCTCCACGAGTCGTCTCCGACGAGGAGCTCATAGATGTTGTTGCGTAGCTCCGCCGGCAGCTCCAGGAGCGGCGATGCAAGTGGACTCTCAGCGGCCGGAATCTGGGCGGTGTCATTAGAAGGCGCCGGCTTGGCCTTCTTCTTGGTAGTACGCTTCTTCTTCGCCTGTGTTTTGTAAGCTATCGCCCTCTTGCCCTGTGTACAGTCATCACGCACCATGCTGTCAGCTTCGTCAGCGGCCTGGAGAAGATTGGGGGTTTGCGAGAGACGAGTTGGAAAAGGAGAGCAGAAGGTCAAGTCCATCCACACTGGCAGCCTAAATCGCTAGCGTGACGCGTGACGCGCTCGCCAAGACTCACATGCGTTTTGGGAAGGAGCGAAGAGGAAGGCGCGCAGCAGACGGTTAGATTTGGCAGAAGGAGCTACCCTCAATAATCTTCCTCGTCGTCCCCAATCAGCTTCGCGTAGTCATCCGCGCTCGCAAATGTCGGCAGCGACTTGAGCTTCTTCTTCTCTTGCCTCTTCTTCTTGTTCCTCGCCGTCTTGTCTTCCGGCTCTTCTTCTGACTCCTCCTCTCCCATTGCCATCGGGACATCATCGTCGTCGCCGAGCATCGCATCATCATCATCGCTCTCCAGTTCTGGCATATCGTCCATCTCGTCAACTTCCCCATCCTCACCTTCACCTTCTCCAAAGCCGTCCATCTCCGCAAAAGCACCGCCCTCTTCCCCATCACCACCAAGATCAATACCAGCTTCTGAACCTTCATCGCCACTGTCAGAGTACGCGCTTTCGAGATCGCCCATGCTGAGGTCGTCGTCCTCATCAGATCCTTCGACCTCCGGTCTCGAATTCGCGATGGCTCGCCAAATCTCATCCTCGCCCTCTTCATCGCTCTCATCCTCATCGCGTTCCCTCTTCTCCTTCTTGTCAGCCTTGCGCTTGTTGTTACCTGCCGCGTTGAAGTAGTTGTGGAAAAAGACCTGATCAGCAGCGACATCCTCCACCTTCTTCGCCCAGAACTGTTCGGAGTTCAGCGGCGCACTCCTCGCGGTCTCTCCAGGTTTGACCAACATGTCAGCAGCCTTGCTGCCTGCAAAAGGCTGCATGATCGAGCTGCCATGGACCTTGTCTTGCTTGGTCTTTGGGTTGCGATATACAAAGCGATCCAGGAAGTGCATGAGTGTATGCTGGGTAGGGTCTGGCTTGGGTGGCATCTGCTTCGTGCCACAGACGGCCTCTGCAAAAAGGGCAACAGACGGATGGAAATGTTGCAGCAGCGGAAGTATATCCCAAAGACATGTCCTTTCGGCCTTGGCGTGCTCCGGATTTCGCTTTCGGGGATCGTACAAGACTTTCCTCTCAGATGGCAAAGTGTCGCCTTCGTTAGGATTGGGTCCGTCCTCCGGCGCATCCACAAAATGTTCTTCCTCGTCCTCATCCTGGACTTCCGGCTCGGTCAGCATCTTTCGTATGCTCGGGAAGGTGCTCTCCAATTCGCTAATAAGAAACAGCACGCCACAAGCGAAAGGCGCCTCGTGCATGGTGATGATCTGGAGCAGTCGCTTGACAAATGCTTGCACTCGCTTTGCGTTCAGGTCTGCCTTCAAACTCTTGTAGAGCAAGTTCAGATACATAACCTGCTTGCTGCTTGTAAACAGTCGGGGGTCCAGAAGGCTCTCATATAGGGTTCGATAGAATCGCTCCGCGCCAGTATGCCTCCTCGACGAGATCTGCTGAAGGAGCATGAGTGCTTGTATGCTGGTGTTGAAGTTGGCGGAGTGTGCAACACGGAAGACCGTATCCAGTTGCTTTTCGAATGTTGGATCGCTGGTATCGGCGAATGGGAACGCGCGGTTGACGCCGGCAAGGACTTGCGATATCATCTTGTCGTGAAGCTGCACTGCGGACTCCTCGCTTCTCTCCTCTGCTTTCCGCTTCTTCGCTGCCATCTTGCCAGCCTTGCCACCACCGCCTTGCGGCTTTCCCTGCGAATTTTGCTTGACAGCAGGCTCTTTCTTCTCAGTAGGCTTCAAAAGCTGGACGAACAAGCTGAAGTAGATCTCAAGGAGCCTGTTAGCCAAACCCTCATCCTTCTGACTTAGGATCGTTTGGTTGAGTGTGATGATCGCGTAGTACTTGGCATGGTCGCTCTGTCCAGGTTTGAAGAGGCAATCCGCTTCCACGCTGTTTGTCACTATCATTTTCATAGCCGGGTGCGTATTCTCCAGTTGCAGCAAAAGATACGACGCTCGCGAAGCAACCTTGCGCTCGGTGTCTCCCAGCTTGTTCACTAGCAACCGCAACAGGTTCTCCTCTTGCTCCGGCTTGTCTTTCAACAGCTCCCAGACATACGTGATGGCTCTTTGTCGCGAGTATTCAATCTCATCATTGCACCAGGTCTCGAGAATGCCCAGCAGCTCAAAATACTTCTTTTTCAGCCAATCCTCGAATGCCCAGATGACCAGATGTGTCTTTTCCAGCCCACCCGGCAAAGGATCTCCACTGCTCCATCTCACACTCTTGCCTTGGAGCGCACTCAGCAGACCTGGCTGCTTGCTGAACGCTCGCAGCTTGCGATCGCCTGGGAGCACCACACCTTGCCCAAGCAAATCCTTTAATGCTGCCACAGCCATAAGCGCCTGATTCCTACTCTTCTTCCTTGAAAGCCCCAATAAGTTTTCAAATGCCTTCATGGTATGTAGCGGCGACTCTTGGACCAAGAGTGTGAGCGCGGAAACCTTGTCCTCCAGCGTACCGGACGACATGATCGTAGACAAGAACTTGTGCGACGAAGATCCCGTAAGATGGTTGTCATTGTAGTTCTTGTTCTCAGCTTCGAGCAGAGCATCGGCGTATCGGTGTAGCTCGTCGATCGTCTGTTGCGGCGGTAGAGTCGTCACGTCTTCCGTCTCGAGCGGTGGCAGCTCTGCTGTATGCCAGTCGGGTCTGGCTTGGAAGAGCAGAGCTGGCTTTTCTTCTTTCTCCTTTCTTTTACTGCCATGGTCCGGCTTGAACTTCTTCTGTGGCCGGACGTCATGATCAAACGATTTTCTTTTGGCGCTCATCTTTGCGACCGCTTCCCGAATGTTGGGATGGGCTCGTCGCTGTCGTAGGAGCATCTCGAACTTTTTTGGAGGGTTCGCAATCGCGATGGGGCTGTCCCGAGAATTTGCCATCCGAATCCGAAACTCTAAATGCGATATCCTTGCTTGGAAGCCACAATGGAATGGAAGCTGTACTGCAGAGAGACTCGTGATGTACATGTATCTCAGACGCTGTGAGAGCGAATGAACTCGTCGGCTTTTGTGGGCTTCGTCTATCTCAATGCATGATTGTCACACCCGTCTATCATCCAGCGTCATCGCACATGGCAACGACATCGTGAGGGAGTAATCTGTTCACGTCGCGTCCTCCAATTCTCTCCAAACCTCCCTCAAAGCCCATCCGTGGACGACCCGTCTCATCAGAGATGTTTAGCGTGCGAAGTGTCCCAAGATGGCGCAACTCCAACCAGCGATTGGACGCTAGCGCCAGAAGGCAGCTGCACGTCAGTCTCACGAGTCGACGTTGGTAACTGAACGTGAAAGCTAACAGCGTATGCAGTTCGATGGCCGGAATAGATTGAGCAACTTCTGGACTCCGACTCAGACCCGCAAGAAGAAGAGTGTTGATGATGCTGGAGACGATGGCCACGACCTCCTCATCCGGGCTGGATTTCTACGCCAAGCACAATCCGGCATCTTTCACCTGCTTCCCCTAGGACTTCGGGTGCAGGACAAGATAGAGCGCCTTATAGACAAGCACATGCTAAGCGCTGGCGCTTCCAAAGTCTCGTTGTCATCGCTCTCTTCGCAAGACTTATGGGAGAAATCCGGGCGTCTGGATCACCGCAACGCAGAGCTCTTTGCGCTGGACGATCGCAAGGGTGCCAAGTACCTGCTGGCACCAACACACGAAGAAGAGATCACAAATATCGTCAAGAATGCCGTACATTCCTATAAGGACTTGCCGCTGCGGTTGTACCAAGTTTCTCGAAAGTACCGCGACGAACGCAGGCCCAGGCAAGGATTGCTCCGTGGCAGAGAATTTCTCATGAAGGATCTTTACACGTTCGACCTGACGGAAGCTGAAGCCATGGAAACATATGCGATTGTATCGAAAGCTTACCGAGCGTTCTTTGATGAGCTAAACTTGCCTTATATGGTCGCCAACGCGGATTCTGGCAATATGGGCGGCAACTACAGCCACGAGTATCACTTCGTATCATCCAAGGGCGAGGATACACTGCTGAAGTGTAATGGCTGCGGGACAGTCATCAACGACGAACTCTACATCGGGAGATACCAGCCGGAACCGGAAGGGTCTGCCAGGGAAGCAGAAGAATCCATAGAAACGGACTCGGAAGTTCCTTACACGATCTGGGAAGGCCAGACTCTGAAAGAGCAAGACGAGATGTTGCCCGAGCCTAAAACCGAAGAGGAACACGATGACTTCGAGAGCGAGAATGGTCAAAGCTGGGCAGAGTACCGCGAAGAATATGAGGACGACCGCCGGCACCCGGAAATCACCGCTAGAGTGCAGGTGCACATTCCGAAAGGCACACAAGTCAGCATGCACGCCCTGAAGAAAGCCATTCCCAATATCGATACTACTGGCGACTCGATGGAGGATGACGATTATGAGCGCCTCTTGTTCCGCGACCCTCGAGTATCTGAAGAAGTCATTCAAGATACGCGGCCGGAGCTCAAACACTTCTTCTCGCATGACGAAATTCAGACAGCACCCTTCCTGTTGACGAAGGCACAGGAAAACGACAGCTGCCCTGGTTGCGGTGCCAGGGCCCTCAAATTGCACCAGGCTGTTGAGATTGGACACACCTTCCATCTTGGCACACGCTACAGCAAGCCTCTCGAAACTTCGGTCAAGGATGACAGCGGCACACTGGTTAATATCGAAATGGGATGCCATGGTATTGGTGTCTCGCGACTCGTTGGTGCAATGGCGTCGTTATTGGCGGACGAGAAAGGTTTGAACTGGCCCCTCGCTGCTGCACCATTCAACGTTGTGCTCGTAGGGACAGGTAGCGCATCTGCCGATGATGTGAGCGACTTGTACGACTACCTGAACCATCATTTGCAACAAGCGTCTCCTGAAAAGTCTCTCGATGCAGTGATTGACGACCGGGAAAGGCCTCTTGGGTGGAAACTTAATGACGCTGACCTCATTGGCTATCCATTCATCGTCGTTCTCGGTAGAGCTTGGAAGGAGCGCAAGGCAGTCGAGCTGCAGTACAGAAGACTAGGCATCAAAGAGGAGGTCAGTGTCGAAGACCTGGTACATCGGATCTCCGCGTATCGCGAGAAGCTATGAAGTGGAAATCAAGAGAAGGAATGTGATTGATCAGCCTTCAAGTATTCAGATCGGTCCAAAGTGCCCTGTGCGGTATACTGTAGCTCGTTGTCGACAGCTCGTTGACGACTTGCGTGAGGACTGCCTTTCGACTCAACTCCCATTGAATCTCTCACAGCAAGCGGCGTGGAAGTTTCCGACATTACATTGCACGCACGACGCTTCTCAAACCTCAGCCCGGGCTCGCCACCCCAGCCAGGACTGACATCTTCCTTCGCTTTGCGAATCGCGGTGTCAAAGGCCAGACGCGTCTCGGGATGATGCGACGAAAGAACAGCCTGTAGCAATATGCTCTCGTCCTGGTGCAGTTTGTACACCAGTTCAGACTTGCCGTCCTGTCGGGAAAGGGCTTCGACGCTACCCAGGTATCGGGAACCAAAGAAAAATTGCTGGCTCCGGAGGGTGGTGTCTAGCATGATGTGGAACGGAATGCCAAGCATTCGCGCTGGGTCGAAAAGCTCCTGCTGGATCCTGCCCATGATGCGATCCTTGGTGTACACTCGGGGCTTTTCGATATTCTTCGTATCTTTTTCAGCTGTGATGAGGCTGTAAAGCTCATTGATGAGACTCACTATCTGGTGGAACAGGGCTGCATCTGGTTCAAGCATCAGGTCGATCCCATAGTCGACATCCAAGATGGCCAGGATTAGACGTCGTACCATTTCAGTATGGAGGCGAGTCGCTTGCAAGGGTGAGCTGTTCAGGTGGCGGACTTCCCGCAGGATGGCCCTCTTCTTTGCCTCTCGACCAGCGTAATCAAACCCTTGTTCTTCCATAGCTGGGGTTGATGTATGCGCATGTAAAGAATGGAGGAATACGTGCTCGATCACGTCAAGATATTCGTAACTTTTCCACCACGGAGCTTAATGTACCAATACTGCAAACACCCTGACTAGTCGAAGGCACGAATAGCCTCGAATGATCCACACTGCGTCTGTGCATACCTGCAGACAAACGTCGACCGGACCTTGATGTTTTGCAATCCTGTCAAGTCGATATTTGCTGCAAAAATAATGGTCTTTCACGCTCCTACCACGAATCGAACGTGGATCACCTAGACATACACTGAAGCAGCGTAGGGTACAACCGGGAGCCAGAGGGCTATCGAAGCAAGGCCGACCGTCAACGGACTCCCTCCCTCTTATCTAGATGTGCTGTCCGTTGCACCATAGGGCCGACTTGACAATAGCGAATATCGATTTTCGTGCCCGATATGGATCTTCATGTGGCCATGGATGCGTTGCGCCTTCCTTTTGACAACATATGACAGCTCGAAGCAAGAGCAGATGGCGTGGCATCACTTGCCATATGATGGTCGTGCGCACCTGCCGATGCACGTGCCAATGTAGGTGGCTTCAGATACGTCTCATTCACATGCAATCACCAGAATGCATGTGATATTCTGTCATGCAGTGAACGAGCCGCAGTGCAGACGGCAAATAAGATCTTCAGGCTTTCATTGCAACATCCATCTTCGATATCGTTTCGACCATCAGCACAACTCCAATCTCTACTGAAATTCCAATCCTGAACTCTACAACACCATGGCGCTGCAGGCCACTCAGACTCCGTGAGTTCTCCCACAAACCCCAGACTACTGAGCTGACACGAGCCAGTCCTTTACGAACCACCCGTTCCCTCCTCCTCGAGCTGCCCGCCGAGCTCCGAAACATGATCTACTCCTACGCCACCACCAACACCGCCTATTTCAACCGCCGGACCCTCCGCCTCTCCACATCAGCATCATCCCTCCTCCGTACGAACAAACAAGTCCACAGCGAGATCACAGCCTGGCTTTACCTCCACGCCAATATCGAAGCGACAGTCACCCGTCTCAATTTCTCACATCTCATCACTTTCCTCAATCGGTTGCCAGAGGCTTATTTGAGAAGTCTGCCGCAGAAAGGAACCGGTCGGCGAAGTGAGGGAGAAGACTGCAGGAAGAGGAAATTCACAATTCGACTGATCACGACTAATATCAGAATGCCGCGCCTGAGTCGATGGATTAATCGGTTTGGAGATGAGAAGATTCGAGGTAGGTAATAATAATCCTCCCTGCCTACACCCTTCCAGTTCACCCCCTCCTCCAACTACTCGCATCCACTAACGCATCCCCCTCACTAGGCAGCCAAATCGATTTCACGTACAAGGTCCACCGAGAAGACAAGGAATCTAGGATGTTTCTTTGGGAGCGGCAGTTGATTAATGAGGAGTGGTATTATGATTTATTGGAGAGGGGTGAGGGGGAGAAGGCGAGGGAATTGAATCGGGTGTTGGATGTGATCAAGGTCTTTCATCGGAGTCCGCCTAAGGGGAGGTGTGTGCAGCAGTGAGTGAACCGGCAGAGGCAAGGAAGAGGAACAGGGAAGAAAGGGAGACTTCATTTTGTGGTTGATTTATTAGTCTTTCGTGGTTGTTTCAATTGAATGGACACATGTATGCATCTGGTAGGTGCACTACGAATTTGCATTATTCAAAACAACAGCTGGCCGTGTGCTGATCAAACGGGCACACAGCCTGAGACCTCTATTTCAAGATTCTACATCGAAAAGATTATGCAAGCGCGCGCTTCTCTAGGCGCGATGTCCTCCAGCGCCGTACGATGCAAGACAATGACCTCTGCCCTCTCCGTATTCCAAGATGGTCTCATCCAAATGCAAACGTCTAGACCCAGTACGCCGCCCAGCAGTCATGCCGGATCAAGGTAAGCCATCGGCATAGATCTTCCCTAAAGATCTTCCACGTCGGATTCCTCGACTGTCTCCTCCGGCTTCTTGTGCCTTTCTTCGTCCATTTCCTTGTATGTTGCCCAGCTCAGCATCAAGAAGGCAAATATTATTAAGAGTCCACCCGCAATGGCAGCGGCTGTGAGAGGGCTGTATAGCGGAGGCGGGAGCATTTGATCGCAGAGCGCCACCAGGAAGATGGTGAGAAGCGCGGCCACGGAGCTGAGTACCGGTGATGTGAGGGAGATCAGGACCAGGAATGAGCCGGAGAAAGTGGCATTGGAGAGCACCGAGATCGCTAGCATCCATGCGGCCTCTCCTCTTGGAAGCTCGAACGTCTCCATGCCCGTGATGTGCAATATTGGGATCGGAATCCAGAGCACAGTCAGTGTGAACAGTCCAATCATACTGCCAAAGCCGTTCGCGAAGAGCATGCCACGATTCGGCGCGCATCCCTCTGGAGGACAAGCCACGCGCTTGTAGAGGACCTCGTAGAATCCGTAGAGCACACTCCCGACACCAATGACCAAGTTACCGATAGCGCGGTTCGAAGCCTCTGAGCTGTCCGGTGCAGAAGGTCCTCCAGCACCACCTCCTGACTTGTTTCCGTGCTTTGGATGGCCTGCATCTCCGTATGCCACAACCAGCACTCCCACGATCGCGATACCAACTGCCAGAACTTTGCTAAGTCGTAACTTCTCGCCCAGGAGAGGAACTGCAAATGCATACGCGAAAAATGCTGAGCAGTTGTAGATAGCCGTCAAATCCGAGGCTGTTGTCAAGTCCACAGCAACATACCAACTCCCTCCCGCAACCGTTAAAGCACACGTCACATAAGCTGTTGTCCGGATGAAGTACGGCCAAGGCGACTTCTTCTGCAAATGCGCAGGAACATGCAAAGTCCTGTGCTCAATCATCTGCGCAGTCGAGCGCATGATGGAGACATGTCTCCTCCAGAAAGCATCCCATGGCTGGTTCCATTTGGATAACCGCAGTATGCCGAGCTGCACGAACCATAGTAAAGACCACGATCCATGTGTGAAGTACAACATGCAATACGCCTTGTTCCAATGCAAATCATGCTGGATGTATACCGCCGTTTCCGTCTGCACGGCGAAGCTCACTAAGCTGATGAGCAGAAAGGCAGCAGCATATGTGTATCTCGTCCGCGTATCATTCTTGGACTCCACTAATGGCGGATCTCTTTCTCGCAAGTGTGTAGATCTTCGCTGCCCTAGAGAAGGTCGGCGCGGACCCTCATAGCTTGTTCGTTTATCACCTCCTGAAAGTAAGGGCTGGTGTTGGTGGCTATGTGATCTGTGTCGTTCATGCTCGGGTCGCAAGTCGGATGGCATGTTGGGTTCGTCTGCTAGTGACGAACCCTCGCCTTCCTCCCAACCGAAGTCGCTGTCGTCGTCCTCGTGCGAGTAGCCGTCGTTTCGGGAGTTGTACTGGTCGGGATGGGTGAGTTCGACGAAAGGAGAGCTCTGGCGCGAGGTCTGCTTGCTCAAGTGTACAATGTCGGAGCCGTTGGTGGAGGAGTCGGCTTCGTGGAAGTGGTCAGGAGAAAGCAGGCCCTTGGTGGACTGTAGCTCGGATGCTGGTCCGGGCTCTGTGTGGTGGTGGGAATTACCAGGCATTCATGCGATTCCAGAAGTACAGCAGCATATACGAAGCCAGGGCGATGGTAGGGTGGAGGGTGGTTGGGTGGATGGCGTAATGCGGACTGTCGGTGTGATCCTTGCTCTTCAAGTCAAGACTGCGGGTGATGCATACGCAGCTGCGTTGGTGTACTGAACTACTAGACACATGTGCTCCTCGTCTCCAACTACGGACATTCACATGCCGTCTAGTCTAGGACCGACTCGCATTCAGGGTCGCAGGTCGCTCCTACGGCGGGCGGCCGAGAATAGACCAGCTCGTGTGACGCGAACCTCTGCTTGGCGCTCCCACGTGTCCTTCCTACTCCTCCCCAAAACTCTATCTCTACCACCATACACACCTCCACTGCTCAACTCCTTCGCGGCCGCATCCATAGCCGCGTCCGCATCGTCTATGATACATAGTTTGCTACATAGACCTGGTATGAATAGATCTCCGGCTTGCCCTATCGTCCCTTCCACGAACCGTACATGCTTCTTGCGGTAAAGCTACATGTATCTGCCTTGCCCATGAAACTGGCCTCGAACGTAATTGCATCATCGCCGGACGGTAGGTTTATCTCCATCCTAGCTCCACACTTTCCCGTCTCAACTTCACCTGTTCATATAAAATCAATCGCATGTCGTTTCTCAAGTTCAGAAAGATCCCCCGAATCCCTACATACAACACAAGAAACCTCTCCAGCACTAGCTCAGCCAAGATGCCTCTCATCAACGCAGGGACGGGCAAGCCCAGAGTCATTCTGGGTACAATGACCTTTGGTCCAGATGAAAGCACCGGAGCCCGAGTGACTTCTTTGGACGATTACAAGAAAGTCCTCAATGACTTCCAATCTCGTGGCTACAACGAAATCGACACAGCCCGCGTCTATGTCGGCGGCAAGCAAGAAGCCTGGACCCGCGATGCAGGCTGGAAAGACCGCGGCCTGACTGTCGCTACAAAGTGGTATCCTCACGAGGCCAAGGCTCACGCTGGCGAGAAGATCGAAGAGATGCTCAACAAATCTCTCTCGGAACTCGGAGCCGACACAGTCGACATCTTCTACTTGCACGCACCAGACCGCAGCATCCCATTCACCGAACCCCTGACGAAATGCAACGAACTCCACAAACAAGGCAAATTCGTCCGTCTCGGCCTCTCAAACTACACCGCGGCCGAAGTCGCGGAAATCATGATGCACTGCAAATACAACAACTGGGTGCGTCCCACCATCTACCAGGGAATGTACAACGCCATCCAACGCACCATTGAGCCGGAACTTATCCCGACCTGCAAACGTTTTGGTCTGGATATCGTAGTCTACAACCCGATTGCAGGAGGTCTTTTCTCCGGAAAACTCAAGTCGACGGATGTACCTACTGAAGGACGTTTCAGTGACAAGGCATCTGCCATGGGAAGCCGCTATCGCGAACGCTACTTCCAAGACGCCACTTTCGATGCCCTTAGACTCATCGAGCCCGTCGTGCAGAAACACAACCTGACTCTTCTCGAAACTGCGTTCCGATGGATTGTGCATCACTCCAAGATCAGCGTGAAAGACGGCGGGCCTGATGGGATCATCATCGGTGTGAGCAGTGAGAAGCAATTGAAGAGTAATTTGGATGATATTGAGAAGGGGCCTTTGCCAGAAGAAGTGGTGAAGGTTTTGGATGAGGCTTGGCTGGTCACGAAACCGACGGCGGCGAATTATTGGCATGGGGAGTTGAAGTATGGGTATGATACCTTGAAGGCTCATCTGGCCTAGAGAGACGCCCCCAGGCTAGGTGACGACAAAAAGGTAGAGAAGGCCGAACATGAAAGCATTAGAATTCGGGGTTCAAAGCCTCATCATTCTGCAATTACGGAATACAATTAACTATTTGTACCATCGAATGTAGTTTTCTCACCATGAATTGCATTTTTACCTTTGCCTCTTCATTCCCCTATGCCTTATGTGCAGTCTCACTCCCATGCACATGCACACATAATTCATGAAACGTCTCCAACACTTCATCCACATCACAGCATCCCCAGCATCATCAATAAAGCCGTCAACAGATAACCAAAACCATCACCATTCTCACCTCTCGCCACCACAGCGGCACCAGTCTGCGCGAGTGGCGTGAAACTGGACGAGCTCGCACCCGATGCCGCGGTCCCAGATCCAGATCCTGAAGTCGAGCCACCGGCACCGCCCATGGTCTGTTGTCCGGCTGGTGGTGGGATCATACTGTAGTAGACTGTCTCGTAGACCGTTACTGTTCCATAGCCGGCTGTAGATCCTGTTTCTGTTGTGAAGGGAGTTTGACTCGATCCAGTCGCTCCGATCGCTCCAGTAGCTGCTGAGCTTGAACTTGGGTTTGGGGCGGGACCAGTAGCGGGATTGCTTGATGAGCTTCCAGCTGGACTGTTAGCGGATTGCGTTGACGACGACATGACAGGCGCTGGTGCTTGCGGGGTTGACGATGAACTAGGCGGTCTTGTATCTGCCGGCGAGGCATTGGGAGTTGTAGATGGAGAAGGCTGTTGTGCCGGAGCTGCTGATGGAGTCCTTGTTGCCGATACTTCATCTGATTGTGCTGGCACACGTATTACACTCCTAAATGCAGAGTCCGGTGCGGCACTGTATATGTTAGTCTTGGAGTCCTGGCCACCGCCCTGGCGTTTGTGCAGCTGAGCGGCCACTGGCACCGAGCGAAGATCAGCCGTTGTGCAGGCGGCAAATGGAGAATCCGGCGGGAAGTAGTCACTGATGCCGGGCAAGAAGTATTGTGTTGCTTGTGCATGCAAGCCCTGAGTGACAGTCGAGTTGACGGCCCCCGTATAGATGATGTCGGTTTGCAGGGCTGCGGCAGTAGATGTGACGCAAGAGCCGCCGTCTGATGCGCAAAATCCTACGTTGAATCCTGTCGGAGTTGCACCTAGGTTGAGGTACCATCCAGACTCGCCTGTTTGAGTCACCGATGTCGTCGAGCTTCGGTCGGGCAGGTAGATGGGTCCGACAACAATGCTACAGCGACTGTCAATTGAATTTGAAGGGCAAGGAGGATATGCGCATGATGCAAGGCTTGTTGAATAGTACGAATTGAAGACCTCTGTGTTGCAGATAGTGGTGATGCAAGTGGCACTTGTGTCGTCGTTAATGAAGGTGAGGGCCGTTTTTAGCAGAGGCGAATCTGGGTACAAGCTCCAATGAACAGCGGCATTCTCTTGGAACTGAATCGAGCAGTTGCGACCCTCGCACCCGAGCGGGTTTGCTGTCGCGACACCTCCGTTCGGTGGGCAGGCTGGCGCTGGTGGCATTACTGTCACCGTGACAGGCGCTGGCGGTGCGGGAGTGATCGTAACAAGAACAGGCGGAACCGTAAAGCTTTCAACCACCGTGCTCTCGTCGAGAACAGTGGTTTCCTCTACGACTGTCTCTTCAACGGTCTGCAGTAGCGTAGTCTCAATCACTGAAGGAGCTAAAGTTTTCGTTGTCCCCGACAACGAGATGGTAAAGGCCGGAAGAGTGACTTGCGATACCAGAGTCTGCGTAGAACCTGGCAGCGAGATTGTTGTGCCTGGCAACGTAGACAAACGGGTCTGGACCTCGGTAGTCCCTGCGAGCGAAATTGTTGTACCCGGTAGCGTGGAGAGTTGGATCTCGGTCCTGGTACTCCCTGGTAGTTGTATCGTGTCCGTCGATACCAATGTTACTGTGGGGCCAGTGAGCACTGAGGTTTGGAAGATTGTCGTCGAAAAAGTCGAGGCAGGCAATGTCGTGATCTTTCCTGAAATTGTTGTTGTGGTCGGAGCAAGCGTGACATTGTATACTTGAGTCTGTGTGGCCGTGGTCTCCGAGACGGAAAGCTGAGTGGTCATTGACACAACTTCATGAGTGACTGTTGCAGTGTCCGTGACGGTAACGAGCGACGTGTAAGTCGTTGGGATGTATTGAGTGCTTGTCACGATCTCCGTCGTTAGAGTCGTATAAGTCGTCGTCGAAGTATGAACTGTGCCAGATGATGTCCAGACAGACTCCGTTGTGCATGGCTTGTTCCATATCTTGGTGCTCGTCTCGTATTGCGGCTCCTCCGATACCCATGTCGAATAGTAAGAATCGCCGCCGCCGCCGGCATACACTTGACAGACAGCAGCAATCAGCAGAGCCGCAAGAGTGTTCATGGCTGCGGACATCCAATGACAAGGGTAGGAACGGACGTCGGAAGAGCAGCAGGTTTATCCCGGACGTGGACTTTTGAATGGGCCTGGGCCGCGCGAGAACTCTACTCTGATGCTTGGGTACCCAAAGATCGCCGGAAAGCAGTCCAGCATGAGCAGGTGGGAAGAGCAGGCCGACCGAGCGCGAAGCGGACCAGCTGCACCATTAGCCCCGGGCCATGGGACGCTGGCATATATTGGCAATCATCGAGCCTTGTTGTGGTCCCATCCGGCTTGGTGCGGTTGTCAAGCAAGCATCGTGCGCACGCGGCTTGCATAGAGGTGGCATCGAGATCAGGCTCGACTCGCATCTGTTGGGGAAATGCTGTGTTGCTCTGCGAGCCTGAAGGCCACAGCGGCATGCAGTTCTTGTGCAAAGCCCGCGGCGACGTTTGGAAATGCGACTGCAAGAGCAGTAGAGCCGGCCCCGAAAACACTGTTGGTCTTTTGCGGTCCACATGGCTGTCGTGAGCATCGATGGTTGGTGTGAAGGGTGCATATCAGGCTCGTGGCCGTGAGTCCTAGATCAGGACTGGTGTCGATGTGCGCTGTAGTTCTGCCGATGCGCATAACTCAAGGATTGAGGTGCATGAAGTACCATTCCGTGCCTCCCAAGCGAGCATAGTTGGTCGGTTCTTTTCCTAATATGTAAAGCTCGGTGAAGGCGTCGCGCTTTCTGGGTGATACCGGTCGTGGGGTCCGGAAGTCTGGCGATCCTATGAGGCTGCGAGTCTTCTTGTCGGCTGGCACTGCATTCTGCTTTCATTTTCGCGACTAAAGCACCTGGAAACACGAGAATTCGTCAGCTCAGTGGCATGGCTAAGTCATTGACGCCGATACTGCTGAATCCAAGTTTCAGTTGAAATACCATAAAGGAAATGCCTCGTTTAATCTCCAGCCTTAAAGACCAGGACGAGGCTGTAGTGCAGTTAAAGTTGAATCCCGTGCGCGCCATGCCGCCAGTCGAAGCGGCTTGATCGGGCCGCTGATGGTCTTCGATTGTACTCACATCTTGTCCCCGGCTGCAGCCTCACAGCAAGCTCAAGGAACTTCAAACAATGCGCAGAGAATCCTCTAGAGACGATCGATCTCATGTTTTGCGAAGTCAGAATTCAGTTGATCGATTCTTTCGTGGCATCTTGTACAGCTGGATCGAAGCTGCTCGAGCATGCACCGTTCAAGAAGGAATTGATCACTCTTGCAATCGTCAGCTTTCACGCCAGTAGCTTTCTTTCACCAATCCCGTAGCTAGAGAGCTGAGCTGCATATGCATGGTGTTTGCGACACAGCAACGTTCCGCTTCAGACGGGTCTAGCTCTGCTCGCGCGATTATTGTGGTGTGCAGCGCATGTGGCCAGGGTAACCGATCGGAGCCGCGATGCTTCTATGCGTACTGTTGCTTGAGTTCTTCATCATCCTTGTTCACCCGTTGTAGTCGAACTGCATCGGTTCATGTTCATATAGGGTCACTCTTGTCAATATGCCCTCGTATGTGAGTATAGGCGCTTCGGCTGACCCTTACACCTGGAGAGGGAATGATGGAAACTGGTCGACTTTTGCAGTGCAGGTACAACTTATCCGCCTCTACCACAATCATCAAGGGTTCGACTAATATTTCAATTCCAGATCGGGTCTCAGGATCAAGTCGTGCATCTTTTGCCATGGACTTCGGGCCAGTCGGTAATGTGAGTGAAGTTGTAAAGCGATCCGTTGCTTGACCCAATTTGCTGAACTTCTATATCCTGCTCAAGGCCGGTCAACTCTCTTGGTTGCCAGATAACCACAGACCCCACTATTGTCTCAGACCCAACGAATTGCGCAGATCTGAGAGGAGACCTCTTCAACCAAAACTTATCCAAATTCGACACGATAGCGCCTCCTGGCGGCCGTCTCTATTTCGAGCTTCCGTTCTCAGATACCGAGAAGTCTATCGGATACCAGGGTGCTGCGATTATTGGGTACGACACAGTGACGCTTGGAACCACGGATGCGCCTAGCATTGAGCACCAAGTCGTTGTCACTTTCGCAAATCTAGATCCTTGGCTTGGGTTTCTCGGCTTGAGCAGCTACGCCAACCATTTCAAAAGCTCGAACAACAACGATACCGACCCAACGCCGCTCCAGACCTTGAAGGATAAGAGCTTTGTGGTCAGTAATTCGTACGGATACCAAGCTGGCGCACATTGGCGCGCGGACTCTGGAAGCTCCAACTCGTATGGTAGCCTGATTTTTGGAGGATACGACAAGGCTCGAGGCGACCCTTTTGGCGACAAGGCCATAGCTGTACCCATTGATTACGGCGGCGCGAATGACCTGCTCGTAGAATTGAGGGATATAACTATCGGGAACACACCTGCCAGTGGCCTCCAAGAGAGCCCTAAACTCATAATCGATTCACTGGTGCCGGAGATATGGCTTCCCGAGGAAGCTTGCAGTGTATTCGAGCAGGAGTTCGGACTGGTGTGGGACAACGAGTCGGGCTACTACCTGGTCACTAATGATCAGTATACAAACATGTCGACTGCAAACAAGAACGTCACCTTTACTCTCGCAGCGAACGCTACTTCGGGGAGTGTCAATATCGTACTTGTAAGGGCTTCAACAGCACCCACGAAAGACGTTTGTCAGTGCTGACCAGCGGTGCCAGCCATACGCAGCTTTTGATCATTCGCTGAAGTATCCTTTGCTCAACATCACTGATGGGACATCTGCTGTGCGGTATTTCCCTTTGAAGAGGGCCAAGAACTCAACGCAGTACATTTTGGGACGGACGTTCCTGCAAGAAGCGTGAGTAAGGCGAATCATGGCAGAGAAAAGATCTTTTTGCTCATCGATGTAGGCATCTCGTCGTTGACTACGACAGCCGTCAGTTCTATCTTACCCAGGCGGTGTTCCCAGACGGTCCGGGCACAGACATCCAAAGCATCGGTCACAAAAGCTCGAGCCTCAGCGCAGGGGCCATTGCTGGTATAGCGGTGGGAGCTGCTGTCTTACTTCTGATAATCGCTGGCATAATCTTCTGGCGCTGGAGAAAACACCGCAAGATCCAGAAGCTTCGGTCGGAAGTGGCGTCTAGAGCGTCCATTGGCGGTACCACAATACAGGAAGAAGACCGAGGCAACATGGAATTCTTCAAACCTCCGGCAGACGTGCAAGAGGACGAGATGAAGCCTGAGCTTGAGGCAACATCTGTGCTGCCAGCGGGTTTTTCCCAATTCGGTCGTCATGAGCTCGCGTCCACTGGCTCCGTTCGTCGAACCTCACAGCAATCCGGACTTTCCAGAGCCACGATTTCGCCAACCGACTCCCGTATGCCGCGGCATTCTCGTAATTTCTCTTATGGCAGCTCAAATGGAGCGCCCTCGCCGCAAATGAGCGGCTCTCCGAGTCCAGACATTCGAGAACTCAGGCATCATTCAGGTGGGCAGTGGTACTTTGAGCTTCCAGCTGAGCCAAGGAGTCCACAGAATGGAGCAGAGGCACAAAGGCAAGCAGGTCCGTCTGACGAGATATTACAGGAGCCAGTGGAGGTGAGAGCGGATCCCCGGTCGCCGGTAGAAAGGAGTGAGGGTGCGTGAGAGCATTATGGGAGGGTTGCATTAGTCACTAGGCGTCTTGTACATAATCGTGCTTGAGTTCCAGCTCCTGTATTCATTTGATTCCAGCACGCCGCCCTCCTCCTGGTGCATCGCGTTGTGATGTGACAATGGGGATGGTTGTGATGTTGCTGGCGAAGGAGCGACTTTCAAGGTTCCCCTGATCTCCGGGTACTGCCCGCAGAGCCTCGCCGCGTGAAGATCCGTGCATAAAAGTGGGCCTCAGCCCTGTCCAAACAACGGCCACTTGTGCATCGCCAATCGTCGACTACCAGATCTCTCCGTCATCAGCCTCCTGTCTTCGTTCTGAATCTATATCCACGCCTTACAGAAGAAGTCACCTAGGTATTGCGCGTAACGCCGTCGCCACCTTGGATTCATCGCGCATCATGCCGGGCATCCGGCAATAGCATCACTACACGACATATCCGGATTCCGCAAGCATGAGCAATCAACCGCCTTTAAGACCGCCTCCTCGGCCACGGAGTCCGTCTGGCCAGCGGTCGCAATCTTCCCTTTCGCAAACCTCACTTCGGAGCGAATCGAGCCTTTCGAATGCGACCAACGACTCCGGCGATCTCAGCGTGCCACCTTTGAAGAGGTCGCCTTATTTACAGCAACAGGCCGGAAGACCCTCCACTGCTGGTGGGTTAGTTCCATCTCAAAGCACAAGCACCCTTCAGTCCGCTCCACGCCATGTAGCGCGAGGATCCGTAGATGGGACTATCAGGACCGCCTCTCCAATGCCAGGCCAACAAATCGGCCATCGAGCTCGGCAGCATAGTCAAGGCTTCTTCGAACCTTCGTTACCGCACGCGACTGCCAATGCCAATGGCCTTACTGCATCCCAGATCGCCGCCCAGGCTGCAATGCACAATATTTCTCCACCACCCCAATTTGGAGAGCGAAAGCGCTCATATCCCGGCTTAGCACCAATCAACACCGCAGGTCACCCGGGAAGTAGACGGCCAAGCCACGAACAGAGTCCACAGAATCAACCAACAATGGGCGGTTTGCCATATAGCAATGGCACTGTAGGCGGTAGCAGGCTTGCGGCAACTACAGCAGCAAATGTTGCATTCCCCAATGGCAGGAGCCCGCTGCCTTCACCGGGTGTACCGCCTCCTAGCAACTTCAACCTTGGACCGCCACCGGATAAGGAACCCAAGGCCAAGTCTTCCAAGATGAAGCTCTTCAAACCTAAGAACATCACATTGTCCAAGGAGAAAGAGACTAAAGCGCCTCCAAGCTTTCCCTCTCCGGGGAAGACTCCATCGACCTCGAATTTCTTACGCAGCGGCTTTCCCAATGCATCAACCACATCTCTGGTAGACCCTATATCGAGTGCTAGCTCTATATACTCCTCTGCAAACGCTTCCACATCCACTCTGGTTCCTACGATCACCGAGAAGGACAAGGAGAAAAGGCATCACTTCCTGTCGCGTCAAAAGAACAAGCTACGGGATGAGCCCGGCCAACTACCCTTGTCTTCAGCACACTCGAACTCGCAAGCGACAAATCCTGATAAACCACAGCCGCTGTACTCCTTCATGCCCGAATCACCTGGACCAGGGACATTTGCGAAATCCATGTCCGGCTTTGATCTCAGACATGGTGGCAGGGCGCTTAGAGAGAAGAAGAAAGAAGAGAAGGCCGCAGCGGCCGCAGCAAAACTAGACTTGACTCCGATCATGTCTAACTCGTCTGCGGCCGGGACCAGTGATCAGTTTCTCGGATCAAGCAGCTACGAGAACAGCTTCGCAGGTCCGCCTTCCGGTGGCACAGGTGTATTCTCTTTTCCATCAGAGACAACACTGCCCGTTTCTGCTCAGGCCTTCAGCAATATTGGTGCCCAGATGGGACTTCCGGGCATTGGTCCGGACGATGCGTGGCCCCTGCTTAAGGCGCGACTTCTGAACCTTTTCTCAGGGGAGAATTTGCGAACGCCGATCGAAGACTTCAACGCGCTTGTCAGCGTGCATGTCCGACGTTGCATTCAGCGTCGTTCTCCTATTGTCCTAGTCGAAGATGTTCGGGAGCTCCTGCAGACTGGCTTCAGCTCACTCGCGCAAACACTCCGCGGAGTGCCGGATGATAGACTTGTTACGAACCTAGTAGAGATGTGGATTGGAGTATATGGCGCCATCTTACCCTTCTTACAGGCTGTCTTCCTCCCGTTGGAACTCGAGTTCAAGGGCAAGGGCACGCTGATGACTTCACGAGAAGCGCAGGAGTTCTGGGGAGCGATTCCTGAATCTCTGAAGGCGGACGAACGACCTTCATCTGCTGGAGGTAGCAACAAGGCCACTATCAATCTGCACGATGAACTCGAAGTGCGACGCATAACTTTGATTGCATTTCGGGATGAAGTCATTTTGCCCAAGCACGAGAGCCTGATGAATATATTCAGCAGGCTGTCTCTGGAGAATCTCAATGCAAGTGTACCACCAGATGCTAGCAACGAGGGGAGAAAGCACGCTCGCAGCGATCCTGCAACAACAGGCGCCGAGCGTCCTGGTACTGCTGGCAGTCTTAGTCCCCGGCTAAGCAGCTTCAATTCACAGGGCTCGACTCTGTTGGATGCTGCAAGCACCTCGTCGGGAGGGGCGATGAGTCTCGCAAGCCGCAGCAGAGCAACATCAAACACGTCTGCAGGCAGCTTTGGCACAAGTATGCCTCACTTGAGTTCACCGTTGACCGGGCCTGGCGCTTTCAACGCGACAAGCCAGCCTCAGACCTCACCAATGGCGTTTGCGGATCCTGCGCAAGTCACAGAGACGGTAGGCCGGATGTTACAGTGCCTTTATGTCGTGTCATCTTGTCAGACAGGCGACATTGCGCAAGGCAACATTGAGCGATTGACGGGAGCATTGAAGTACAACTGGCTTGGTAGAGGCAGAACTGGTCGGGATAGGAGAGGCTGGGTTGGAATGAAGGCCGGGAGAGTTGGTTTAGTCGGAGCGTAGTGTGTTCCTGACTGCAAGGGCTGCGGCGCTTTGGATGGAGCAGTTGATCGTGCTACTGCCTCCCACATAATGATTGATCTAGATACCCGCCTACTGGCTGCGGTTGGATAGCAGCAGGCATTGAGTGATGCTGTGATGAAGAAATTTATGACTGAATAACGAGATCGGCTGCATATTCGTAGTGTTCATGATTTGACTGTGCCGAATATGCATTGTTAGATTGAGAACCGATGTGGATGCCGTTGTGAAGGTGAAGTCGAAGAAGGGGGTTAGTATGGGACCCACAGCTTGGGGCCGGCGGCAGCGATGTGATGACATCCTCCCGCCAAGCTCGAGCAGCAGACAGCGCAAGGACCGGCCCTGGAGGCGATGGTGAGCTTGTTGTCAACAAATTAGCCTGCCATCTCACGGCCAACACGAATACTTCTGCCTTCCATCCACGCGGCGCGCTTTTGCGACGACACTCATTGACTGAACGACCCACCCCCTGCGAATCTCACCACCGCCGTCTCCGCCGACGCCGCCGCCTCCTGAACAACCAAAGGTCAGCGGAGTCCAGGCCAGCCCACGTGTTTCCGAAACCGCAACGAGTTTCACACGACGTCGGCCGTCAGCTTTGCCATACGCCGACTACATAGCATTAATTATTGTTGCCTGTCAGCGCGGCCAGTCCTGCGCTTCTCCGGCACACCAAATGAAAGATGCCCTTCGTTGATGTCGTGCGAGCGTATGCCGGTCCCAATGGTATGACTTGCGCATGCGAGCAGATGGACTAACATCTGTGGCAGTATATACGACTATGCTCCCCAGAGCGAGGAGGAGCTGGAGATCAAGGAAGGCGATCTCCTGTTCGTAATCGAGAAAAGCGCCGAGGACGATTGGTGGAAGTGCAAGAAGAAGGCCAACGATGACGAGGAGGATGAGCCTGAGGGCCTGGTGCCGAACAATTATGTGGAAGAGGTGAAGCCGATACACCAGGCGAAGGCACTGTATGACTATACCAAGCAGACCGATGAGGAGCTGAGCTTCAAAGAAGATGCGCGCCTGGATGTATACGACGAGACGGACCCGGATTGGACGCTGGTTGGGAGTCACGGCGAGTACGGATTTGCGCCAGCCATATACATCGAGAAAGCTGAGGCTGCGGCGGCAGCACCACCGCCAACTCGCAACCTAGCTCCCGCTCCTCCGCCTATGCCAGCACGGCCGCATATTGTTGAGGAAGAGGACGGACCTATTCCTGGTGAGGCCGACTACCCAGATCCAGGAGCAAGACCTACGCCGTCTCCTGATCCACCTGCGAACAACCCAGCCGCTCAACTTGCAGGCATAATCGCGCAAAAGACTGGCGGGACAGCGCCTTCTCCGAGTACAGACCGCGCCCTCGCATCGCCTCCGCTACCGTCGCGTCCGCAGTACACGCCGGAAGAGAGCGACGAAGAAGCAGCGCCCTCACTGCCACAGCGTCCTCCATCGCAAACCATCCCGACTTCGCCGCCGATACCTCAAACGCAGTACGCCACTGCACGATCCCCCGAGCCACCCGGGGTCCTTCCATCTCCTCCACACAATCGTGCCGTCTCCAATTCCTACGATGCCGATCGCGATGACAGTCTTCGCTCGCCAGGCAGCTTCCACTTGTACAACATTCACGAAATGATCTCACACATGGGGAAGAACAAGAAAATGCCTACAACGTTGGGAATCAACATTGCCAAGGGCATCATCATGATCAGCCCGGAAAAGAGCAGAGACGGACCGAGTCATGAGTGGACAGCGGACAAGCTCACTCACTACAGCATTGAAGGCAAGCACGTGTTTGTTGAATTGGTCAGGCCGAGCAAGAGCATAGACTTCCATGCGGGTGCGAAGGATACGGCACATGAAATCGTCTCTGCTTTGGGCGAGCTGTCCGGTGCAGTGAGGCAAGAAGGCTTGCGAGAAGTACTAGCTGCTAGTGCCGGTTCAGGAATGGCCGGGCTGAAGAAGGGACACATGCTATACGAGTTCATGGCCCAGGGCGACGACGAAGTGACAGTGGCAGCTGGTGACGAAGTCATCATCCTGGACGACTCGAAGAGCGAGGAGTGGTGGATGGTCAAGCGCCTCAAGAACGCCAAGGAGGGTGTCGTACCATCTTCGTACGTTGAGATCACAGGTCTAGTAGCGAAAGCTCCCGAGATCTCTGGCTTGAACGCCGCCCGGAGCACAGTCGAGCAGAACAGAATGGAGGAAGAGCGTCTTGCGAAAGAGGCTGCGAAAGACAAGAGGCGTGAAAGCGAAATTCCCGAACGCCACAGCAGTCTGGCCGGAGACACACGACGAACATCCATGCGCAGCTCTGACAAGCGAGGTTCGAAGGACGGGCCTAAGAGCAAACCCAACCAATCTCGAATCAGAACCTGGACGGATCGAAGCGGCACATTCAAGGTCGAGGCCGAATTTATCGGCCTTCGAGACGGCAAGATCCACCTCCACAAATTGAATGGAGTCAAGATTGCTGTTCCCGTTGCGAAGATGGCTGTCGAAGACTTGGAGTATGTTGAACGTGCCACCGGAGCAAGCCTCGACGAAGACAAGCCTCTGTCAGACATCAAGCGACGAAACACTCAGCGTCAAAAGGAAAAGGAACGACAAAATGGAGGTCGTGCCGGTGCCAGCGTTCAGAAGAAGGAAGAGTACGACTGGTTCGACTTTTTCCTCCAATGCGGCGTTCACCCTCAAATATGCGAGCGATACGCCGGTTCTTTCTCACGGGACAACATGGGCCCCGAGATCCTGCCTGAGGTCAATGAGCAGCTCCTCCGCACGTTGGGTCTCAAAGAGGGTGATATCTTGAGGGTCATGAAGTTCTTGGACAACAAGTACAGCAGGACTCCTGGCGCCTCCACACCTGCTCAGGAAGGAGAAGGAGGCCTGTTCGCAGGCCCCGGAGGTGTGCTGAAGAACAACACACGGAAAGGGAGGCCGGCGCCAGCCGTTCAGACGAACGACGTTGTGGACGAGAGTGCCTTCAAAGAGAAGATGGAAAGCCCGGCTAACAAGCAACCACCGGAGAACGCGACAGCTACACCACTTACATCTGCGCCGGCTCCTAAGACCAATGGCTTCGATGATGATGCTTGGGATGTTAAGCCCGCAAGAACACAAACACCAACGGCGCCTTCACCTGCGCCAGCCGCCGCTCCATCCACACCTGCTCCAGCGCCAGCACCTCCGAAGCTTATCAACGACGACATTGCATCGCTTTCAATATCTGCTCCATCACTGCAGCCCACTCCCGCGCCGCAACCTGCACCTGTCGTAGCACAACCCACTCCACCGCCTGCGCAATCACCGCAGCAGCCACAAGGTGCCAACCAGGCCATCTTCGACAAAATTGCTGCTCTCGCCCCAGCAGCGAGACAACAGCAGCCACAGCCCACTGGCTACCAACAGCCAATGCAGACTGGATTCCAGCAGCAGCCTTTGCAGCCTCAGCAGACAGCATTGCCGCGACAAAGGCCCGCAGCACCTCCGCAGCAGGCCACTGGTGGTCCTCTGGGCATGCCTCCACCACCGAGAGCTGCCTCGGCACCGGGTCTCCCGCAACAGCAATCAGCATTTGGGCCTCCTCCATTGCAGCCTCAATTGACTGGGTATCAGCCGCAATTGGCACCACCAGGTCAAAGCATGCAAGCTCTACAGCAACAGCAGCAGTTTCAGCAGATGCAACCTCAGCCTACTGGATACCAACAACCATACAACACTGGATACCCACAGCAGACACCTATGCAATCGATGCAACAGAACTATCCCGCGATGCAGCCTCAGCCTACAGGATTTCAGCCTCAATCGCAATTCGCCCAACAATTCGGAGGTGCACAGCCCAGCTACCAACAGCAGCTGGTCAATGGCGCGCAGACCGGCTCGCCTTTTGCTGACCCACCGAGACAACCATTTCAACCGGCGCCCTCCGGTCTTTCAAACTCTTTCACGGCTCAGCCGACCGGCTTCCAGCCTTCTTTCAATCTATCACAGCCTACTGGCATGAATGGTTATGGAGCACAGCCGACCCAGCCTGCACCGCAGCTACCACCACAGCAGACGGGAGGTGTCTTCGGACCTTCGCAGCCACTTGGAGCGCCTGCTGCTCCTTTAGTGCCGCAAAAGACAGGACCACCTCCGCCGGTGCGATTTGGTGTCACTGGAGCGAAGCCGCTTATGCCTCAGCCAACTGGACGTGCTAACCTGGCTAAAGCGAGTAAGTCTCACGTGACCTCTCTACACATCGACAATGGAGCAAATCCTGACTTGTGTGAACAGCTCCGCAGAATCCTTTCGGCTTTTGAGCGTTTTGAACCTTTTCGTCAAGCAGCGCGCGGCTCGCATCGTCATTTGTAGAATGTCCTTGACCTCTGAACTCCGAATCGAACTCACAAAAGGCATTAGGATGTGTGTAAATGTACATAGTGTAATACGCTCGCTAGCTTTATAATATTCTTGAGATATCTGGGCGTCTCGTCAACACCTATCTTACTAGATAGGGCAGGGGATACCTGTCAATGGGGCTGTTTGGTCAATGCTAATGCGGCTCTTTAGGCGTCTTTACTATGCTTTCGCATCAAAGCCAAGCAGACCTTTCAAGCTGATAGGATCTTTCATGCACAGGATGCTACCAGCAAACATCTGATGACAAGAACGACCATACATCAATCAGGACAAGATCACCCGTCACTTCCTGCAAGACTCCAATCTCTCAGCCACCGACACCTCGACGACCAACCCACAGCAACCACGTATCATGGCCACAACAGTCCAAATCACCTCTGGCACCACCGCTGAAGTTAAATGCTTTCTACAGCTGGAAGGCATATGGACCCTGCGCGAGTACAAGAACGAGAATGATATAGAGACGATCGAGTTGCGTCGAAAGGTACCTGTTGGTACCCCAGGGGCTGAACATGAGGGAGAGAAAGAAGTTGCAAGGCCACAGGTGATCAGAGATGGTGTGATTGCGCTTGGTGGAGGAGAGGGCGCTGTCGGAAGGAATAGGAATGGTAGTGGTGGAAGAGGAGAACAGCGCAGTCCGCTTGGTGAGGTCTCTGGGAATGCGAGGAACCCTCCTAGAAGTGTTGAGAGGAGAAGGGAGGAGGCGAGGCACGGTGATGGTGGTTTGCAAGGCGGTGAGATTGGTGATGAGCCAAGGAATGCTGAGCGACTTCCAAAGGCCTCTACGATTCTGCTGGAAACTGTCAACAACAACAACGGCGTTGTTGGAACGACTCACGCTAATGGCAATCGCAACCCTACTGCCCGCGATACGACCAATGCGGATGACCCGCAGCATGTCGACAACGACAACGATGGCGAAGACGAAGAAGATGATGTCTCAGCCATTCCTGCACCACCGGCACGCGAAACACGCGAACAGGAGGTGCAACGGCTTGAGCAAGAGGCTCGAGAGTCAGCGGCACGAGGCGGTCCTCAGCAAAGAGCGACGAGAGCAGGCCGAAGGCCAAATTACACCGGCGCTAGCCAGACTCCAAAGCCTCCCAAGCCTGGTCAAAACCAACGGAGAGACACGACCACAATCACTGAACCCAGGATCAGACCTGCTGCCCTACCGCCTCCTTTCCCCAAATCGAAAGCGGGTAGTGACTTGCCAGACCGCGATCCTGTTAGACCCGCTGGCCTACCGCCTCCTTTCCCCAAATCGAGAACGGGCAGTGTCTTCCCAAACCTGGAGCGTTTCAGGGATGACCCAAACGCTGTGCCGAACAGAAGCAAGAAGGTCAGTTTGTCTCATGTACCCAGCCGTGCGTTCTCGCCTGCATTGTCGACTCCGGTGCGAGAGCGGGACATCAGGCATATGAACGGGGTCTTTTCTTGCGAGACCACCAAGAGATTTTTTCGAGGCCCATTTGCTGATGATGGTAAGCAGGACGAACGGACTCAGGTGACCCCTGAGGTCCCACAGGAGCGCAAACCGAATCCTGTTCCAAAGCCTCAGGTCAAGCCACCGAGGAAGCAGGACCGCGTCAAGACGGGCACTGTCAGCAAGTACTTCATTGGAGAGCGTGTTGATGACGAGACTGTCCAGCCTTCCAAGAAGCGCAAGAATTCTGTCAAGCCTGTCATCGAAAACAATGCCGAAGACGATCAGCCAGCTGACACTGTCAACAAGAAGACCAAGCGCCCGAGCACCGTTAACGTCGACTCTGACATCGATGAAGTCAATGCCCTGGCTCATCCTGTCGACAAGCGCAAGGTCAGCCTGAAGGATGCAATCGAAGACCAGCCAACCGAGAATTCGAATAAGAACATCAGCCTCAGCAAACTTCAGCTCATGGACGAAAACGATGGTTTCGTCGAATCTTCCAAGGACAAGGACACGAACCGCCTGAGCACCGGCACTCTTGGATCAAAAGACGGCCGCGGCGAAGCAAATCCACTACATGCAGCTCAAGAAGACAAGAAACGTGTTAGCATTGGCGGAGCTCAGAAGAAGACAGATGCTCCTGCCCAAACTGTCAACGCCACCAAAAGGAAGCTGAGCATGGGTGGCCTCCAGCTCGAAGACAACGAAAACGTCCATGACCAGCCCATCCCAGAGAACGAGAAACGCCACAGCACCATCGTCTCTACCGAACAAGCCAATCCACCCAAAAACGACAAGAAGTGTGCTAGCCCCGAGACTTCCTCCTCGCCCGAAAACGAATTTCTCAACTCCTCGCCTCCGAAGCGACTCAAGCGGATTCCTACCCCTGGTCCAGGTTCCGACAACCTCAACGGCGATGATGCCACCTTACCTGGTTCCGATTCCGACTCTGACATGTCCGATCCAACGCCCTCTGACACAGCCTCACCAGCAGGTCCGTCCGAGTCTGATGATGAGGATCTGCCAGTGGCGATTCCGGATCGGAAGGCGAGTATTCGATTCTCGGAGCCGCGAGGTGGTGAGACGACGCGTGAGGAGGGTGAGGACCACAGAGGAGATGCTTCGATTGATGGGGAGAGTGGGTTTCAGGAGATGTATGGGTCCGGGTCGGAGAAGGAGGCTGGAGATGGGAAGGGGAAGAAGCGAGGGTCTTTGGGAAAGTAAGCAACGCATTGATGGTTGATGACTATGCCATGAGAGTCCAAGTGTTGTGTTGAGAGTTGGATGCGGATGCTTTACAGTGTTAGTTGATGTCTTTAGGTTTTTTTTAGCATTAGGACGCTATCTTTGCAAGAGTGACAATATGAAATGCTATTGAAGTATGATGCGACATGCCACAAGTCTGGTAACAGTTTGAAGATGCAGGTGGCGATTTTTGCATACGGAAGAAATGCAGAATTGGTCCAGTTCGAATGCTTTTGAACAATCGATAAATGGGTATATACAAACGTCGCTCACATCATAACCGCCATGCTCTTTCTTATCATCGTAACAACTCATCAAATTTCCCTCCTTTCGTACCCATCCCCAATCTCTACGCAATCCAGAACCACACCTTCTCAAGCCAATTCCTCGGCACCTGCTCAGGCCAAACCTCCGCATCAAGCGCAGCCTTGCCAGTCCAAATATCCGCCTCCGCACTTTTAACAAAGCTCGTCCTCTTGACAATCTTCCAGAAAAGGTAGAAAGCCAAATAAATCGGAATAACGACATATGCCGTAACGAAATCCTGCACGCTCCAGTTGCCCTTGGTGAACACCGCAAAGCCGTTGAAAATGATAATGATGATGAAGAATACAAGTGCGAACCAAGCGGTATATGGTTGGAAGGGGCTCTTGAAGACCAGCGTGTTGCGGTCGACGCCTTGCGCAGCAAGAGCGGAGCGAAATTTGATGTAGGCGATGAGGATGGAGCACCATGTGAAGAGGGAGGTGATGGTGGTCAGGGTCTGGAACCAGTTGAAGACGCTGGCGGCGCCGGTCGAGACGGTCATGTAGGTGAGGAGACCGATGGATGCAGTGATGAGGACACACCAGATAGGGACACCCTTCTTCGTGCAGTAGAGCAGGAACTTGGGTGCTTGACGGTTCTGCGCGAGAGCGAAGAGGTATCGGGAGCCGGTGTAGAGGAACGCGTTTCCGGAGGATGAGGCGGAGGTGAGGATAACGGCGTTGATGATATGTGGGAGGACGGGGATACCAGCGCGGGTGATGGCGATGACCCACGGGGAAGAACCAGCACCAGGTCCACCATTGAGTAGACGGTCATCGTCAGCGGGGACGGTGACACCAATAGCGAGCGTTCCGAGGACGTAGAAGAAGAGGATTCGCCAGAAGACACGCTTGACCGCCTTGGGGATGTTCTTGCGTGGGTTCTCAGCTTCACCGGCGGCGACAGCGACCATTTCCACACCACCGTACGAGAAAGCGGCGTTTGCAAGGACGTTGAACCAGCCTGAGAAGCGACCGACGTCTCCAGTTCCGATATACTCGCGCATGGCGGCCCAGGGGCTACAGAAATGTTAGGACACAATTCGAGGCGAAAGTGAGACACCACGTA
Organism: Pseudocercospora crystallina; assembly: GCA_003666085.1. Classification (NCBI taxonomy): domain Eukaryota; kingdom Fungi; phylum Ascomycota; class Dothideomycetes; order Mycosphaerellales; family Mycosphaerellaceae; genus Pseudocercospora; species Pseudocercospora crystallina. Next base: position 178,382 of record QQNG01000074.1, on the reverse strand, counting down.
GGACGACGAACGTCCTTCGTAGGTCTGACAGGTACTCACTGTTTCCAGTAACGGAAGCCCAATCTTCCTTGTTTAGGTGCCCCGCCAAGGTCAATGACCAGAGCGACAAGTAGGAGGCCAACGATGGTGATAATTTTGATGGAGGCGAAGATAAATTCGGCTTCTCCGTAGATCGACACGGCGAAGATGTTCAGGCAGATGATCAAGATGAGGATGATGGAGATCCAAGCCGCCTGGTTGATTGTGTCGTTCCAGAAACCAATGACGACAGCAGCAGCGGAGATTTCAGCGCAGAGGGTGAGAGCACAGGAGTACCAGTTGTTCCAGCCGACAGCGAAGCCCATAGCTATAAAAGAGATCAGTAATCGTCTCATATCATGTATACGAGCTGAGAATGAACTTACCAGGATCGACATAGCGAGCACAGTACTGAGGAACAGCACCAGGAAGAGGAAGCCAGGTAGCCATCTCTCCCAAACACTGCATCATGGCGTAGATAGCAACACCAGTCATCGAGTATCCGAGCAAGACAGACAGAGGACCAGAGCTGACAAAGACCTTTCCAATACCCAAGAACAGACCTGTTCCGATCGTTCCACCAAGGGCAATGAATTGGATGTGTCGTGACTTGAGACCTCTTGAGACCTGTTACGCGGCATGTTAGCACTTGATTTCGCGATGTGAGCTTTGATACTTCTTTCTCGACTCACATAGCCATAGTGTTCTGCGGTCTGAACATCCCCATACAAGGCCTCAGCCTCACCCATAACAATCGACCCCTTCCGCGCGACATCGTATTCCTCTGGCTGCCCCTCTCCCACGGTGTACTGCTGCTTCTCAACGTCCGCCATCTTGCCGGAATGTGCAAGTGAATGAAAGATCAATGGCAGTGTCAAAAGTGTCGTCTATCTTCTCGGAAGGCCGGTAAGTCGGAAGTCCAAGGCAGGGTAAATCGGCGCCCGGTAGATGTTCAGAGCAGCTGAGGTAGTGCGGCCGTTGGTGAACGAGTGCGGTGCCACGCAAGAAGAGAAAGGGTAAGGTAGGGAGTACCCTTGAAACCGGTGAACCCAGACACGCACACGCACGATTCCCACGTGGAACGTTAAAGGGCGGATAGGGAAGACGTAGTGTAGCCCTCGCACACGACGCACGAGGCGAGAAGGATAGTCTTATACCAAACCCACCAAGAGGCGAACAATCTGCACTGACCTGTCTGCAACGGTCGGTACAACCTGACAGAAACCAGATACCATTCGGGCCTCGCTAACAAGTAGATAATCCCGCTGCTACCCTGCAATCCTTTAGCACCTGGGATCTATGGAACAAGCACATGTTCTACAGTCCCTGTCAATGTACCACGCCCGTGTCGAAAGCAGCTAACGCCACCTAGCGTCGAATTTTGAGGTGCCTTGCGTGACAGTCCAGCGCCTATGCCGAGTAGACCGTACGATACCATTCGCCGAGACAGAGGGGATTCAAGATAACAACCAAAGTGTCCACTGTACCACTGCCGAAATTCTGGCGCCATCAGGCTCATCTTGCATAGGCCTGGAGCGCAAAGGTTTGCGCAGCCGGGGCGTATGTATGGTTCAGATCATTGATAAGGGCGGATATGCTGCGCTTAAGTGAACCTACCACTCGGATGGTGCGAACAAGGAAACCGTTTCGGCGCGGAATCGTCGCTGGTGGTACAGTCGCAGCATCTGCAGATTTCGAATGGCTGCTGAGGCACAGTGCGTTCGGCTGTACTGCCAGCTCGAGCACGCAAGCCGCAACACAGGTCGCGCTCCCCTGCCCCAAGCACGCCAGATCCGCCATCGTATGGTCACCAGAGCAGTGGCCAGACGGTTGTGGATGCATGGAATACGCGGTTGATCGAGGCTAGAAGTCTGGGCAAAAGTGGGCTCGAGGTGGGCATTCGTCTGGGGACGCAGCAGTAGCGCGGAACCGGAAGAGCCGAACACCCAAGTCTAGCCTGTTCAGAACTTCAGCATGGGAGAGCAAGCTTCCAAAGCTTCTAGAAACAGGGCTTGGCTGGCTTGAGATGATAAGAATCACAAGACATCCACTTGTGTGCCTTAGCTCGCCTTCTCCCTCAGCGGGCCGACGATAGCATAGCAGATAAGCTCCTTCGCCTGACGAACTCTCATTACAGAGCGTTTGCTCTGTGGGTGCTGATGCTACATGGAAGCATCAATCCTGCGGCGCTTGCATTGCTTTGTTGGTAGATGTGTGAGAAGTTGGAGGGTGTCACGTATCGCAATGCGAGTGACGGACCTTGCAGATTACTGGGGCGAGCATCTGCGGCGCAGTAGCCCAGACAAATGCCGTCGAGGTATCAGTTGCCAATCTATCTATCGATTGACGTGGCGTGCTTGATTTGCGTAAATCAATTGTTGGCTTGCTTCGCTTTCTTCGCATTCCAACACTGGTGTCGACGGCCGTATTTCGCCATCACGGTCTCTTTGCTTGAGGTTGCCAAACGCTTTCGGAGGCCTGCTCCAAAGCGTCGTAGCGGCGGATGTGGTCAGCAGCCTCTCTCAGCCTCAGGGCCGGGCGTTCGGAGTGGCTGCGGTTGGCGAAGGCCTGTTGCGAACCGAACGTGTGTTGTCAATTTCAACTGCCCAAGAAGGCAAAGTGGCACACGAGAGGATCGCATGATGCAGCAGGCTGGTAGACAACGGGTGCATGGCAGCACCACGAGGCAGGAATTGAAGCAGGCAGATCCCAACCGGTGGCCGACCAATCCTCATTCCAGCGGTTTATCTGTAAAGCCGACAGGTCTCTTCTCGACAAATCTCGTCCATCGTCGCCGTCGCCATTCGCCCCTCTGCTCGTGTCCGGTACCTTCCTCCCACCCACTTTTGGGTATGCTCTTAACGCGCTGTTTCTGCTTGCTTTTGGAGGGACTGTCAAGGAGCTCCACCTCGTCGGCTGGAATGTCGTACACCCACCGCTCTCCCTCGGTCTCGATCTCCACACCGCTGATCATTCGCTCTTCGACCCACTCTCTGCTCAGTAGATCAAGGTTCCACTTCTTCTCTTTCCATACCCAGCCAGCCGGTGCTTGGACATCTTCGAAGAATTGAGTCCCTTTTGGTCGATTGCCGGCGATACGTATTGGACTGAGAGGATCGTAGGGTTGTGGGCAGAAGAGCCAGGCTTCCCAGGTATCGCTCGATTCGTGATGTCGTTGTAGCTCGAAGATCTCCACCTGCCGTAGCTCAGGAGGCTCGTCCATGACGATGTCACTCTCCACCCAGTTGCGCAATGTCGTTTGGAGAAGCTGAATATGATTGCGTAGCTGGCTCATGTTGCGAGTCGACATTAGCACTTTCTGCGCTCTTGGGTGTCCTGCGACTGTCGCTGCCCAACCCGCAATCAATGCGATAGCCCTCCAAGGCACCAACTGACTGCCGATGAACGCAGCACCAGCAAGGATGAAAAGTCCCAAGAACAGCGTCGAGCTCATAGGCTCGTCGCTGAAGTTGGTATATGGCGTAACGTATTCATTCGCGGCATCGTGCAATCGCGAAAAGTCTTCCATGCTATTCTGCAGATCTCTCATGTTCCTCCAGAAATCGTTGCTGAAGTCCGGCGCTGGCTTTACTCGACTCGCAGGTGCGGTGGGCGCACCGCGGTAGCTAGGCTCGATTCGAGGATCGTTCGCAGGTGTGGGATGGCGAGCGAGGAACGATGGGATCATGATGCCGAACAGCAGCAGCCCTAGAGGGATTAGAGGCAGTAGATGCGGTTTGAGACACATGAGGGAGTAGACGGCCAGGAAGGAGAGGGTTGCGCTGGGACGCTTCCAGGAGAAGAGATGTATCAATCTGTTTTCCAGGTTGAAGACGATTCCAATACGAGAGTTGAAGCGACGGAAGTTAGTGGCCATTCGAGTTGGCCCAAACTCAGGTTTCTCGACATATTTCTTCGACCGCCTGTCCTTCTTAGGCGGCGGGCCTTGACCGTTGGAGTCGCCATCGAGAGGCTCGTCGGTGGGAATGATCTGAGAGAGGACGCTGTTGAACAAGCGGTCTTGGAGACTTTGTCTGCCTTCTGGCGTGCTGTATCCTTCGACCTTATCTCGCAGCCTGCCAGCGCGATCCTTGAACCGCTCTCGCTTTCCGGCTTTCTGATCGCTTTCTGATGTAGAAGTAGAGGCGTCGTCGTCGTTGGATGGGATGCGCAGGACGGGAATGGGGTCGTCTCGGTTCGCGATCGTTTGCCCGTCTTCCATATCCATTCCGACTACACGATGTTGGAGGAGGTGGTGTATATGTGGTTTTGCGGCCCTATGGAAGGTGGAAAGCGGGACGATGTCATGGGGTCATAGGGTTCAGGTAGCTTCGAGCTTGATCGGCAGGCACGCTGCATGTGAAGACAGCCGCGGTCTGGGCGTCCAGATGCGCAGATCCATTCTGACAATGAAAGATAAAACAATGCAGAGGAACTGAAAGTCTCTACTTCATGATTCCAAGATTGTAGAGTCTATGGCTCATCTCTAAGAGGTGCTACTAACGACGCTTATAATACGATGTGGGTCATTCGGGCGTGCTTTCCTCCACAGTACAAATCCTACGCCCTATGCCTTTCACGTGATCACTGCATTACGCACAGGGCTTGCAGAGAGACTTCGCTCGCCAGAGCCATAACCGCTGTCTCTCTCGTCCCATCCGCCAAGCTGCTTTGCGACGTTCAAGCACAACTTCACAATCTTCGCTCGCCCTGCTTGTGCAAGCCCGCTGTCTCTGCCTGCGGCCGTGCCAGCCCATACGCGAAGGCTGCCAGCGAGCTCCTCGATACCGTACTCCGCTGTCGACCCGGCGTTTGCCATAGACAACCGAAGCAGTCGATAAGCGGCAACGGCGGTCAGCAAGGTGAATTGACCGGGTGCAAGCTTGAGTCCATTGAGTGCATTGACGGCACGGTCCCGAGCCACTCTCGGAGACGAATGTGAGCACAACGCGATCAGCTTGGCGAGGGTCAATGCTGTGAAGACATCTGGGGAAGCAGGCGCGTGGTTCACCAAGTTCATACCACCGGTCGGGCAGATGACTGGCAACGCTTCCAGGGCAACCACGATGTTAGCTGCGCGATTCGTGTTGGACAGCACTGCCTTTGCCGCAAGGGCGCGGACATGTGTGCTAGAAGCAGGCGGCGCAACGCTGAGAGCGAGGCCGAGGTAGTATTCGGTGTCGAAAGCTGAGGCGTTGTCACTCAGTGCATCAGCCAAGATGTCATCAATGGTGTTGTTGGTGTACCACGCAGCGACTGCATCCATAGGAGATCTGATGGCATGATCCTCGACCACATTGTCCTTTGAGGCGTTGGCGATCGTGCCATAGGAGCTGGGCTTGTTCCACGCCAGGTTCCATGCTCGCTGAATCATCTCATCGCTGAGTACCTCGTCGCAGTCCAGCTCAACGAGCTGTGCGAGGTGATCAGGCAAACAGTCGATGCCATCTTCGTCGCTGGGACGACCTTGGCTTCTGGCATGGACGAGCTCCTTTTGCAAGCGTCTCGCCGAGTCCCAATAGATCCTGCCAACCTTCTCAGTGAAGGACTTGAAGCCCAGGAAGTTGCCGTAGCCAGCGTTTGCAACCTCCCAAAAGAAGACTCGGAAGTGAACAGCCTTCTGCATCAACCTCGCCGGTGAATCAGGAAGCGTTCCGCTCTCCATGAGAGTGAGCAGAAGCTTGTAATACGACACTTGCGCATCTCCGCCCGCAAGCTGGGCATCGATGGCAATGTCCCATGCCTTGATACGAGCGGCTTCTTCCTCTTTATTGGTCCCTGTGATAGCGGTAAAGGCCTCTGCGCCGACCAGTCGACGCATACTGAGGGCGAACATCTTCAATCCCACAGCGACGACCTCAAGCAAGAAATGCTTTGGCACCCATACAGTTTGGATAGCAGTGAGCCAGGCCTGCCTCCTGACTTCGACCGGCGAAGCAAGAGATGGAGCTTTGGGCAGCTGCACCGACGAGCACATCTTTTGCTTCCGCCGTGGATTCCATGACAGCAGTGGCGCGATCAGGTAGACCACAGCTCCGACGATGAGGAACAATTTCAGGAGTGGTATGAAAGCCTGTCTGGACAGCGCGCCAGATGAAGGTGAAGCAGCAGCGCCGTCCAGCGCTCTCCTGAAAATTTGTGTTGGGATGGCGGCAAGTTGGCGGGCAGACGAGTCTCCAGACCCATCTTGCTCGCTGAAGCCTTCCATGACCATGATACCGGCCATGGTACCCAGCATGACCTTGTTCATGAAGCCACCTCTGCCATTGACGTACTGTTGCTGATTCTGTGCTTCCACTGGAGGATTTGGAGGCCGGGCATAGCTGGGCTGGCCTTGCTGTTGCATGTACTGCTGCTGGACCACAGTTTGACCGAATCTGTTCTGATCTTGAGGGATGTTGAGGAAGTTGGGTGAGTTCTGCGATGCCGAGGAAGCCTCTCTCGAGCGTTGAGATTCAGACGTAGGACTGTTGCTCATGCTGGCTTGTCTGTCCCTTGACTTGCCAATAGCAGCCTCCACTTTGGCAAGCTGCTCCTTGAGGGCTGCCATCTCGTCCGCCATGGTCTTGTTTCGCTTCTCAAGATGCTTGATATACTCGGTGGCCTTGGCCATGACGGTAGCCTTGTTGAGCTTGTGCGCAGGAGTGAGGCCTTCGAGATCTTCGGTATCATCTCCGCGGTTGGCACGGCCCATGGCTCGCAAGCTAGGAACACTGTTGCGTAGTTCCACGATCTTGTCGTTCAGATTGTTTCGGTACCGCTTCTCAATCACATTGTGCGAAGTCTTCTTGATCGGATTGCCATCTGCATCTTCTTCCACCGAGTCTCCATTCTCCTCGGTCTGCTTTGGACTCGGCTCAGGTTGTAGCTGCGTCTCTGCCTTCCTCTTGCGTCCGCCTCGCTTCTTAGGAGGCTCAGGCGAATTTGAAGACACGCTACCGCGTTGTTGAGAATTATTGGTGCTAGATGTAGACCGCGGACTTTGATGGAGGCTGGGAGTGGTTGCTGTCAGGGATGTTGCTGACGGAAGCTGGTGATTGTGCTCATTTGACAGAGCAGAGAGAGCAATGTTAGGCTCTGGCACAATGTTGGAGGGCAGTGCCCAGGACGCGGTGTTAGTGTCGAGTTTGGGGATGTTTGGGGTCAGGGTGTCGAGGGAGGTGGTCTGGGTGAAGTCGAAGTCGGGGTTTATGTCGCCCGCACCAAACAAGGCGAAGTCGTCGTTGCCATTGCCAAAACCCAAAGAGTCGTCGCCTACGATCAGAGGCGGAACAAGAGGCTCGTCATCGGTCTGGCCAAAAGAGAAGTGAGGGTCCTGTATCGGCGAGTCGTTCTTGGACGAGACCGAGTTGAAGGTGTCTTCGGGCGAGGTGGGCTCAGCAGTCGGGTCCCAGCGCAGCCATTCCTCCCAGTCCTCGTCGTTGCTGGTGGTGTCCATCATGCCTCCTCCGAAGGAAGGCATCTGCTGCTGGGAGAGGCCGACTCCCTGCCAAGAGGAGTCCATCCCGAGTCGCGTTTTGGGGCGTTTCTTTGTATGCAAGTGTTTGGTCGAGACTCCAGGCGAGTTCTAGCGGGTAGAAAGTCGCATCTTCGAGCCAAATAGCTTGCAGTATTTAGTTGTGTATAGTCTATGGTGGGGGCATTCGAGCATGTATTTGAGAAGAGTCAGTTGTGTCGTTGAAGATGGGCGGTATGAACAATCGAACGATTCTGCAATGGGCCTAACACTGCGCCTCTCGGGAACTTGCGACCCGGGCTCCACAGATAGTCCTTTCCCACGATATCCACACCGCAAGGTTGGAGGTGGCTTTGCCCTTGGCTTTGTCAATGGTACCAGCCAGCTTCATATACACCATGTCTTTAGCCACAGTCCACTGGATCTTCAGCCTTACAACAACAGGGACGCGCCTCCGAAAGTCGGCTTCACACCATTGCGTCGACAAAGAAGAAACAGCTGCCTGCAGGCCCTCGTACATACGCGAGGATACCGCGTTCGCGTAAACAGCACGTCTGTTTCATGATCAGCACAGCATCTATGAAAAGTATACGCTGGTGGCGGAGTCCTGAAGCGACATGTAGATGGCAAAACAAAACACACACCTCTCGCCTCCCACGTGAGAGCCACCTGAACACTAGGTTACTTATAACGCACACGCACGAGCCGATGAAGGACCGTCATAGTGCAGCTTAGCGACGGAGAACACAAGTGGGCAGCAAAGCGGCAGTCTCCAATGGCATCAGAAGACTACACCATCCAAGAACAATACCCGCCATTAGCAATGTCTACCATACACTAAACTTGACCAGCAGCTTCAACATCCAACCGAGACTATCCAAGTACAACTCATACCCATGAGTACTATCCCTCCATTATTTCAGACCCTACTCGACCCCCTCAAGCTCCCTCATCAACCTCACGCTCTCTCGCGTAGCATACCGACTCCCCGGAACACCAGTCCTGATGATATTCGCAACATCGATATCAGTCCCAATCACTCTCTCCTCCGCCTTCAATAGCTCGATTCTCCAGAACCGACCCTCTGTACTGCCATTCGCCAGTCGCCTAGCAATTGATCGACTCGGTCTCAAGACATCACTCTTCCCCAGCGAGAGAAGTGCTTGAGCAGCTCCCGTTGTTTCGTCCTCGGTCTACGTGCCTGCGTTCCTGCGAGATTGCTGTGATCGTTGCACAAATGGTGGAAGAGAGGCGACGCTTCGCCTATGTGAGACACTTGCTGAGGTAGGTCTCGCTGGAGTAGTCGGTGGTCGAGGGAAAGCCGCAATGAGGTCTTCGAACGAAATGTCTTCTTCATCGGTTTGGGAGCTGGCATCCTTCTGACGACCATGTCGGCGTTGGGGTGCTGGGTACCTATCTCTATCCACGAAGGACGGTAGGCTCTTCCAGGCTGATCGTGGAGGCGAGATTGGAAAGGCTCCAGGAAGGTTGAGCGTTTGGTAGCTCGACATCTTGACTAGGCTGGCGACTTTCTTAGAGATGGCGTTTTGGCTGATATTGGGGCAGTGGTCTGGGGAGATCTGTTTTCCACTCCATCATTGCAGATTGGATAATCGAATTTATAGAGGGAAGGGAGATACATATGGTGCTTCTGAGGCGAGGCAAGACAAGACAAGACATCTCACCGACCTAGCTGACACAGCGCTCGTGCTTGTGTCTTGTGTATGATACAACACGCACAATATTTTAAGACCAAGCCGTCGAAGCGGGACCGAAGGCTGCCGCTCGCCTCATTCCACATGCTGTCTATTATGCAAAGCCTGGTGTAGTCGTTCATAGGTAGTATGGGTATCAAAAGAATCGTGAAGCATCATAGTACCACCTCTTCATCTCCCCTCCTCGTCCTATCGAAACCACCAATTCACACTCCCTGTCATACCTTCCCCAATTCCCTTGATACTATGCCACCATCCCTTGGGTATGAAAATCCCATCTCCAGGCCCCACCTCCGCCAGCCAACAATGCTCTCCATATCTCCTCTCTTTCTCGCCCCACACCTCTTCTTCTAACGCCGCCTTCTCCAAACCCTGCATCATTTCTTCCCTTCTGATCGTAGCAGAACCTCCGCTCGCCCCAATCCTCTCTTGGACTTTTGCGAATATGCCTTGTCCGATATGTGGTGAGAAGAGACGTATTACTTTGTGGCCGGCTAGTTGGACGAAGATGTTGGGGTTCGGGTCGCGGTGGAGGGGTGTGTAGGTCGGTGCTTGACCTAGCCAGATCGAAGAGTCGTAAACATCTCCCTTGCCAGCTTTCGTCACGATTTCTGGTGTCGGAATATCGTCCCTCATGGCGCGCGGAAGATCGGAAAGGGAGGCTTGAGCAAGGTATATTCTACTCGTCGGCGGCGTAGCTTCATTCCCGTTCGTAGCGGGGGGTGTTGGTGTCGGCGGTGTGGTGGGTGTAGAAGCACTGGTAAAGAAGTCGTTAGGTTTCTTCTGTCGTCTGACGGCTCGCGCTCCAGGGACGTAGGAGCTGAAATAGCGAGAAGGAGGGGTTCTGAAAGTAGATTGAGAAGCCGTGACGCACTCTAGGAAGAAGGAGAGGGATTGGTCGATGCGGACGAATTGATCGGAGGCCGAGTTTGTGATCTCCAGAGGCACGAACGTGGAGCCATATTTGGAGAGGTATGTAGTATTGATCGTCACTGTCGCCGGCTTGCTTGGAGCTATTGTGAACCATTTGCGAATAGCTGGTATGTATTTGAAGGTGCCTCTTGGGAGCAGGGCTGGTGTTGCCGGTTCGAAGGCATCTTGTTTGAAGGTTTCCAGAGTAGAGTCCTTGAGGATTGGTACTGGTCTCGGCGCGTGGCCTATCGCGTATTGTCTACATTGCGTTCGTAGCCCGGTCGTTACGCGGCCGCGTAGCATCAGTGCTTGGATATGGTGTTGTTGAAGGAGACTTGTGGTTTGGCTTTGTGGCTTTCGAAGTGGGCTTCGGCTTTTCGAGGTGCACGGACGCGCAGGTGAAAGCTTGGATGAGAGGCGTCTGCAGGAGCGATCGATCGAAGTGTTCAGATATACCACCACTGCGATTCCTGCTCTTTGTCATCTGGGAATCGAGTAAGAAAGCGAAGAATCTCGATGGCAGCTTCGAAACACCAAATCATCATCGCCTATCGACATCTATACAAGCAACTTCTTCGAGCTATTCAATACTCCAAACCAGATCGATACGTCGCTCGGGATCATTTAAGGCATGCCTTTCGACTCTCGCCAGAACAACTCTTCGAGCCTCAAAAGATAGCCAACACCCTGGAGTTCCTGAAAGGCGCGGCCACATCGAAAGGCACAGAGCATCAGATTTTGAAGTCCGTGATGTTTACATGGTGGACGAGATCGCGTCATGGAGACATGCCCTCACCGTGAGTTCTCTAAAACTGTCTAGAGATGAATATCGTTCAGTAGCTAATTCCGAGTAGAAGGAAAGAGAATCTCGACATTCGACGAAAAGTTTGGGATAACTTTGACCGGACTATCGAGAAGCTCAACGAGGAGTTTGGCCTTTGTATCAAGTGAAGGATTTTGGTTTCTCAGGGGCTCTTGCCTTCAGAACGACCATTAATTCAGTCAAGATACAATCTTGGCCGATACCTTAGCCACTCCTAAAGCTGCCATAGTGCAAGCAAGTCTATTCCTAGCGGAGTTCTCAGAGCTGAAGGAGGCATGTGGGAGCAGGCGTTCCTTTTAGAAAGAGCGATAGATGGAAAGCGCAAATTAATGCAAGACGCATTGATTCAGTGACAGGGGTCGGCCTTCACAGGTCTATGAGAAGGATGAGGGCAGGGTCTGGTACCGTTGAGGTTCCTCCAGAGCCTCAATCGTTCCATTATAAACCAGTGATATCCACAAGAAACTCCCAACTTTTGTTCCACCAATCTTTATACACCAGAACACCTTCGCTCATGTTGAATGGAGCATAACACTCATTCGGGTATCTCGTCTATACACAACATCTTCCCTCTCTTTTCTCCCATCTTTTGCGTGAGATGCCTAGGAGCTCTTCTTCCCCGCCTTCTGCTCCCTCTCCCTCTTCGCATAAATCTCCGCCGTGAACGGATCTTCAAAGCTCAGCGCAATTTGGTACACAACAAGCACCAATCCAGTCAGGACCACGCCCGCTGGCTTTCCATACCACAGCGCCGTACCGAGAAAGCTCATCGTACTCCCATAGTACATCGGGCTCCCACTGACATTGAACGGGAATCCCGTAACAATATGATCCATCAAAATCCCAAAATAATCCCCCAAGTATGTGCCTGTCACTCCGAGAGCCCACATACTGCTCAGAACTAGCACATTCCCGCTGGCCACAAGTCCCACCGCGAGACTTTGTGAGAGGAAACCCTCGAGAAGTGGGTGGGAGGGTTGGGCGCGAAGGGCGCGCTCGTACAGGGCGTCCCGGATGAGACCTATCGAGAAGATGGTGACGGCGAGGACGTAGCAGCCATATCGAGGGTTACCGCCGGCGAGTTTGGTTATGGTTTTGTGGTTGTACTCGGTGCGGGCAGCGATGTTCCAGAAGGTTGGGTTGAAGATGATACTGGCTGCTGAGACTAGAGAGCTGTGAGTGAGGACTCGAGGTGGAGGTGTAAGGACTACGTACTCCAGAAGCTCGGCTGCTTGAAGTCGATGTATTCTAGGAGGCCGGCCATGGTTGGTAGAGCTGTAAGGATGCGAGAGATAGGCCGAGGAGTAGGAGGAAGGCGGGTATTGTGGTGAAGCAAAAGTTTGAGGGAAGTGGACTCGGATGCATTGAAGTGAGGCTCAAGCTACGTCAAGGAGCTCTCAACCCCAGTGGAGACGAGCGGGGCGGCGGAGACCATCGTGGATATGTCTTCGTCCACAAAGCATGGCCTCCTTCAGTACTCGATGTGACCAAACTTTTTGCCAAACTAGCGACATACATTCATTCGTATCTCATTCGTGTACCAAGTCGCCTGATGTGCTGTTCTGTCCCATCCTCTACAACCCGTTCGACTTGCACGTAAACGGCCCGCCAAAGTTATCAGCCTCATATCCATCAATGATGCTCTGCACCGAAGCATAAGTTCCCGCACTCAAGAACAGAAGCCCAATGCCAATCAGGATGACATTGAAGACGGCTCCGAACCACCCTCTGAAGCCTCTGGTCTTGAAGAAGTCTCTGCCGTAGTCCGCCTTCCGCATTCTGAGATACGCAACACCCCAGAAAATGAAGCCGAAAAAGCTGTCGAAGAGAGAGCTCATGAGGGAGAGCAAATCGCTGAAGAAGGGAATGACTTCGGCGATGATGAAGGCGAAGACCCATAGGACAGCAAGGATGGCGCCCCAACCTAAAGTCAGATGTCAGTTCGTAAGTCCAGTGTTGTGAGCATTTGTCTTCGAAGGGAGAGACAACTTACCGAGCCATCCCTTCACGGTGTTCTGAGTCATGTGGCGGGTTCCAGCGTAAAACCGGAAGAAGATGAAGCGAGCGGACACCGAGGCGTAGAGAACTCCCAAGAAAATAATAGTCGGGATCATGAAGCTGAAGCTGACCTTCTTGTAAGTCTCGTTGCCAAGCGAGCCAAATGCCGGTGCAGTATAGTAGTTCGTCCCGGTATACGCATAGATGATTGATCCCACTAGTGAAAACAGGATGACCTCCGCGATGGTGACGGCCCACAGAGCCTTGGGGAAGTCCCTCGGGTTCTTCATCTCCGCTATAAATGAAGGAAGCGTGATCTGCCCGATGAAGGTGTAAGAGATGTTCATGAAAGCGTTCATGCCTGCCACAAAAGTCGTGCCTGCAACAGGAACAGCGTAAACATGAACAGGTCCCTTGTCTGGCCAGCCGTATCCGGGATGGTCCTCAACGCCAGCAAAGATGGTGGCCAGCAGGACGGAAACGAACGTGAAGAATGCTGAAAGACCAGCCAAGTCCGCGAGGGTGTTGAAGGTACGTGGCATCGAGCAGAACCACGAGATGACTGCCACAATCGCGGAAAAGCCGACAGTGCACAGTCCGTGGTTCGAGATCGTGTTCAAGTACTTGGAGCCGGTCAGGCAGTGGAATCCCATAATGAAGGTGTTGTTCAAGATAAACATGACGCCAGTGAACCACCAAGCCCATTTCTGTCCCCAGAAGAGCATCTGGCCAATATCGCAGACGTCTTTGACTTCAGGATGGCGGAGGCAGAACTCCCTGTGAAAGTTTAGCACTACAGTGGAAGCTTCGTACTGATATACTTACCAGACTATGAGCGACGTGTAGAGGACAAGAGCCGCGACCACAACGGTCAAGATCAGACCTGGCACGAGTCCAAGAATCGCGTAGGAGTACGGGAATGACATGATGGCCAGGCAAATGTACTCTGAGAAGAGCAAGCAAGCAGTCTGTCCACATGGTCAGATAATGTCTCGACCATGGGCCTCGCACAAAAGCTCCGTCAGGCGCGTGTTATCGTGCGAAAAGGAAACATATAGAGATCACAGCGCAATCGCGAATCAATGGAGGAGGTCACACCTTTTGCCAACTGCACGTCCTGTACTTGATCGCATTGCCCTCCTCAAGCTCCATCTGCTTCTCAACAGACATCTCCTCATCAGAGTCCGTCATGGCAAGACCATCGATGTTGCCGGTGATTGACTTTGTGCGCGGCTTATCGATGCGATTCATCATGGGGCCCTTCTTCCGAGCGCCTGCTTCAGCAGCGTCCGTCGAGGGAGAGAAGCCGCCAGCCACGCCATCTTTGCCAAAGGGGTTGACCGAGTTGTCGTCGTACGATGGAGGACTATCGGTGCCCTTCTTTTTACCAAATCCAAGAGGCATGGCTGTTGATTAAGCGGGACTACCTCCGAAGGAGCCAAGATAATGGAAAAAGGTATCGACGGCGGCAGAAATCAGTAGCATGGATTGCGGTGCTCGGTAAGTATGCTCGAGCGTCGAGGTGGGAGAGAAAGACTTGCAGCGTAGACAGGTCCCTGTCTCCGAGCAAGTGATGTTGATGAAGCAGAACAGAACCGAAAGGCAAGGGCGTGGCATGGGCAGTAGGTTCTTTTTGCCTTCGTTGGAACTGGCTGAGGAGGCAACCCGGGAGTCGATCACGCACGCCCAGCCAAGCGGGATGGGCGAAAGAGCGGTTCAGTGGAGCTCTGGTCCTAGCTTGTACTCTAGTAGCACATGGGTCCTTCACTTTTCACGTACATGACGAGCGATGGAATTGGTTGAAGTTCGCATGTCATCGAAGAAGGATTCATCCACAGCAAGCCCGGTGGTCGCGTTGTGGAGGAGAAGGCGCAAGAGGCGAAACTCTGTTCAGCAAACCTTCATCATAGCGCAGCCGACGACGAGACTTCGAATTCCGTGCGATGCCATCTCATTGCAGCAGTCACGGGCGAGACTTGACAATATTGCCATTGGTATGTGTTTGAAGCGAGTTTCCAGATACCGAAACATGTCAAGATTGTCGTGAGGGCGAAGCCTTGGGCGTTTTCTTCGGACTCTTGTCCAAAACCAAGCTTTTCACAAATGCTGGGAGGCCTTGGAAGAGCGCCGTCATTGAGGCGTCGACCCTTGTTGGTTTTCTTGCCGCGCGGATGCAAGGAAGGCTACATGTCATGGGACTGTCGGCCAGGCCGACCTGCCAACTCACCATCCTTGTGAGTACATTGCGAAAGCAGACACGCTCGCGCTGTTATGATAAGAAGGTGCTATTCTGATGGTAGTCTTCCCGCATGCCCTCGTCCAACGTTTCCGAGACGCTCTCTCCACTAATATACCAGGCCGCAGCTTCAATGACCCTCAGGACTATACCGATATCCTGCTCATCTCGCGGAGCATATACCATCAAGAACCCTTTCGGCACAAACCTCTCAAAAATGCCACCTCGACTGATCGGATGTCTCTCGCCCCATCCAGCCTCCAGCACGATCTTCGCATCTGCAGGATGTAGCGTCAAGTGAAGACTTCCATCCGAGGGATGCGCATGGCAGATTTCTCCTCTGCAGGTTCTCTTAGCTGGGGAAGTTGAGAAGAGGCCTGTTCCGTGCTTCTCAAAGCAAGATGTACCTATCTCGAAGCGGTCTCCTGATCTTTTGGTCATCTCTTCGATTGCCGCTGCCAGCTTCTCGTATACAGATCTTTCTGCGCGCTGGGTGATTTGGCGGTGCGGCGCGATGCCTTTCGTCTTCGGTCGTGGGGAATGGCGGGCTGGGAGGTCGTCCAGATGGCCCTTGGTATATCGTAGGCCGTCGGGAATGGGCGCTGGTTTGTAAGGATCGCGAAGGGCGAAGAGACTGAGGAGCTTGACTCTCAGGTATCCGGCGAAGGTTGAAGGTGTGCCTCCAGGTCCGAGGGCTTTCTGGAATCACAGCAGTAAGTTACCGCAGTGTCATTTTCATCTTGTAGCGGTTGGCCAACTTACGAATGCCTTGAAGTCCTCGTTGGCGATTCGGTAAACGGGAAAGATGCTGACGGCCACGATGAAGCCAGCAACGAGCCGCAGAGCAATCGAGGTGGTTACACTGTTGAAAAGACCAGGCACTTCCAATTGCTTCATTGCGAGACTCGTGTCTTCTGCAAGTAGCGTGTTCATGATGAGTGCAGGAAGTCAACTGATGGCACGGCAGGCGCCTAGGGCATGGAGATTGGATTGGTCGTTGATATTAGTATCTTAGGTTTGGCACGCAAATAAGACACCAGCTCTCAACAATTGCCTTTTTGAACTGTTTGTTCTGAGGGAAGGCACTCTTTAAAGGGCAAGCGCTTTGCGCATGGGTCAGAACTTCGGCAATGAGTGCCCACTGACATCAGAACGACGAATAATGGTGAAGACGGGAAGTGAGCATGAGTGATCGTCTTGATGCCGCAAATTCGGTGCAGTGGCACTTCAAACATTCCAGCTGTGTAACGTGGAACTGAATCACTGGATGTCTGCGGGCCAATGACTGCTGTCAAAGAATTCGATGAATTGGCACGCTTGGCGCAACGCGAACCCAGTTAAGACAGTTTCGTACTCTTCACCAGGCCCTTCTTGATACCCGTCAGCTCTCCTCCATATCCTCCACGTCCCTCACCGCCCTTATACACCGGCTTGATCGATGCAAGCTTCTTCTTCTTTTCATCGTACTTCTTCCGCTTCTTGACACGCGGGTTGCGGACATCCTTCTTTCTATGCGGTGTCAAGCCCTTATTCTTCTCGATCGCATAGCTGATCTTGCGCTTCCCATCTTCCCCGACTACTTCTTCCTGGACGACCTGACCACCTTGTAGGGCAGCTTGCTTCTGAGCTTCTGCCAGTGCGGCCTTGTCGCTCTTCTTCTTCGAAGTCCTCGCGGCGACGAGATCGTAGTAATCATCTTCGTCTGCATCGGCGCGTATTTGTTGGGCTTGTCTACGGTCCTCATCGTCACTGTCGTCTCCGAGGTCTGCACCTTCTCCATCGCCACGTTTGCCGCGCTTCTCAGCCTCAGCGTCCAACCTGGCTTGTCGATCCTTCAGTCGCTCCCGATATGGTATGTCATCGTCTCCACCAGCGTTACGACCAGCAGTGCCTCGCTTGTTGGCCTTCTGTGCGATTTGTGAAGTGTAGAAGCGTAGACTCTTCTTCCGTTTGGCCTTGTCTTCAGCCTCACGAGCGGTCAGAGGAGCTTCTTCACCGAGATCAGAATCATCGTAGGTCTCAACTGGACGAGACTTCTTGCTGGATTTCTTATTTGATGATGCGATCAGATCGTCCAGGTCAGCCAGGTCCGCTTCAGTCCGCTGGAGGCGCTCTGCCTTCAGTTTGTCAGCGGTCGCTTTGACAGCTTCCGCGTGACGCTCAGCTCTGGATTTCCGTTTCGTTGGTTTTGGCAAAGAGATCTCCTCAGAAGGCGCATCACTCGTGGCATCCAGATCGGAGACTGCTTCAACGTCAGATACAGGTTCGCTTGCTTCTCCACGCTGATTGCCCTCGGTCATCGACTCAACGTTCATCCAAAGTTCTCTGCATTTGACGAGTGTGTCCATCACCGGGTGATCACGCAGCTTCGATGCCGGAAGTGCGGTGACATTCGAATCGGTTTTCGAAGCTGTAGATGTGAGGAGTGAGAAGTACATCACCAAAGCCCCAAGGTACGCAGTTGCAGCTCGAAGTTTGACGCGGGCAACGTCTGATGTCCCTGGGTTCTTGAGCAAAGAAGAATGCACTTCCTGCAAGCGTAGCAGATCTTTGCTCAAGGGTTCAAACTCAGGGTACCGGGACTTCAACAGCTTCAATCTCTCTGCTGAGCTCATATCAGGCGCGATCTGAAGCTGTGGGAGAACTTCTGTGACAATATCCCCATTCACATCATCCTCTGCAGTCTTCTCGGTTTCTGCTTGTTGCCAATCATCCTCGTCAAAGCCGTAATCGGCAGCGTTCATCTGCAGCAACTGTTTCTTCTGAAGACGTATTGCCTCTGCCTCCTCTTCCAAAGCCTGCTCTTCTGTTTCGATCGCATC
The DNA here is from genome assembly GCA_003666085.1 of Pseudocercospora crystallina. Lineage (NCBI taxonomy): Eukaryota > Fungi > Ascomycota > Dothideomycetes > Mycosphaerellales > Mycosphaerellaceae > Pseudocercospora > Pseudocercospora crystallina. The sequence continues at coordinate 160,402 of QQNG01000074.1, read as the reverse complement.
AGCTCCGTACAAGTCGGACTTCGATGTTCCCCAGCGGAAGTCATCCTCCTCTTCGTCGTGCCTCCCACCACCATCCGAGCCCTCAGAGTCTGATCGCTGGCCGCGCTGGTGACCAGTTGCGCTGGGCTCTTCTTCGTCCGATGCCTCTTCCTCAGAGTAGCCCAAGACTTCTTCATCTGATGGCTGGATAAAGTCCTCTTCTTCTGCTATCTTCCGTCTGCGCTTGACATCCGGCTTCTCGCCCAGGCGGATTTCATCTTGTTGGAGATGGAATTCATCGTCGGAGTCTGCTACATCCTCGTACGTTCTGATCCGCTTCCGAGAATCTCGTGGATCGATCTCTGTATCTTCCTCGGGCTCCCGCGATTGCGGCGCCCCTTTCCGCTTCTTAGCCATGGCGTGGTATAGTGTGTGATGGGAAGCGAGATGTAAAAAGTTCTTGTCTCTGTCTGAGGCACCCAGCCGAACGACGCTAGCGAACCGAGCCGGAACTCTAAAGCGGTCGGCTTCTCGGGACAGCCTTCCGACCAACAGAGTTCGGCCCCTGTCACTTCTCCCCAGTATCCCGCCCTCCTACAGAGGCAACATATACACACAGTCTCTCGGAACCTGGACCATAGTCTATGGTCTTCAAGTCGCGTTCAACGTATTGGAACGAACTCGACATCGAAGAGAGGCAACCGACAACGAGCTTTGTCAAAAGCCCTTGGACAAGAATTTACTCGTACGGACGCAGACCCGGTCTCCCATTGCGTGGCACCACGTCTCAGGTATACGACAAGATACAGCAGATGCAGCCCAAAAGGAAATCGCAGCAGCGCCACGAAACCCGACGTTGAGGACGACACCCTAGCAAGCGCCCGCCGCGTGCTCGCTCGTTGGAAATTGTACCGCCTGCAGGAGCGCTCACATACTGATAGGTATCGCAATGCGGATTAAGAGATACCAATCGCATCCTCCTGCGCCTACTCTGGTCGCGGATGCCTACCCGACGGTTGTCTTGTCTCCCAAACCGCGTCCAAGATGATGCTACTGCGAGCCTGGCACAAGCCTGGCCCTGGTAGCCGCTGCACGATTTCTCTTTTGCATACGTCTGGTGTGGGCATGCCTTCGCTACAATGCATCTTCATTTCCGGCTGTTCAGTATGTCGACACCACCTTGTAAGTCGCTTGACCCTCAGGTCTTTGCGATCTGTGTCGCTTTCTCTTCTCGCCCTCACAAAGCATCACTCCTACTCCTCATACGTCCACAGACTCTCAGAACTATCGATACTTAAACACAGAGCAGATTCGACGTCCCTTCTCTGCGCAGCCGTATCCGTTTCCAGCTGGATTCCCCGCCAAGAAGAAGTGGAATACCCTGGACCTGCTAACGCGAGGATCGGCTCTGGCCTACAATTGATTAGCCGCTCTAAGCCAACTCCGATCGCGCAATGGAAAGGCGAATAAGCTATCTCTCCCAGTGAGTTCGGAACTCCTAACCCATTGTGGTTGATGTTCCTTCATAGCTAATGTACTAATGTCTAAAAGCCCTGATCTTCCCTATGACGGATCGGCCATTTTTGAAAAGAAAGCTGAGGACTCCAGGAAATGGAGAACTTCGTGGCTGTCTCGGTCCTCGAAGAGTAGCCGATCCCAACGCTCCAGCAACAGACCTCCCTCCGTTACAAGCTCCTCAGTCACGTCGAGAAGCGCAAGTGTGTCCACGCGAAGAGCCACCCGCGAGTACAATAATGTCTACGAATTACCAGGCACCATTATTGAGCCCAAATCAGAGCCGACAGTTCGGGCTACGTCACCCATCGTGCCCGATATGACTTACGAATATCTTGACGAAACGTTCGAGTTTCCGATGCCACAAGCAGCCGCCGTGCCGCAACGATTAGGATCCATTCCAGAGCCCGAAGTTGCGCTTACGAGTGCTGTTGAAGAAGAGCCAAACAATCAGGATCAAGGAAGAACCAACAGATCGCCGCGTCGACCAGAAAGTCGCAACCATAGAACAAGTCACTCAAGTCGGCAGCATCTATCGCAAAGACAGCGCGCAGGTTCCATGAGCGCCAAATCATCATCCAACACGTCCAAAAGCACTGCCTCGAGCGGGCGAAGCTCCCGGGACCCATTGGCCGAGATTGAAATGGCCACGCGGGAATCATACGGATATTGGAGGGCATCCTTCACAAGCAGGCTTCCTCCGGCAGCGGCGTTCTGTGGCGCTGCGCTTCAAACAGCAAAGATCTCTTCGCGGCATGCCCGCAATCTTGAGCTCGAGGGCAACGAGTCTATCGAGAGGGATGCAGAGGCCTTCTGCTGCAGACTGGAGTCGGAGTCAACTCCAGAACAAGCGCTCGAATTAATTCGTGCCCAAAGTCTTGAGACAGCCATATGTGCGCTCGTACTGAGCCTGGAGGCGGCCCAGGTAGAGGGCATGCCAGTCAAGATTGCCGTTCAGATGTATCGGAAAGTCGCAGAGGCCAAAGAGCGACCTCGGAAACGCCCGGACCTTTGGCCTAATATTTCCAAGCTTTTGAAGAAAGTACCTCAGGACAATGAAGTGACCATAATGTTCCTTCTCTCCATTGCGAGAAGGCTCCAAGTAAAAGGCTTCACCATCAACGGTCGAGAGCCGGCTCTTTTCATCTTGCGGTCTATGTGGCCCACTAGCCTAGCTCTATCACCGGATCGATTCGCAGGCGACAACATTGCGCGGCTGTTGACGACGCACTACGACGAGTTGCCAGGTGACATGCCTCTCGTGTTGGAAGCAGTCAATCTTCGTTTTGCGTCGGGGAAGAAGCATAACTTACTGTCGTTCATGTCGAGCAAGCGTGAGAGCCCAGGAGCCGGCGGGGTCAGAGAGATTCAGGGAACCGGAGATAGAGACATACAATGGTAATGAACGTAATGAATGACTTGATCAGCTAATCTCTCCCCACCTTTGCTTTCAGTCCCGTCTAAGCAAGCACGACTTATGCATCGCATTAGAGCCGTCAGCAGCGAACCACTTACAGCGGTCCACTTCAACCGGTTGATCATGACACGCCTATCTTCCACCCTCCTTATTCAAGGGCTGGTCGAGATCCTGCGTGATTGACGAGGGAGAGGACGCGGGAGAGCGCAGATACCCGTTTTGATTGTTCATTTCGACGAGTTGTGCTGACAAGTCTCAGGTGATGATTACTGAGAATGACTGTATGAAGACCACACTGAGTATAGGCGTCGATCGTCGGACCCAGACCGACCTTTTCTGTGCCGCTGAAAGGAAGCAACACTACTGCGGCTGTCGGTCTCCGGTCAGCGTTCCGTAGCCCCCAGATGCCTTTCCACCGACGGCTCTTCCAGCGTGAACATCCAAAGATCGTTAAGCCATCAGCGCGGAGAAGGAAAGGACCCTGTTTGCTTGGCTTGATCACAGCGGTAGCTTCTCGTGGCTGCTATCCATCACTGATCAACTATTGGCATCCAGTCATTTTACCTTATACCACTCGACCCTGTCTGACGACGGGCTGACTGTTCGTCTCGTAATGCTCGCTCGCCGGTTTTTGATCCTTCCCGAACACACACCTGGTCCTCCAGGATCATAACAGTCGATCGGTCCTTGCAGCTGTCATCGGAATCCCTCCATCCTCAATCAGCGAGCCAGCGGTTCGGGACGCTGCTGCTGCTGCTGCTGCTGCTGCTGCTCGTCTGACCCACTCGGGCCGGCGCTGAAAGAGGGAGGGAGGAGCTGGGATGCGAGCGAGTCGTTGGCATTCCGACGGGATGGTCGGTTTGCGAGTTTCTGGTCTGACATGAAAGTCATCGCGAAGTCCCGAGGTCGTATTCGCTGATAAGTAGATGGATTAGGAATGTGGTCTCAGGGTTGGACGCATGCGTGAGACGCGGCCACCCTCATACCCAGAGCAGAACAACGAGCAATATAAAAACTATAACTAACTAGTCGACCTTCACGAGCTGGGTATCACAAAATAAAGGACCAAGAAAACGTCCCAAAACAACCAGACATAACCCTGACTAACCAAATCATAGCTTGCTGCTGCAATGTCAGCTCCAATTGGCGCGGCTCCCATAATCCCGCGGTACCAACAACCCTCCTTCTCGCGAAGTGGTCAAACACCTTGGCCAGTCTGAGAAACCCACCAAAAAGCAATGTAACCGGGAGCTCCTTCCAAGCTCGCAGCAAGATTAAACCCCTCACAGTACCGCTACTTGCGCTTGCGCGCTTTCTGTTTCTTCTCGACGGCTGCTGAGGTCGAGTCAACGGCCTTATGGACCTTATCCTGGACCCGGTGCTTCTCTGCTTCGTCGGCCATGTCGTCCATAACATCGTCTTCGTCTTGGCAGGAAGTGCCGACTAGAAAATCGATGACGCCCAGATGTCCAAAGTTTCCCGGTTGGTCCTCTTTCACCGAATCGAAATGAGCTTCGATTCTGCGGGCCATTCCAGGAAGAATGATGGTCGACGGCAAGAACGAGACAGAATACCCAGAGTATATGAAGAGCTCCTGCAGACTAACGAGTACCAGGAAAAGGTGCCACACAAGCACGTGCCATCGGAAGATATACGCAGGGAGTATCGTTGGCATCCAGATTCCGAAGAGATAATTCACCGGGTGGTCGAACGTCGCCATCAAGCTGAATGGAAAGTCGATACTGTGATGCCAGCCCAAGTGCCACGTTTTGAGTACCGAATCATACTGGTGAAGTGCATAGCGATGTACGGCATAGTGCGCTACGCCACGAACGACGAAACCTTTGAGGAGGTCGGTGAAGATAGACCATGGCAAAGGCACCGCCGTCGTCACCTTCAGCAGACTACGCAAGCGGAGGACGCGTGTGAACAAGATCTCCAGCACAGCCTGCAACAGGATCGAGATGAGCACGTTTCCTACAGCGACAGCAGCAACGAAGAGCACTTTGTCTCGACCCAGCTTGCCGGGGAGGAACGCGCGCCCACGAGATTTCAATTTCCTTGACAAATTCGGGGAGGCAGTGTCGAATGCCAAAAATCCGAGTGCGGGCAACACGAAGCAGAACAGGCGGATGGCCAGTGTGCCGTAGAGCTCAATGGTAAGCGGACCCTTGCTGATGTGCCTGTCAGCCACGTTGCTCTCGCGAGGGAGGATTCATCAATTACTCAAATACTCACCTGAACACTAATGTCGACCATGTGAGGTAGAATACAACAAGGTTGATCGTTGTCGAACTCCCACCATACAGCGGAAGGGCGAGGAACGATAGGAGCGGTAGCGGGAGAGACAAGAAGCTCGTTAACTTGGCAACTGACGCGCCGTATAGTTCCGTCAACGAGCTCGGGAACGCCGCCAAGCGACCTTGGAAGTAGCCAGATCCATAGGAGAAGTTGTTTCGTACAGCTTGTAGAAGGCCTGCCATGGCGTTCGCATTCGAGGCGTCTGCCAGTGCCCTACCAGGGGTAGTGGTGATGTGTGGGAAGCCCTAGAGTCCCTAGCAGAGGTACAGACGACGCTACTGCACCCAGTGATTCCAGCGCAACGTGTTCAGGTGCTGCGGCCGCCTGGTCATACGACGGGAGGTGTGTGTGTGCCAAAGTAGAAATCTAAGCCGGACTCATCAACAACAGCAGCAAGTTGGAGGGACTTGGAGCCGATGCTGGACATTCCACGGCCCGGCATGACGTACCTAGTGCCGGGCCTCGGACCATGAGGCAGAAATCTTAGCCGGGAGCGGGAGACGGGGCACGGAAGGATTGCGATGCAAGATGCGGGCTTCCTGAGACCATCTTGACCATCGTGTCTTCTTCGAATGCAGATTGGAGACAATCGTATTCGGCCGGTGGTCGGGGGGCAGCTGAAGAGCCCGAGCCGTCGCAGATAAACAGACTTTGTTAGGAGGAGATCTAAGCAGTAGTGCTCAGTGAGAAAGGAAGCAAAGGAAGGGAGGAAGAAGAGGAGGAAGGGGAGGAAGAAAGCGCCGGCGACCGACGACGACTTGTGGCACTAGTGTCTTCGCTTGCCTGAGGCCCATACTCCTCCACCATCACTTCACCGGCTGACAACTCTACACCACGGAGCCGCACTGTCACCACCTGCCCCGGCCAACCCAGCCGCGGTTGATGCTGCAGTCTATACAAATCAGCGTTAATTTCTGGCTACGTTTACTCAATGCAGGCGGGACACAGCGAGCACGCCGCGAGTGCAACCTTACTCCTGGATGATTTATGTAAGCTTTCACTAATACCTTACGTTGTCTCTCTGGGCAGGGCTGAAAGATGAGCGACACTAAGGTACATCGGGATACCGCGAGCTGCATCTAGCGCCCGGTTCCGCAGAATAGCAAAGCCTAATGCGAGCTGTCCGGCCCTGCGTGACCAGGAATAGAGGTTCTGTACATTTGCTAGACGATGGAATGGCCTTGCCGCTGCAACTCCGCCGCCTCTGCCGCACCGGCGCCCTTTGCTGCTCACCTGAAAGCTTTCGTTCCAATGCTCAATCGGCAGGCTCGGCCCAGGCACGTTAGACCGCCTCGAGCGAATCCATCACGGCAGAGGCTGTCCGTGTCGTGCGATACGTGCCGACCCAAGCCGTATTTGCAAGCCCTTCGCGACTTGACGAGCAAGATGCAGATGACTCAGATGGCCGAAAGATCTTGTCGATGCCAGCTCCTTCTCAGATGACATAGTCCTGACAGGTAATCATAAGGCCCTTCGCCCAGGCCGTATATATTCTTGCCACTTGATCATCTCACGCACCCGCTTATTTACTCACAAGGCTTCGCCACCTCCTGAAAAGATGCAAGCTATTCACAGGCACCATCACAGCATGGATGAGCGACCACGACCAGGCTTATCACAGACTTCTTCCTCAGATTCCAACGTCATCCACATCTACAACGAGAACTGGAGAGGGAAGAACGATCCGGCCGAGAGGCGACGAATCCAGAATAGACTGAATCAGAGGGCGTTTCGTGAGCGCCAAAGAGCAGGACAGTCGCCCAAGCAGTACAAGCCCCGAGGATCCTCTAGAGGATCTCCTGCACAAGACGATGACGATGAGTTCGATACTATGCAAAACGGCGACTCTCCGTCGACGCCGACAGAGCTCTCATCTGCGACACCGAATGCGAATCGCTCGCGCGCGACCTGTAGCAATTCATCAGAGCGGACATGGGATGAGCTTGGCCAGCTCATCAACCGCAATTTCATGGCAGCTGCATCCACCAACGCACAGCGATTGGGGATTGCGAGTACAACATTGCAGAACAGCACGCCCATCTTAACCCCGAGATCCACCAGCAGTGCAGTGCCCGCCTCGCTTCAGCCCATTCAGCCTCAGTACCAAGTACCGCATGATCCGATTATCGATATTATTCCTCATCCAAGGCTACGGTATAATATCTTGCGGGCAATTGCTTCACGACAGCTTGACATGGCAGCATTTTCGAGAGACTTGAGAGCGTCTGGGGCGATTGAGAACTTGCACGGACAAAATTGTCGAGGAGGCTTGGTCGTGTGGAGCTCTCCCGAGCAGCTCGCGAGCTGGGAGCTATCAGAGGCCTTCTTTCGGAAATGGGGCTGGCTCATACAAGGCTGTGAAGACTTGCTGGCTGCCACTAACGCATGGAGGGGTCGTAGAGGCGAGCGTCTGTTCCCGCAGTCCCTGAACTTGAGTTGAAGAGCGGGCCTAGTAAGTCGATTGATTGAGGTAGCGTTCAAGCGATTGTACCGTACTACTTTGTTGGATTAGTGATGCCGGGGGCTTGGCAGATTGTTCCAGATTGGCATGTGGACTCGGTAGGCATGGCATTGTATGACGTGCGGATTTTCCGTTTTAAGGCTTCCAGCTCGGCTTCGCAGTCGCTGGTATCCGTGACCTTGGACATCTTCGAACTTCGATAAGATCGAGAAGTCATTTCACATCACGGCCTCTTCGGCGCTCCGAGCCTCCGAGCTCAGAAAGGACAATCTCCATATGTGGTTAAACCTGAGGTCCGATTTAGAGTTCATAGTAGAACCATAATGGTGGAAGATCTGAGAAAGAGCCCCAGTCCTCTCTTCACCCCTCCGGACTATCACATCCTTCCTGACCTCACCACGCATTGACATACATTCTGCAAAGGGCGCGTCCGTCAGCCCTACGGCCTGAATCTGATAGAACGCCGTTCATTTGAGTTTCGCGGCGAGAGAGAGAGGATTCCATGGCCGCGTACACATGCTTCCTCGGTCTTTTGCTGTGCCGCCTGCGAATGATGGACAAGGCCGCCCAGCTATCGGAGGTAGGAGGGTGCAGTTGCATATGACCGCGCGTTGACCGCCAGAAGAGCGAAGGCTGCATGGTCCAGCGCACTAGGCATCCTTCTTAGGGGTCCATTTAGGTCTACCCTGTCTTGCACGAGGAGCCAAGGATTCCAAGCGAGGAGGTTTTGACAGAGCAATAGATATTCCATGCATGCGCCCTTTCGGGTGTCCCTCGGGTCGTACATGGCTCGTTTGCTGAAAGTGCTCGATTTAGCCCATCGTCAAGGATGTCTATGCACACTCGCCTTATCAGCGGCGTCGGGGAAGGCAGCTCGACATTCTTCGGTATGCCGAGGTCTGCCTCCGACTTGGCAACGACGGGGATAATTGCGTGAGAGAAATCTGCAGGTGTAGCCCGAACATACAGTTGCATGCGTCGTGCATGAAATGCTTTCCCCCGCTGCAGCCGCTCGTCCGCCGAAGTGCCAGTCACGGAACGTAGGTTGTTCCTGCCTTGGTGCCTTCGGGGAAGACAGCCTGCGCTGAGAGATGGTGAGATACACATCGATCTGGAGTAGTCGAACCTGCTCAGGATTTGTTGCAACTAGATTTCCGTTCTTGCTTTCCTCGCGAGCCTCAGCTGGTCGAGGCTAACCTGATATTAGGCTGATGGTGAATGTTGTGTGGTTGAGGACGTCGTCCATACCAAGCACAACCTTCACCAATACGGATATCTGGATATTGCGGTCTGCAACAAATCTGCATCGGGATTTGCAAGGCGGTTCCTACCTGCAGATGCCCGAGGACGCAATTTGCAGGCCGCCGAGGACATGTTCAACTTTGATGGTGGTTGGTGTTTCATCTCGGCGTTGCTGGCAGTTCTGCGGCAGCACAACGTCGACAGTCAACGTGCTGACTCCAGACAAACGCGCACAGCTCCTCAACTGTGCGGCATAGCGGGTCGAAGCTGGGACTGTGCAAGAGATGAAGTCAGACTGTTGCTGGAGATGCGGAGCGTCGTCGGCGGAAGAATGGGTGAATGTTTCAATCACAACTGAAAAGACGAAGAGTTCGGGCACAAGCATGCTGTTCCCTGGAGCGATCTCATAGCGACGAGGGCATTGGCCAGTGACATGGCGCCGTCGTGCCGGGCCTCGTCCCCCCTGCATTCTCCTCTCCATCCTAGTGGGAGGAACCGCTTCCTCCCACTCTATCAGACTTTCGCGTGCGGCTAGGTCCCATCCTTTGAGGTTGGCCTACCGTCGCGCATTTCATCACTTGAAACGAATGACCTTGACAGTGCCGCTGTCGTGGCCTGTCTGCTACTCTCACACAGTCGCCAGAGCATCGCATGACGGCTTACACGACCTCCGTCTCCAGTCCGGCGCGTCCTCCCATCCGCCACGTGTAGTGCTCGGGCACACGAACGCCAACGCTGCTGCAGTACGACAATTAGGTTCGACATATATGAGATGTTGATTAAGACGGGAGCGCTGTAGGAGAGCACCGCGCGCATACACTTTGGCAAGCTGCGAGGCGTGCTCCTGCTGCGAGTGACAACGCCCTCGCAGGCGCAATCACTGCAGTCGATATGCAGATGCAAATGGAGGTCCCTCCCATCCCACTATCCTCGGCGCCAGAGCCATGGGAGTCGAAAGTGTCCGCGCGCCATCAAGTCGACCTACCTCTAGTCCCGCCCAAACGCTCTGCCAACCGCGTAAAGTCCAAACCGGCAAATCCAGCTGTTCTCACCTCCATCATCGACTCTCTCGACACCCTCACCCCATTGCCCGACATCGCCGCGAACGAAGCCTTCTCCGAAACGGCGAGTAAGCATTCACGAAACAGCATTTCGAATCGCTCCGTGGCCAGCTCAGCATCCATTCACCGGCAGACCAACACGCCTGGCTTTGGGGTAGAATATGGAAATGGCCTGGAGCTGGACGATGTTGATGGTCTGACCGACGCCGCGCTGCCTCCAACAGTACCTACATCTCGGCCGCCATCTGGTCTGTCAAAGTATAAGGCGCATACACCTAAGTCTGCGAAGTCTTCAAATTCAGGCTCCTTCCGACCGAAGCCGACCTCGCGCAGAAGCTCGTTGTCCACCACCAACACGGACTATAGTGCAAGAAATAAGTTGAGCTCGGAGAGCTGGGTGCGCAAGAGCTCGACGAAGGGCGCACAAGACTCGGATAGCCAGCGAGGGCGGTCGTCGCAGAAGTCGCGGTTGCGGCGCGTGGCGTCGGAGCAGTCGTTGAGGACCGAAGGTGTGGAATCGAAACAAGTGTCTGAGGAACTCGGGAGTTTATCTCTCGCGGAAAAGATCATTGCGAAAGCACCACCGCAATCCTCAACGTCCAAGGGCAGATTATACCTGACGGATGCCACTATCAACGAGGATCAGCCATTGGAAGATTCCCCACCCTTGCACCAATCGAAGTCGAGTGGAGAGCACAGCGTTGGAAGCGACGGCAAGGCGTCTTCAGACCGGCAGTTGTCAGCGATATCAAACACGCCGCCGCTCAAGACCCCGAGCCCTATACAAGACTCAATCCCAACCCGCACATCATCTTTGCGGCATCCAAGCAGCAGTCCAGCAAGAAAGCGAAAGCAGAAGAAGGCGAAGAGGCATACAATGAATCCCAGCGCATCCGAAACGAAGAAGTACGGGCGTTCGAAGTCTATACCGGAGTCCAGCTGGGCAGACCTGGGAGAGGATGATGAAACTGTTAAACGCATCCGAGAACTTCGCGAACAGCGGAAATTTCGACTTCAAGAATCAGACTCTCCTCCTCTACCCACCGAGAAGACACCAACGCCAGTAGAGGGATCTGATTCTCAGCATACCCCGGTTTATGAGCTGTCAGCTCCACTTGCCGACCAGGCTAAGCGAGCGCCGCCACGCAAAAAGACGTCCAATCGCCACGCGACTGATCAAACCAAAGCCCACAAGACATTGGGTCTCAAGGATGATGAGAGGCGCTCGCACGATATGAATGGCTTGAGATTGAATGACGCTAGAGCCTTAAGCCAGTCTCCCGAGCTTCTCCGGCGAACCAAATATTCATTGGACGTGAAACGGCCCCTTGATGTTCACAACAGGCCAGCCACGGCAAGGTCAGCAGACAATTCGCCCATTCTGCCGTTTTCACTGGATTATTCGTATGCAAGGGCCGTCGACGCGCTGCAAGGTGACGAGAATATCAGGCCTGTCGACAAGGGCGCAAAGCTCCGCGAATCATCTGAGCGATCGCTAGGGTTGAAGGGCCTGGATCTCCAAACGCCGGAAAAAGCAGAATCGATCTCTACACAACAGTCGCATCAGAAGTCTAAGAAGAAACGACGGCCCGAAGACAGGTGGACAGCCCACCACCCCGACCTCCCACTGGCGTTCGCAAAGCAGAAGAGTCGTCGGAAGTCGATGAGCGATGCCCGCATCTCGCGCAACGTGGAGGACGAAATTCAGGCATCGCGTAGAGACAGCATCGAGGAAGCGGTGCTTGAATACTTGCATGCACCCCGTTTGAATAGAAAAGTCAAAAATCCTACGACGGGCCGCACCATCGCTTACTCCGAAGTTGGCGATCCCAATGGCGCCGCGGTCTTTGTTTGCGTCGGCATGGGCCTCACGCGGTTTGTCACGGCATTCTACGATGAGTTGGCGACGACACTCCGACTTCGATTGATAACCATCGACCGACCAGGCGTCGGCGGCAGCGAGCCCTATCCATCTTCTGACAAGAGCGGACCTCTCAATTGGCCGGAAGATGTTCTTGTCATTTGCCAATACCTTGGAATCGTCAAGTTCAGCATTTTGGCACATTCGGCAGGAGCGGTATATGCACTGGCTACTGCACTCATTCTACCCCATCTCGTGAAGGGCAAAATCCACCTCCTTGCGCCATGGGTCCCGCCTAGTCAGCTTGAGGCAATATCACATCCAACAGCTTCGGCGCCCCCTTCAAATCCGTTGCCACGCAGCCAGCGGTTTCTGCGGGTCCTGCCGACGCCATTCTTAAAGGCTGCCAATTCTTCATTCATGACAGCAACATCCGCATCACTTAAGCCTGCCACCAAGCGCACTGTCAAGACAAATTTGAACCGAACTTCACCGCCAAGGACAAGCAATGTCAACGACGCTACTAAGGAGAAACCGCCAAGCCGAGACAGGCCAGAGTACAACCGCAGAGAGTCCATGATGCTTATGGATCAATACATGCCGGCTATGAATCCGACTGAGAACTTCCCCATTCCCGTCAACGAAGAGGAGGAAGATCGCGCCGAAGCCCTCAAACGGAGCTCTCTTATTTTATCCGCTACCGCAACGCCCATGGATCCTGGCTTCGACTATGCCTCCAATGGCCTTTATGCAGCAGAGCATACCGCCAAGGAACGCCATACCGAATATACTTCTCGCTTGACGCAGGCTACGTGGGATCTGGCCACTCGGGATAGTAACCCAGCAACAGATCTCGTAGTCTGTCTCGAACGAAACCGCGATGTGGGCTTTCGATATACTGATGTCGGCCGTGAGGTGGTCATTACACACGGATCAGAAGACAAGCGTGTTCCGATCGCAAATGTGAAGTGGCTGGCGGAACAGATGAATCGACGAGCCGTAGGTCTCGATGGCACCTTCAGCGCAAGAGAGAGTCGCGAGAGTACCGCAGTGGACCTCGCGGGCAAATCTGGTGGTTGTGAAGTGAGAGTTTTGGATGGAGAGGGTCATGGATTGATGGCCAGTCCCGTGATTATGGGCGATATTCTTACTGAGATTGCGGGATATTGGATTGGACAGGATAAGGGACGGCTATGAAGTTTGTAACGGCCGCTGTCATTGAGAGAGAAGTTGAAATACACTGGGATGAATCAGAGGGAGGGGAAGGAACACTAAGTTCGGGGAGGTTTGTATTGTGGAAGTGAGAGGGGGAGCTGGTGTTTTCTATTGAGTTGGACGGCCTGGCTAACATCACGTTTTGTAGAAGATACCCATATCATATTACGGTCGTATTGTAATTGGAGGTCTAAGGTTTGCGACCCTTCTTTCTTCCCTTCTTGTCAATCTTTGAGCCCTTGCGCTTCTTGGTCGTCTGTGGCATCTCATCGTCCTCAGACTCCTCCTCGCCGTCCTCAGTCTCCTCGGGCTGTCTTGTAGTGCCTTGGAGAGCCTCCTGAATTCGACGCCTTCTGGGTTCGTCTGTTGCAGTGGTCAGTATACTGTGGAAGACATCGCAGGGCAGAGGCGGTGAGTTGCTATACTTACATTCATTCCTCTCAGCTTGCTCCTCAAGGATCACGCCCAGCTCATCCCACCTCTCTCCCTTCTTCGCTCGAGGCTTGCGGGTGGATATTGGCGCCCTCGCGGCAGTATTGCTCTGAGCTGAGCCCTTGCGCTTCGCAGGTGTTTGACCCAATGCTGAGCCCTGTCTCGTTCGCCGGGGCTGTTGCTCGTCGGGCACAGGAGGCTCAACATTGGCCATACTTGCCTGTCGATTTCGTTTCCGCATCTCACGCATGTACTTTTCGGGATCCTCGTCGTTGATGCGTTTCTCTTTGGTTAGCTTCGTTTCCCAGTTCTTGCCGCTAAGCTTGGGCATGGACTCGAATGCTTCGGGAGATGTTGAGACCTCATGATTATCGGCAGCTGCATCCTCGTCGATATCGAAGGAATCAGGTGCATTGGCTTGCTCATCGTCGTTCTCGTACGCTGCTGCTTCTTCTCTTGCAGCCTTCCTCTTGCCACGACCTTTCTTGGGAGGATTGGCGTTAGAGCCTCGTCGAGATGTGGTGTTGTTTTGAGCGGGAGGCTGATCCAATTGCTGCTTGTAGGCATGCAGCGCGTTGCGTGTTTCGAGGGCGAGATCGGGCTGCTCTAGAGGAATGTCTCGGGCTTTCTGACTGTGGTCTTGACCGTCATTTGCTTCTTCAGGAGCACCAATGGGCTGCGTAGACTTGGCTCGATCTAGATCGATGATCTCCAGCCCATCAGCATTCTCATAGCGCCGCAGAGTCCAGATGCCACCAAGATCAAGCTGACAACGGACTTCAACTTCCCCAGACGACAGATTGCTGAAGCACATGCTGCCAACGACACTGAGTATGGTAGGGAACGATGCAGCCTAGACTGATAGAACCGCCAGCAGATCGATATGTGCCCGGAATGGTTTGCTGCTTCTTTCACGGAGTCGGTATCCAAAGCGTACGGCAAACTGCTTGAGAGTGGAAAAGTCGAGAATGGATGCAGGTGGAAGTGTGGGCTCAACGAGTTTGAAGGGAACACAGAGGTGCCGAAAGATGGTCAACGAGCACGCAGCATCGCCGGTACAGTGAATCTACTAACGGTGCTAGGGCAGTAGACAAGACAGCTGCAAGAGGCGTTTGGCAAGAGCATCATCACACTACATTTGATCTATGAGCCTCGAAATAAACACTGCCATTGCTGGTCGCAGCAGAGATCCAAACGTTTTTGTACGGAAACTCGTCTTGTTCATTCATTGTCTGACTCCTGACCCTCATGCTCCTTGGCGGCGTCCCTTCGCTCTCTCCATTCTCGTTCCTTCATCCTCATTATGCGACGCTCCTTGGCCGTGGGCTCTCCGATTCCGAGTTTTACTTTCTCCGTCGGAGTCTGGCTTTGATCGGGCCCACGAGAACCATCGTTGATCGTGGTATCACCTGCTACAGAGCCACGTTGAGACACTGTTCTTTTCGTGCCAGAGACAGCTGATGGTGTGCTTACAGGATGAGATACCGCCGCCGGTCCTCCTGAGCCACGACTGACGTAGGGCTCCAGGACAGCTCCGTGTTGAGAAGGTATTCTTGTGCTTGCTGGAAACCCACCAATCTGATCGATCGACATCTTCTTATTGCTGAAAAGGCTGGTGCGGGCTCCAGATTCAGATAATCTCTGTCCTGAGCTCGGAGTGGGAGTCCCAGCGCGAGCCGTGGTGCTACTAAACGATACTCTGCTGGCCATGGATCGTCTGACACTGGAAGTAGGCAACGCGGGCGGTGGCATCAATTCCTTGGAGTTTCGCGTCTCCATGTCTCCTTGCAGTGACTTGCACGATCTCGTTTTGTTCTGAGATTTGTTAGAGTCTCTCGAACCAGGATGCATGGACTGAGATGTAGCAACAGCCTCCTTCACAGTTCCTGTGTCTTGACTGCTGCTCGGATCCTCATCAAAATCATCCTCCATGCTCGACTCCGGACTCAATTCCTGCGCTTCGACCCATGCTTTTGGTCTCCAAACAATGTCCACGTCTCTGACGTCCGGATATCCCCCATTCATAGTGTTGTAGTACTTCAAGGTGAAAATGTCCTGAGCGGTCGGCTCGTTCGTGTCAGGTTCAAAATACTTCTGGCCGCCAAAGATGAGCTTTGCATGCTGCTGAGCAGCAGGCGAGCGAAAGTGCCAGGCACCGCCGCGAATCTTGGTCCCCGGAGGCTGTTTAGATTTGACGTAGTTGTACTGATTGTTGATGTTGCGAGGATGATAGGTATCGTAAAGCGTACCTGCAAGTGGTGATTCAAGTTCTGGAGGGTGATAAATTTGTCGCTGAACGATGCTGAGAGATGGAGCTACGGCGTGACAAACGACCTCGTCTTCTTGTTGCTCTTGAGGAGCAGCAGTGCTGTAGTCGAGCCCGTCGTACTGCCGATTGCCTCCATCGTCGGCAGAACGTTTGGCCTGGTAACGAGGTGCTCTGCTCCTACTGAATTGAGGAGTACAGCTGTATGGGTCATCCTCGTCATCTTCTTCTGCCGCATCTCCTGATTGACGAGGCTCCTTAAGCACACCGCTTGTCTTCAATATGATGGTAGATGCTTCAGAGGTGTCGACTTGGTCCTCTTTCTCTCGCACATTCACTTTCTTTTGAGATCGCTCCAGCTTGATTCGTTCCTTCTCGTCACCGCTGATGTACTGCCGCAGAATCCAATCTCCCTTCAGAATCAGAGAGCACTTGACTTCGGCCATTGGTCCGGAATTATTGATTGAGTCATTGACTCTTGTGTTCGCCATTTTCGAAGCTTTCTGCTCGTGAGATGTATTGAGGTCGAATGCCGCGCTGTCTGACATGCAGGTCATCAGATCGCTGTTGATCCGGTCAGCAAACAGTCGAAGAGTTGAGAATCATTCTTGCAACGCAGCGAGCCCAGAGCCCCGATAGAGGCATTGTTGATGCTCCTTTGATCTCCTTTTGGCCATCAATCATACATTTTCCATTTATGCAAATGCACAAACTTCTCGTCTCATCTAGAATGTATACCGAAAGCCTTCGGTATGCTCCAATATCGCCTTCCCAGTCCTCTGCCTTTTATTCGCGATATAGAACCACATCGAAAACACACCAACAAATCCAATAATCAGAATGTGCGACCCAATAGATATCCACACAGCAGTCGGATACCTGGGAGCCTCACTTTGCCTCACGATATAGCTCCCTGCAATGCCTCCCGCACCATTCATCGCCGTCACAGCCGCAGCAGTAAAGGCCCGTTTCCATTGTCCAGTGATGTTATTTGCTTGATATGTCGTGATTGCAGCCCAATTGGAGACGTAGGCTCCCGTGGCCAGATAGGTGCCGATGTAGCGGACCGTGACTTGGTTGGCGAAGCCTGTCATGCAGAATCCCGCGATGAGGCAGAGCGAGTTGAAGGTGATGACGGGGCCGCGGAGGTTGTATTTGTCGCCGATGATTGAAGAAATGATCACGGGGATGACAGCATAGTAATACGGTGGCGCTGAGAGTATTATGGAGGCGTTTTCGCCGAAGCCCATGCCTGTGGTATGTTAGCCTCAACTTCAATGCCGTCTGCAAACTGGTACTCTCTTACCTGACTGTAGGATAATTGGCAAGAAGTACGACAAGCTCGTCGAGACAATGTTTACCAAGAAGAACATGCACGCAAAGCCATAGACCTTGACATCCTTTGCATGCACCAACACTTTGCTCCACGAAAACGGATCTGCTTGAACATCCTTCCTATCTCTCTGAATCCTCGAGACAGCCAGCGCCTGTTCGTCCTCCGACAAGAACCACAAGCTTCGATGCGCATTCTCCGGAAAGTCCACAATCCAGAAGTACGTCAAGAATCCGAGCACAATCGTAATCAGTCCCTGAACGAGGAACATATATCTCCACCCTTCCAGTCCACCTCTCCCATTCAGATGATTCAAGCCCCAATTGACGATCGATCCAGTCGCCAAGATAATGACCTGCCCACTCTGCAAGAATGCGAACCGAACCTGCTGTTCTCGTCTCAAATACCACGTACTAATCAAGTACGTCAGGCCAGGATAAATCCCACTCATCGCCATTCCCAGCAATACCCTCAAAGCAATCATCTCCTTCCACGTATGTATGAAAGCCGTACACATCGTAATCACCCCGAAAGCAAATGTGATCGTCGCGAACCATATCCTCGGTCCAAACTTCCTGACAGCGATCGTCGAGGGAAGCTGGAAGGCGATGCTGGAGATTGTAAAGATGAAGATGGCCACGCTATATCGATTCCCGGACAAGTCCAGATCTTTCAACATCGAAGTGACACTCGCAGAAGAGATGATCCCGGAGTCGAGGAGGTTGAGGGAGCATAAGATGCCTGCTATGGTGCAGAGACGGAGATCGACTTTCAGGCGCAAGCGTTTCTCCAGTGCTAGTTCTTCTGGTGTTGGTTCCTGAGCAGAATATTTCGTGATGATGCCATCTGTATCTCTTCGGACAAGTCGAGCGGCATCGTTATCGTTGACAGTGCTTGTGTTCCTGATAGCGACGTCGATTTTGGGTGGCGGCTTGCCGTTGCCATTGGGTGACTCGTCCATGTTGGCGGCTTCTTGATCTTTTCGAATCTTGCCCAATTCATTCGCCGACAGTCATCACCGTACTTTCCGAGCATAAAGGCGTGACATTGTCATTGACTTTATCGCCTCGGCCGGGCAGGTGTCGTTAGCCGGGATCATCGTTGATTCATCAGCGGAAGGCGGCCAGCCTGCGAAGCGCCAATGGCGTGAGCTGCAATGGTGGGGCATCTGAGACTTTCTCGGCTCAAATTCCATGCGGATCAAAGAAATAGAAGTCTGATAGACAGACCATTGCCGCCAAATTAGGCAAGATTACAAGTGCTGCTTAGGTATCACAGAGTGAAGTGCTACAAGTACAGTGAAGTTTGCGGTGGAATACTTTACAATGGCCGGCAGCACGGAGTGGCATCTCAGCGGTAGAACGACTTTTCCCACAATGCCTGCCGACCTCACCATGCAATACATATCCCAAACCAATTTTTCGCTGCTCTTCTCAAACTGAATTCCTGCCTTTTCAATTTCGTATTCTGATTTCATGATCGTGGCACAGAGGCGCGACCACCATCGTCGTATGCGTATCGTGGAGCGCCATGCGGGGCTTGCTCGTAATACACAGGAGGACGCCTGTCGTCGTACACCGGCTGAAGGTGTGCCGGAGGTGCGATCGTGGCATACACAGACTGTTCTGGCCGTCTGTATTGCTGCTGGTGCTCGTAGGGATTTGGTGCGTACTGAACCGGAGCTGGCTGA
This sequence comes from Pseudocercospora crystallina, assembly GCA_003666085.1. Taxonomy (NCBI): domain Eukaryota; kingdom Fungi; phylum Ascomycota; class Dothideomycetes; order Mycosphaerellales; family Mycosphaerellaceae; genus Pseudocercospora; species Pseudocercospora crystallina. The sequence continues at coordinate 141,629 of QQNG01000074.1, read as the reverse complement.
GAGTCGATAGGAATGAGTGGCCTGCCATACTGATCGACATAGATGGGCTTGGATGCTGGTTGCTCGTATTGGTAGCTGTGCTGAGTGTGAGGTTCTCTCTCTGGCAGTTGCACATACTGCACCGCTGGCTCGCGATAGATGGGCGTATGAGGCTGGGGCTGGGCGTAGCGAGGCTCATTCTCGTAGACATACTGGTACTGTGGTGCTGGCTGCGTATAAGGACGATCTGCGTATGTCACTTGTTGATTCTGCTCATACTGACGATGATTGTGTGACAAAGCAGCTTGAAGTTCCTGGAGGCCATGAGGTACCGCAGGCTCGTAACGTGAGCTTGTACGTCGACCGTCGCGCTGATAAGATGGCGAAGGCACGTCGTGAGGCTTCGAGCGTGTATCTGATTGCTGATGTCTCGGAACACTATCTGCTCGATTGCTCGCAGCGCTTGGTGGGGCAGCGGAGCCCTGTCCAGTGAGAGATGCCAAAATGGCAGCAATGTCTGGCTGACCTGTCGGTGTGACCGCTGAAGGTGGAACGGAAGGCGTCAAGATTTTATGCTCATCGCGACCAACTGAAGGGCTACGGCTAGGACGGCGATTGGCAGGAGGCGCCCTGGGTCCAGCGCTCATTGACGTGAGGCTTTGGAGTGCTGCCAGAGTCTCTGGTCCAAGGTTGAATGTGTTGCTTGGCTGCGGTGCCAGTGCGGGCGGCGCAGGTGGCAAGGATGGCACAGATGGCTTGCGGGCATCGGTATCGAACTGAGCAGGGTCGAATGATTGACTTTGAACCAAGGCCGGGCGTAGAGGATCGTACTCGTCCTCCTTTGGCTCAGGGAGAGGCTCCTGAGACGCCCCACGATCCGGCGCGCCATTCGGTTGCTTCTGGCCTTTCTTCTTGGTCTGGTTCTTCTGTTTCTTGTTCAATCGACCAAGCAGGCTAGCAACAGGCGTGCTGCTAGATGCGGTCTCTGGTTTGCTCTCCGTTACAACGCCAACCTTTGGCAGTGGGGATGGGAAGACGCCAGGGAACGCAGCCGCGAGGATAGCAAGCTTTTCGTCGTCCATCCCGGGAGTGTGCATCAATTCCTTGACAAGTTGCTTCTCGGGTAACTCGATCATGTCCTTGGTCCAGTCCAGAGGCCCGACACTCTCATGCGGCTGATGCATGAGCTTGAAGTGAGTGATTAGCGTCGACAGGTTGAACAGCTTCATACCATGAACTCGAGTCCAGTACGAAGCGTTACGGTTGGCATTGCCCGATGCAGCAACGCAGGATTTACATGCAAGCCTAGCCGGACCTTTGAATGGCTTCATCTGTCCGTTCGGAGAGGTTATAGCATCAGTCAAAAGGTCGAGGGTTGGTCTGTGACCATAGCGATCAGCGGATTTCGCTATGGCGTGGTGAAGCGAAGTATGGACTCGAACACTGTCTAAGAGATCTTGAATGCCATCCAAAAGATCCCACACCTCACGTGCATCCTCAGAGAGTTTGGTGACTTGTTCATCGTAATTTGGACCTGGACTCAGCTGCGAGGGCTGCGACTGATAGGCATAGCCATTGCTAGGGGCGTGAGCGTGTTGACCATAGGACTCGGAAGGATACCCCAAGTTGGCGTTCTGATATTCACTGCCCGAATACCTGTTCGTCGAACGATGCGCAGGTGGCGTTTGATATGATCCCTCGTGGTGGTTCTGTGGTGTGTTTCGGGCTCGGCCATGGCCTTTGAACTCGGACTTGAGCCACTTCGCAGGGTTGGTGTGAAATGGAGGATCCTCTGGCCACTCGGCGGTCTGCCAGTGTACAACGATATTGCCTTTGCTGAAGGCGGTGGTGTGCTTTGCGCCATAGTGCTGAATCAGTCCTTCGAAAGCGAACCACTTGGTGGGCTTCTTGTCTTCCTCACACCCGACGCAGATAAAGTGCTCCTTGCGATGGACATCCGTGAAGGGCCTCACCTTGTTGTCATAGACCCATTTCATGTTGTCGAGTGAAAGGAAAGGCTCCGGCAACGGGCTGCCCGGCTTGGGTTGGTCCTTCTTCGTAGGAGCTTCGAACGCAGGAAGAAGCCCAAGCTGCTTATCTTCCTCATAGCGTTGCCGCACGTGCAACATCACCTGGATTGCGAAGATGGGAACGTTGTCCTTGGTCAACATCTTGCCGCCTCCCCAGTGACCATTGATGAAGTCATCGGCGTACTCACCGAGCCTCTTACGCAGAGGCATCTGTGCTTCTTCATACTCCTTGTCGTATGTCTCCTTGGCAGGTCTGGGTATGATGTCCTCGGAGATGGAGGAAGGCATTGCCGCCTGCAGGGCAGCCAATTGTGAAGCCCTGGCGTGTTCGGTGAGCTCCGCAGCCTCCCTCTGAGCTAAAATTCTAGGCTTCAGCATATCCCAAGAAGAATCCGTAAAAGGCGTGGTGATTTGCAGGGCGGCCTGAAACGACTCCATATGTTGCAATACATTGGGTTCCACAGGTGGCTCGAGCTCTCTGCATCGGCGTTCTATCTCTGCTCTCCGGGCCTGGCGCGCTTCTTCAACCTCTTGTGCATTGCGGACAGGACGCAGGTGTTGCTGTGGCTGGTGGACCGGTGGAAACGGGAGCTGGTGATGAGGAGGCGGGTATCCGGGTGGGTAACCAGCCGGATGTCCAGGAGGCCATCCAGGGGGTTGACCAGGCGGCGCCTGCGGGAAGTGCTGGAATTGCTGCCCATAGCCGTTGGGGAAGACATGAACTGGTTGAGGAAGTGGGTGGGTGCCTGTAAGCTGTGTCAGGTTCGGAGTCTTCTCATCAGATCCATCGCTATCGCTGCTGGCAGATGCACACGCGTTGGCCAAAGAAGTATCGTGAAGCGAAATAGGAAGATCAAACCGATGCTTGCGGAGCTCACCGGGATGGGATCGAGCCCTAATGACTGAGAGAATTTGCTTACCGTTCGCCGTCGCAGACGACTGACCGTCTACTCCAGCAGGTCTACTCTGGGTCTCCTGAACATAGCGCGGAAAAGAAGAGAGATCATACTCCCTGAGCACTTGCGCGAGGTCTGCGCCAAGACGAAGCTGCGCTTCCCACTTCTCCCAACGAGCAGAGTCTGCCATGGCGTCCTTGCCCTTGGTCGACAAACCTTTGCGCCACTCGTCTACAGCGCCTTCGCCAAGCTGTTTGGCTTCATCTTCCTCGCTCTTGATGTCTTCCAGATCTCGTCTGAAATACACTTTTGAGAAGCGCAGCTGTCCAGGAATACCAGGTGGTATCTGGCGAACTGTCTCGGTGACGAAGTGAAGGTCGGGAGAGCGGAAACCATGTGGAATGCCAAGTCGAAGTTGAGAGATGTTCCGGTCGGTCAAGATCTCGATGTCCTGTGCAGCCGTGAGAATTGGCTGGAAGTTGCTTCCAGGTTTAGTACTTACCTTGAACAGATGCGGCTCAACACAGGTGCCGCAAGCTCGAATGCCGAACGGAAACATGACGCGCACACCATTTGGGCCAGGACCACAGTTGAACACGGTCGTAGCGGGTGGTGGGACTGGCACCTTTCCACAGAATTGGCAATTGTGGTTTCCGATGAGCTTTAGCATCCCGAGCTCGGTGTGCCCGGAGAGCGGTCGTGGAAGCTGCGGGAAAAACGTCTTCCTGGACTGGGTCCATACGGCTTCACTGTCCAGCTGGCGGGTCGCAGGTTTGTTCTTTGGAGGCGCTGGGGAAGCTCGAGTCTCTGTGAGGTATCTGTTGAAGTCTTTGCAGACGCGTAGGCAGCGACAGAGCATTGCAGGGGGAAGGTGGGTAAAGATGCGCTGCCAAAGAGCGGTATCAAGACGCGGCGGCGCCGACTTGTGTCCATTCGTAGCGGGCAGTTCGGAAAGCCTGGGCTTCTTCGTCTGTTCGTCTGCAGGTACTGGACGCGTATCAGGGTCAGCCTCTTCAACAGTATCACTGAGCTTGCGCTTGGCTCCAGCGTGGTTGGCAGCGGTGGCAGGCTCGACAGCGGGCGCGGGCTCTGGCATTGGCGGCTCTGGCGTTGGCGATCGACTGGGCTCAGACATCTCCATCTCCGAGGATGAATCGTTGTCGTCCGCATCGGCTTGCACGGCATCAGGCGCAACAGGCAAAGAGGCGTCCGGCATGTCCTGAACCAGAGCGGCAGAAGCAGTGGCAGCTGGCTCAACCACAGTGGGCTCGGCAGCAGAAAGCTCGCAGTCCGGCGCCAGGGTTGGGACGGCGCCTGGCTCTAGCTGTGGCTCAAGTTCTGGGTCGCGCTCTCGCGATTGTTGCGTAGGGGTGTTGTTGCCATAGAAGTCGGAGTCGGAATCCGACCCGTTCGCGCTTTCCATGATGGGAGGCCGCTGACGGTCAGTAGCAAAGTTGGAAGCTATCGGGAAAGAAGCGCCATGCCCGAGCGAGTAGTAGCTGGTAAGGTAGTAGCTGCGTACTGTCAGGAAGAATGAAAGGTAGAAAGAACACTTGACAGCGATGGCGGCAGCAACCTGGCGAGGGAGCGCGCGCAAAGAACAGAAATGTTATGGAAGTCGCGTACGATGTATGAAGGCGTGGCCCTCACCTGGTCGCTTGCGATGGCGATGCGCGGGTGGTGGTGTCTGTTGGTGTGGTTGTATTGGAACAGGTTGCAGAGAGCAAAGAGAGCAGCGAGGTAGAGCGCACCGCGACGGGTTGACCGGGCCCAATCAAATTCATGGGGCAATTTAGCGAAAGTCTCCCGCAGCTCGGGCCAGATCCTGCACAAGTGCTCACAGCTGGTCTCGATCTTCCTTCGACTTCTGCTTCACCATCTCAACTACTTCACCTCCACTGGAATTCACTACAAAGTGTGAGGTAGTCAATCAGTACACGCAAGGGAGCAGCACGTCATGAGTATATCTACTTCGCTTCTCGGCTTTCCGCTGTAATACATACTCGCACATACCAGATGTCAGATCCCGTCGAACCCCCAATCGAAACCACACTGCGCACTTTTAGACCTCGGACGCTCGCCTTCGACAGAGAACTCATTCATCCATCGGAATATTGCAATGGCGCAAATCGTAGTGCATCAGCGTTGGATGAAACGAAGAGTGATAAAGCAGCAGGTCTTCCTCCCTCGCAACTTAAATCATAGCCTTTGCGCTTAGGGTCGCGACCAATACCGTAGGTTGGGAAGGCCTCGATATTGGAGAGAAGTGGCCGACAACAACCTGGAAGCTTTGTTAACGGCACCTAATTGTTCAAGCACGGCTTCTTCTCGCCGGTCTTGAGGCCGTTCTATGATGTTTGATATCTAGTCCTACTGGGAGGGGCACGTATTAGTGGTGCAGCTTCCAGTCCCTATGTTCGTTTCGGGTTGTGAGATGACTCCCGGACAGCATCTCTTGCAGATGGTTTCGAGAACGAGACTCGGTGTGACTGTGTGATGCAAGTACATGTATGTGTTTGCCTGGAGCTGAAGTTGTTCCCATATTGCTCCGCGTGCGAATACGAAGTGGCAGTGGCAGTGTTGTGGTGGAAGCAGTAGTGCCGAGTGAATGTGAATGCGCCGCCGTTGCCAGCCTCGTGGCTCCTTCGTCATCGCTTGGATGTGGCTTGGCGGAGCTGTCCTGCTGTACCTGTACCTACATGTACATACACTGCAAACGCATTGCCCAAACACCCGACCTACCTTTCAAACTTCCCCACTGCCCGTTTCTTTGGGCTGTCTACGCATTGAGTTGATATTGAGGGGCAATCGCATTGAATTGTTGCCCAGGAGGCTACGGAAGCGCTGCAAACACTCGAACGCAATCTCACCATGGCTGCCTTAAACCTCTCGCAGAATGGGCCCTCCATAACAGCGAGTTACCAGAAGATCGTCAACTCCTCACCCTCCGGCCCAGCTGCATCGTCACCGACGTATGGCATTTGGTCTGTCTTCTCCGTCAAGGCCCCACTCGCCAATGCCTTCCAAGCCGAGTCCGGGAAAGAGAGCGTACTGTCTGTGCAAACAACGGGCGAGGGCGAGCTTGCAGACTTGATTGAGGAGTTCTCGGATGGTCGCATCCAATTCGCCTTCGTGAAGGTCAAGGACCCGAACACCACGCTCCCCAAGAGCGTCCTCATTGCCTGGTGCGGCGAGGGTGTGCCGGAGAGGACGAAGGGATACTTTACAAGCCACTTGAACGCAGTGTCTAAGGTGCTACACGGATATCATGTGCAGGTCACAGCGCGATCAGACCGCGACCTCACTCCCGAGCTCATCGTGCAGAAGGTCGCAGACTCGTCGGGCTCCAAGTACAGCGGTGGTGGCTCCGTTCCAGCTCCTTCGATTGCCGGCGGACCTCCACCACCAGTGGCCTCGAAACCAGTGCTACCCACTAAGAGCTTCGGTGTGACAGGAGGGTACAACCCTCTAGGCAGAACACGCGCGCCCGCTCCATCCGGTCCAACAGACGCTGATGGCTGGGGTGATGATGCGCCGCCAGTCACCCGCTCTCAGCTCGAAAAGGTGCAGTCAGCCTACCAGCCGACCAAAGTGGATATGGCCTCGCTTCAACAACAACGCGAGCCCTCACAATTTCAGCAACCACCTCCTGCAAGCAACGGCAGCAGACCGGATGTAGTAGGGAGTGGCGGATACCAACCTGTTGGCAAGGTCGACATTGCTGCCATAAGACGGCAGGCACAAGATTCGGGCTCGCTGAAGGATGATAGACCAACAGTGGTCAAGGGCTCTTACGAGCCTGTCGGCAAGGTTGATATCGCGGAGATTCGACGTAAAGCTCAAGGAGCACCTGCGCCGGCTCCTGTCCCTGAGCCAGCACAGCCCGCGGACAACGACGAGAATGCGCCAAAGTCACTTGCCGACCGCTCTGCTGCTTTCAACCAAGCGCGGCCTCTGACCGAACTGCCTAAGCCTAAAGTTGCTAACCGATTCGGCGCACAGGCAAGCAACTTCTCCGGCACGAAGGCACCCGCACCGGGAGGCTTCCAGGCGAAACCAATTCAATCAGCTGCTCAGGTCGGTACTGCGGGCAAGAACTTTGCGGACGAAGGCGGCAAGACTCCCGCACAGATCTGGGCAGAGCGCAAGGCGCGCGAACGTGGCACGAGCGGCGCTGCAGATACAGCATCCCCAGGCTTTGGTGCACCCACATCGCCAATTCAAAGCCAGACGAGCGGTGGATGGCAGAGCGGATACGGTGGCAAGAAGTGGGATGTGCAGATTCCTTCTCGCACAGGTGGAAGCGGCGTAAGCTCGCAACGCACTGGACAGGATGAGCCGCCCAGGGAAGAGGCTGAACCGGCCACTGGTGGTGTCTCAGCTATCAAGGACCGCTTCGGAGGAGCTCCTCCAATGGGCTTTGCCCGTGAGCCTACTGGTGGTGCTCCAGAGCCTCCGCCACTAGATACTTCGAGCAAGCCAAACGCCGGCGCTCGAGGCATCCCCATCCCAGGACTACCTCAGAGACCATCCGAGACAGAGGTTCCTGCTGCGCAGCACCAAGACCTTCCCCCGCCTCCACCAAGACCTGTGCCACAGGATGAAGATGAGGAAGAGGATGAGCAACCATTGCCACAAGGATCTCCAGTCCGCATCGCTATGCCAGTCGGTCGCGGTGCTGAGCCAGAGCCTTTGGAACCAGCGGAATCACTACCCCCGCGCGCAGTGCCCAGCGATTCGCTTTCCAAGGTAGCTTCACAACACCAGGACCTCGAGCCCGAGCCGCAGGTCGAGCAGCATGATCCATCTCGAGGAGCGGCACAAGCAGCTGCTGCGAGTACATTTGGACAGGCTGAAGACCCACGCGGCTCGTCTGGCGGACAGGAAGCAATTGCACAGTTTGATTACGAGAAAGATGAAGACAACGAGATTGCTCTTAGAGAGGGAGAGCGGATCACAAACATCGAGATGGTCGACGACGACTGGTGGATGGGCGAGAACACCCGAGGAGAGAAGGGTCTGTTCCCATCGAATTATGTCGAGCTCGTCGCTGGAGGTGTTGGTGGTGGCGCCGCCGCCACCGGGTACGCAGAGGAAGATGCAGGTCCACCACAACCTGCTGGCGGACACCTGCCTACTGCAACTGCCGAATATGACTATGAAGCTGCGGAGGAGAATGAGCTTAGCTTCCCGGATGGCGCGAAGATCACGAATGTCGTAAGTACAGCCGCTTCATTATCTACCAACATGATGCTAACTGTGGACAGGAATTTCCCGACGAGAACTGGTGGTCTGGTGAGTATAACGGCCGCGCTGGTCTCTTCCCAGCGAACTATGTGAAGCTGGACGAATAGAGGAGGCATGAAGTGGGTTTCAAAAGGGTTAAGCATAGCACTGTAGATAAGAGGATTCAAAAAGTAGTTTCTCGAAGACCTCTCCCTTTCCCATGGTCGCTTTAGACCCCGGGAAATCGCCTCAGCACTACCAAAATCGCATAATAGCTTCGAGAGAGACGCATGTGCCCCAGCCTGATTGGAGGGAAGTGGCCTCCCTCGGCCGGAGATGTAGGACGGAAGGTGAAGGGCTCTCTCACAGACAGTGTGGTATAAACGTATGGACAACCGCCTGGACACCACCAAAATCGTATTACACCTTCGAGAGAGCTACTATCTCTCATCAAAAGTCCTCTTCAGCCTCCTATACTTCTCCCTGTCGCGCACAGACCCCTTGACACGTGTCACTCCGTGGGTGAAATCTTCCAACTCAATACGAGGTGAGCGTCTCTCAACCGCATGCTCAATCGCCTCCTGAACCAACGCCCCCAAATCGGCTCCGGTGTAGCCCTCACACCTATCCTTGGCAATTTCAGCGATTTGTGAAACGAATTCACACGGTCGAGATCGGAGAAGCGCTCTCAGAATATCGACTCGCTCATCAGCACCAGGAAGGTCGACAAAGAGTTGTTTCCCCAAACGACCTGGACGGAGCATGGCTTCATCGATCATATCCGGTCGATTGGTAGCCGCGATCACGTAGATCCCATTCCTCACACTCAGCCCATCTAATTCCGTAAGCAGTGTGTTGACAACTCTGGAAGACGCTTCGCTACCTCCCTCGTCGCGTTTCGGCACGAGAGCGTCCAGTTCGTCGAAGAAGATAACGCAGGGCACACTGCTTCTTGCGCGGTGGAAAACTTTCCTCACCGCTGCTTCGGACTCTCCCACGAACTTGTTTAGAAGCTCGGGCCCTTTGATTGAGATGAAGTTAGCTTTGCTCTCCGCGGCCGTCGCCTTGGCGAGTAGTGTCTTTCCACATCCTGGAGGACCCCAGAGTAGCACTCCTGAGGGGGCTGTGATGCCGAAAGCCTCGTATAATTCGGGGTGAGCGATTCTATCCACGATTGCTTTTTGGAGCTCCTTTCGGATCGTTTCCAGAGCGCCAATATCTTTCCAGGAGACGTCGGGTATGGTTGTGAAGCCTTCTCTCTTGCTGGAAGGGGTTATTGAGGGGAGGACTGTGAGGAAATCGTTCATGTGAAGTTGCATTACTTCGAAGCCTGCAGGCCGGGGGGCGTCGGCGGCTCTGCCACGGGCTACGAGGCGATTCCATTCTGCGATCGAAGAACGATCCGAGCTGGCGTAGCCGAGGTGCAACTGGTCGGCTTGGAGTTCGTAAGCGTCTCGGAGACGGTCCATCTGATTCTCTCCTGCTTTGCCAACAAGATCCTGCAAATCGGCGCCGACGAAGCCTGCTGTAAGCTTCGCCAGTTGGTTGAAATCGACGTCTGCAGCCACAGGCATTTTTCGAGTCTGAGTTTCCAATATTCGTTTCCTTGCTTGCTCGTCCGGCACGCCAATGTTGATCTCTGTTCCGAATCTTCCTCCTCGTCGTAGTGCAGGGTCAATGCTATCTGGTCGATTGGTCGCCGCGAGCACAATAACAGGCTTCTCGTTGTCGCGCTGCAACTCATCCATGCTGACCAACAACTGTGCTACTATTCTCTTCTCCATTTGGCTCTGACTGGTGTCACGCTTCGGAGCGATTGCGTCGATCTCGTCGATGAAGATTAGACAAGGCGCGTTTTTCTTCGCTTCTTCAAATCGCTCGCGCACTCCTTTCTCTGATTCGCCGCTCATGCCTGAGACAATGGCGGGTCCAAGGATTTCCACAAACGGTACTCCTAAGGAAGCCGCACATGCTCGTACTAGTAGCGTCTTTCCGCAACCTGGCGGGCCATGCAGCATTACGCCCCTCGGTAACGGTATACTAGCATCTCTGTAGTCTGTTGAGAACATCATTGGGGTGGCAAGGTGCTTCTTCAGGTCGCGGATCACGTTGTCCATGCCGCCAACATCCTCGAGCGATACGTCGGTCGGTGCATCAATGCTTGGCTTCTCGTCATTTCGCTTCTGTCGTTTCGGTAGGGCCTCTCCATTTGCCTTGCGCTTCTTTAAACCCCCGGCTTCCTCCCCGTTAGTATCACGGGGAGGGCTAGCCGGGCGAGAAGAGGCCAAATTCGCTCGTAGTGACTTGTTCATGAGATCCGGCATAGGCTCGTCAATCGCATCCTCGATTATTGCATCAGAGTCGGCCGCGTCGTTCTCAATTTCGCCCAGGAATTCTAAAACCCTCTCGATAGAAGCCAATATGACCTTCTTCTGCTTCCTTTTCAGAGCGGAATTCGAGCGTTGCAGCGCTGCATATAAATTTGGGACGTCGTTTGGTACACCGTCGGCGAGAAATCTCTTTACGACGATATGGACATCGTTGTCCAAAGCGCCCTGCAGACGCATGGTCGTTCGATACCGGGCAGAGATGATGTCGAATGATCGGAGTTCACAAAAATATGAACGGCTTCTGAATTTTGTGGGGCTGAAGTGACTCAACCGTCAAAAGTCGAAGCACCATGGTACGGCCTCGTATGATAGCCATACTGTTCTACCATCCGGAGCGGACTCCAGCTGTCTAAAAAGCCCACCACCTGGTGGAGATTTCCTGTGGGAGAGAGACAGACTTCGGCATTCAGCAGAACGCTCTTGCCATGACATTCGGTATCCCCGCGACATTTGGCATGTGAAGCGCACGTGCCGATCGGCTCTCGCTTATCTTATCGCCAAGGACCTGCATGATGCAACGGCGGGAGACTGGAGTCTCCAACCACGCCAGGCCCTCGTGGCCGTAAGATGTACCTTCCTCACATAACAAGCAATGGGCAATTCTAGCAGCTCAAACAAAGTCTCAGCGCAAGACAGGTCAGCGGGTACTCCATGACCACCGTCTGCCGCATACTGAACGAGAAACACAGGGCAATCCTAGACCTCAAGATTCAACGCGACAAGCTCCACCAATATCAGAAACGAATCTCAACCATCACGACCCGCGAGACGGAGATCGCGCGAGAATGTCTACGGAGTGGGAATAAGCAGAAAGCGCTGCTCGCGCTGAGGAGGAAGAAGTACCAGGAATCATTACTGCAGAAGACGGATCAACAACTAGCACAACTCCAAGCGCTCACAAGCGACGTCGAGTTCGCGTTGGTGCAAAAGGATGTAATGTTCGGATTGCAGCAGGGAACTGCGGTGCTCAAGGAGATACATAAAGAGGTGGGTGGGCTCGAGAAAGTGGAGATGATACTGAGTGAAAGTGAAGAGGCGCAGGCATATCAAAAAGAGGTGAACGATATGCTAGCGGGCAAAATGTCGAATGAAGATGAGGATGAAGTTGAAGACGAGTTGGAGGCTCTGGAGCGAGAAGCACAGAAAGCGCAAGGCGTGCCTGCCATGCCTGATGCTCCAAAGGTGACGGCGGGTGAACTGCCTGATGCGCCTCAGGAGTCGCCTGAAGAACGAGCGAAGAGGAGACGACAAGAGAGGGCCGCGAGAGAACGAGATGATGCCCAGCCGATTGCTGCGTGACGAGCATGAGAGCTGAGATATAGGTGGCCATACTGGACATTTAGCGAGGCGTTTACGATACCCAAGTGCCATACGACTGATGCAAGCATTTGCACTCAATATCATACAGACCACATCTCTACGCATACTACACGCTTCCCGTGTCCTTGCCTTGTTATCAGGCTTGAATGATCTTCTCCATACTCTCACTCCACGTTGCTCCTCACATCCCATGCCTCCCACCCCCAGCACCACCAATATCACTCCCCAACCTCTCCCCCACCCCACTCGCCAACTTATGATCCCCCGGATTCGCCGCCGCCTCATACAAGAAATTCACCGGCTCCCTACTCAACTTCATCCACTCCCCTTTAAACCCCAAATAACTTATCCTCGTCTCATCTTCCTCCCCCTGTCCCCAATTATCCTCAAAGAACATATCCAAACTCCTCACAGTATTAAACAACGCCCTCTTGACAGGCACTTCTTGCACCTCATTACTCTGCGCCAATTCCAACTTCTGCGTCGGTTCGAGATCGGACGCGGTAGCGAAATCGAGTCCCTCGCGGTTGACGTAGATTTTCAACGTCATAGGCGCGGAATCAGTCGTGGATGTGCGGATGAGGATACTGTGTAACCGTATCTGCGCCGTAAATGGAATATGCATAAGCAACTGCTCATCTGCATCAGAGACGAGTTCTGGTTCGGGGTTGAGACGGTCTGTCCATGTCTTTTCCAAGACTTTTGCGCCAGAGCGGGAGACAGATTCATTGAGGGTGTTGACGGCGGAGAAGTCAATTTGTGAATGCAGCAGGTTTTGAAGAGCAGGCGTTATGTCGTCTGTGTGGTCGTGTGCGGCGCCTTCGGAGTGGTCGTGGCCGTGGTGGTCGTGCTCGTCGTGGCAGTGTGACATCTTGGAAATGGCTTCGATGGGTATTGATCGAGCCGGAGCTGATCAGGTATTGTTTGAGATTGGTTCTGTTGCTGCTGGTCGAGCCGGAGCTGACCAGACGTGTGTTGTTTGCTACATTGTTGTTGGAGGAAGTAATCTTGAATGTCGAGACGCGAACACCATCAAAGTGGGGCACGTGGGGCATGCATGAACGATTGGAGCGAGAGCTGTGATGTTTGAAAAGACCCAAGAACGAGCACGCATCGATCTTCGATGTATGGTATATTACAGACTGCAGAAAACAAAACTATACAGGGTATCCACCATAAGCACCACCTCCTTCTGCGTCTGATACTGTTCCCCTCAGAAGCACCATAATCTGTGTTCTTTCTTCTCTCGCTCCTCCATCCCAGCATCCTGAGCCTCTGGAACGTTGTGACTCTACCACTTTGTTCCCTGACCCTTGTACGCCCCAGAGTCCAGAGCAGGTATGCTGATACCGTAGCCCTCGGTGCGCGCATCGCGGTCGCCAGGCTTGACCTCGACTCGGATAGTGACATCCAAGCCATCTGTGCCAGCAAGCCCAGTCTTCTGAATACCTTGCGCAGCTGGGTGTTGGGTTCCAGCATGGATCTCACCTTTGTGGATCGGCTCGCGCATGTTCTTCGGAAGTGTGAATGAACCATCAGCGTTCGCCGCTCCGTTGACCGCGCCATTGGCTCCATTCGCGGCGAGACCGTCCACGGCAGTACCGTTGGTCTGGACTCCAGTATGCGAATGAGACTCAGTGATGATGGCATAGTTGCGGCTCGGCATGGTGGCGTGGTTGTTCTTCGCCGTCTTCGGCTGAACGCCCTCCTCGCCTTCACCTGGATTCTTGTCAAACAACTCCAGGAGCGTCTCATCAGTCTCGTGGTCAAGATGATGGATCTTGTTTCTGCGAGCCAGCAGATTTGCAACAGCTTGTGGAGGAGGCTTGTTGCAGATCGCAGAGCTGACGATATTGGTCATGTACCTGTAGTCGCTCTCGGCTGGGATGTTCAGAGAAGGATTGCTGTAGAATCGCCCAAGAGCTGCAAGGTGAACATCACCGCCTAGAATGGTGACACGAACGCTGTGCTTCTTAGCGAGCTCTTGAAGTCGGTGAACCAACGCCTTGCGCTCCTTTTTGTGCTGATGCGCGGTGTAGTGGTCGTCCAAATCGTCCAAAAGATCGACACCTCCATCGAACTGGTTGAAGACCCCTCCAGCAACACCGAAACGCTTGTTGAGGAACTTGATCGGGCCGATGATCGGACTAAGATACTGTCAGTACTTCACAGTGAGCCATTTTCGGTTGAGTAAACTCACCTCTGTAAAATGTTCTCCAACCACTGCAGACGCGGGTACGCAATAGGCACACCAAGCAGAAGAACCAAATGCTTGATACCCCCGTTAGATCTCGCGATCTCGTCACTCGTGCGCTTGAAGATCTGGTCGTAGGTCTCCGGATAGTTGATCTGATGCCGTGTTCGCTCCGTGCGCGCATCGATACCAACGAATGCGATGCGCTTTCCAAGTTGACAGTAAATGCTGCGACTCCGCTCCTCGACGTAAGGGCCAGGTCTTCCACCAATGATGAAGCTGGGATCCTCAGACTTAGGAGTCATGACGAACGTGTCCTTGAGCTGGACAGCGTCAGGTGCGGTTGTCTTGCCGGTGGTCTTAGTAGTCTGTGGAGCGTCCGTGGTAAACGTCGATGGCGGCGGTGGAATGTGATGTTGGAACAGGAGGTAGTACTTGTGAGCAACTCCTCCAATACCACGGAAAACAGAACACTTCATGAAATGGTCGGTGTAAGAACCGAAACCATCAATGATGTCGTGGTCGTCCCAGATATTCAGTTGCGCGATCTGACCGTTTGCCATAGCAAATTCCTCCGTTCCATACCACTTGACATAGTTGTTGAAGTAGTAGTCGTCACATTTGGCGCGCATATCCTCATTGAAGGGAAAGTCTCGTCGCTTCTTTGGATTGCCAATATCGGTCCACGGTCGTAATGGCCCGTCGACACGTACGCTGTCGTTGTAGATCTGATCTCCACCTCCAAGCATGACATGCAATGGCTGCTCCTGGTGAACGCGCAGTACATCGTTCCAAAGCACTGGTCCCGTCCACGTATTCATGTCGGTCCCGACACTGAAGCCGTTGCAGGAGTGAAACATGATGCGCATGCTCTCATGTTTAGAAGGGACGAAGAAGCGCAATGGCTTCTTCACAGGCTGCTTGTCAAGCTCGTTGATCATCTTCGGAATAGTGTACTCCCATTGCGCCTCATGCTCTTGGAAAGGCACGTCGATCAAGTATCGCCAGAAGCCCTTCTTAGGGTCCTCGAACAGTCTCTCCGCAGAGAACGAGCGCTCAAGGGCACCTTGCGCGTTTGATCCAACACATCGCAGGGACAGCTGCTCCGGCTTCTGACCGGGTGTTGTGACAATGAGAACGCTTCCGTGCCAGACCGGTTGATCCGTGAACTCGTTACTCATGCGCTTGTAGTTCAGAAGTGGCCCGCAGAGAATCTCGAGCTGACCTGAGGTGCTCACGACCTGTGGTCCAGAGCCAATGCCCTCGGCAGATTGCGGGATAGCTTCTTTCGTCTCTTGCTCGTTGACGGCCTTGGTGCCATGGTGTAACCCAGTCCTCTCTTTAAACGCTTCAACAGCGGCGTGCGCCCTGCCAGATTGATGCGATTCCGTCCTCGTCGCCATGCTGTGTTATTGATGCTGTGTCGAGCAAACAATATGGTCCTAGAATAGAAGTGCGGCTGGGTCAACCACGTGGAAGTCCACGCGAATGAGGATTGGGTGAGGTAGGTAGGGAGCGGGCGGATTGATGGGGTGGTTTATGGAAAGAGCGGACGACGGCGGAAAGAGTGTTGTATGTAGGAGGCGGAGGGAGGCGAGAGACAGAATAGGTGTGCGAAGGCACTGTGCGAGGCGCGGGAGGGAGTGCAATACATCAACACCCAATTCCCTGCTGCGCAACAAACCGCGAGGTTGACCAGCCAAGCCTTCGCCATCCGGCTTGGCCTGCGTTGTGACTTTTGGTCTTGGAGAACATGTTCAGGGAGTTTGATGGCTGGTACGTATCTTGATCATCTACCTCATACATCGCACAGCTCGTCCCATCGCTAAATGCATGATTTCTTCCATCTCTCCCGCTTTCTGAAGTCATGTCGTCTGTTTGATATGGTTGTCAAGCATATCCGAAATAAAGAAGCTCTTTGGGGCCCTTCGAATCGCGCGCCAATGAGCTGCAGGACGATGTCATCGGGAGACGACCAAAATCCCTGATCCTTGACGCTCATCAAGCATCCTCAGCTCTTCATGACCTGCACCGCGCCCGGAGTTCGCCCCGACCACAGCAATCACGAAAGATAGCAACATGTCCTCTCTCACGACATGTTGCACATGTTCAACCGCTTACGGCTCCTCAAAGCGTTGATACTCGTCGACGTTGATGCCGCGATTGTCCACCATCACGAATGCAGTCCTGGAAGACTGTGCCGCTGGCTTGGACGACTTGGAGCCAATGCGGCCTGTCTTCTTGATGGCCTTGAACGGCTTGGGCTCCGCAGTCTTTGTCACCGGCTTCTTCTTGGTCGACTTCTCCACGCGTCGCGCAGCTTTGTCTTTCAGCGCCTTCTCCGCCAACTCATGCTTGATCAACTTGCGCGAAGCTGGGCGGCGGATGGGGACCGTACGACGAGGGCTTGGAGACCGCGGCCCGTTGTCCTCCTCATCCGAATCACTCTCGTCTTCTTCGATAGAAATGTTCGACCTGGCCCGTGAAGGCTCACTATCCTCATCATCCGCCGTACCGGCATACTCTTCTACGCTTGGAACAACCTCACGGAAGTCATCTTCCATCTCATCCAGCGTTGGCCGACGTGATCCGAACATGCCAAACTTGCGAGGCTTGAGGCGGTCGTAGTCGGCGCGCGGCAGGGAGCGCTTTGGCTCGAGGTTGGGGACAATCTTGTAGGTCTCCTTGGTTGCAGCCTGCTTGCCCTTGCCTGTTAGGTTTCAGTAAGTCAGCAGCGTTAACCATGAGCGGCCAGTATGGCTGCATACCTGTCTCATACTGGCTCAGAGGCACGATATCGTCGCTGTCGGACTCCGATTCGCAGACCTCTGCGGCGCCCTCTGCGCCTTCGTCTTCATTGTGCTTGCCGTATACATCCTCGTAATACGGCAGTGAGCGTGTGTAGACGCTCCTGAAGAAGCCCTGCTTCTGGCTGGAAGGTGGTGGAGTGAGTAGCATGATGTGTTCGTCGAGAGTCGTTGAGACTGTCGAAGACGGAAGAGATGTTGAACTTATTCAAGACACTGTGTGGATGTTGAAGAATATGAAGTCGGTGAAGCGTTTGCAATCATTGTCGAATGAGAGTACAAGTGAGCTCGTCTTCACTCACTTCCTCTTCGCTCATATGATCAAACGCGTTTGCCAACTGCATGTGATTCAATTCTGTCTTCTGTCGATATTCTATTCCTCTACCTCTGCCTCAAATCTTCGGCTTCCCACTGCTCTTGCTCGTGCCCAATGCCCCTCTATCCTGATCCGTAGGCTCTGTGTCTGATGTCTCTGCTTTCAGACTGACTGGATCTCCAAGCTGACTCGGGTTCTCCTTCATCTTCTCTTGTGCTCGTTGCTTCAATGACTTTCCTCCGTCTTTGTTTGGGCGGTCATTTTCGGTGGGCTCCTACAGCCGTGATTAGTGGGAGGATCGAGGTTTGTCTAGAATGTAATTAGGATGTACGGTATTCGATGTCTCGGCCTTCAATGAGACGGGGTCTCCCAGCTGTGAAGGGTTGCCTTTGGCGAGGTCTTTCAAGCTCTTCTTCTCCTGCGATGGAGTCAGTCTTGTGGACCGTTTGAGTTCGGGAGGACTCAATGTACTGCAGGCATTGTTGCGAATATTGAGGTAGGCGAATTGAGATATATAGTATCAGTGTAGTAAATGGTACAATTGTAATATCAGAGCCATAGATAGCAATTGAGAGCATCTGCCAGCTGCAACACAGTGCCAAACACCTCCCCTCACCCTGTAAGAATGTCGTCAACGAAGAGGTGCGAACCAGCCAAAGAGCCGCGGTGATCGGCAAGCTCCAGATCTTCGCGAGATTGAGTTCAGCGATCTGCATGTGAATGGTGAGATCCAAGCAGATGCCGAAGCACGTGGGGTTATGCCAAGTCAAACGCCGACCACAGTTTTAAACTTGCAATAGCACTTTGCGATCTCGGATCAGAAGCCCGATTTCCTCCTCTTCTTCAGCGGCGGTCGAGCTCCGAACTTCCCTGGCATAACCTGACTTGCGGTCGGCACCTGGCTGGTAGCGAAGCTCTGACTGCTCCCGGCGACAGGCTGACTTTCAACCTTGAACGGCGAGGGTTGACTTGCTGTAAAGATCTCAGGCGCTTGACTGCTAGCGAGATATTGTTGCTGGCTTGCTGCGGCTTCTTTTCGCTGTCGCTTTATGTGTCGCTCAGCTCTGCGTTGCATACGCTTCCGTTCCTTCTCGGTCATATCAAGTTCCTCTTCGTCCTCTTCCTGCTTCGTGAGATTCTTCGAGATTGACAGCCAGTCGTACTCAGCAAGATCCTCGCCCACTTTCCAGTGTGACAGAACTTTTCCGAGCGAGCGCGGAAGCACAGTCGGCGTGGGTTTAGAAAATGATGTGTATTTGCTCAACCGGTAGAGCTCAGGCGCGGCAAAGTTCGAGGGATAGCTAGAGGCCGTTGTAACAGATGGCGTTGCAGTGGGGGACGGGGTAGGTAATGCAGAGACTTGTGAAGACTGCAGGAGGTCCAGAGAGCTCGACATGGGATCATGGCCAGCAAGGATAGAGCGTCGCACGGGCAAGTCCCAAGTTTGGACAGATGTCTGCGCCTGAACAGGAGATTCAGGAGCGTCTTGCGCTGGTGGAGGATCTGCTCTTTTCGCAATTCGACTGGCCAATGCAACATCGACCGCCAGCCTGCGAGCAATGGCTATCTTGGCAAGCCTGTTCCGTCCACTGACTTGATCTGAGAGAGATCCGATGAAACTGGTAATGATAGAATCATATGTGGCAGGCAGCGACCCTTCAGCAAGCTCGTCGCCGAGATGCGTGAAATCTGGAATAGTAAGGGAATCGACGCGTATCCGCCGCGAAAGGTCCGGATAATCATCTGCTTCGTCAGCTTCCCGGGTGCTCAGACCGCCAGCTATCGCATTAGCTAGGGCGCCCGAGGCCTCTTGGATGTCGTCCACAGTGAGCCCAGAGCGAGCAAAGCTCGCCAAAGTCTGTGCTGGCATGATTCTACCGGTTTCTCTGTTCGCGATTGATGTTTTCACTGATTCGAATAGATCTTCGAAAGTCTGACTTTCCTCGACAGGCTCCAGTAATGCGAGTCCCACGAACTCCAGATCGATAGCACGCACATTCGAAGTGGCAGAAGCTTTGGGAAGTCTGCGACGCCGAGCCTGAGGCATGCGGACTGCAACCTCTTCTATCCCACCTGGAAGCGGAGGGCCGTCGATAACAAAGCTTTCTTTGCGCAGGCTGTGACTTGTGGTCGTCAAGCGACTCTCCCATTCAGGCTTATGGATTCGCCGTCGCAGAGATTTGTGATGATCTGGCGATGTATGTAATAACGTCTCGCCGAGTTTGCCATCTTTGTAGAGGATCGTAGCAGCGAAGAAGCACAAATTGGCAACGGAGGCTGATTCTGTAGCTTCGTTGCGCGGATCCTTGTTGGTCGACGTTAGCGGCACGATGCGCAAATCCGCGAGGGGCGACGCAGGCTTCGAATGTACTGTCGCCGACAAATACAACTCCACAGGATCCGAGCAAGTCATTCCAATGTCCTCGTGACAGCAGGTTCGATAAGTTGTCGCGATGTTATTGTTGCTCGAGTAGAGGCATATGCTGTTCGTTTCTACAAATAGTTAGCAGGTTCTCGAGTCATGTTGCATTGATTGCACCATTACCATTCTCTTCGGCCCATATACATAGGCGCAGGTCCAAGTTCTCTGAATTCTGAAAGTGTCGGATGCGTAGCTTTTGCTCGACATGCGACCCTTTCAGCCCCTGACCGATCACTTTGCATACAACGACATGCGTTGTAGTGAGCACGCAGAACTGATCTACGCGTCCGGTTAGCATCTGCAAATCCAAAATCCAAGCAGTGTTGCCGCCGAGCTCAATGTCCACAGAGGCAAGAACGATAGGCACTTCCTCAGCGATGCTGAACAGACTCAATGATTCCCTTGTGCATGCTACCACTGTTTCTGTGCTTGCGACCCATGCGATGCGAGACCATCCATCATGAAGGAGTGGCGACGGTCGATTGTCGGCTTGCCCGGTGACTCCCCTCCATGAACGGGCAACTCTATCCAATCTGTTTGAATTGAACTCCAATACAGTCCAGATACCAGCTTGGTCAATGAGTGCGACCTGCTGCGGATACCAAGGGTTGAATACCACATCAGCATGTGGATGCCCCCCGGTCTCCTGGATAGTAATGGCTCGCAGGAGATCCAGCTCGAACCCCGATGCAGAATCGGAAGCTGCATGGCCATGGGCTGGGTGAAAGATCAGGGTCCTTGTGGGCAGCCGGACCGCTAGAAAGGTCTCGCCGCGCTCGACAGGCTGAGAGAATCTGACCTGCTGTATAGGACCGCCACCACTATTCAAAGTTGCCTCTTCGCCCCAGAGGGTTGGGACCTCCACATATAATTTCTTATCGCTACCCCATCCGCGCTTCTGATTATGGCAGCGCACAAGCTTCAAGTCAGTCTTCGTCTCTCCCGCAGCATACGCTACCACAGAGATCGTTTTGTGACTTGCTGCAGACCTGAAAGAGGTGAATGCTAGAAGTTCGCCCGTAGCGGGGTCATGGCGCTGCTGAGCCTGCTCGACAGCCTCTGAAACTCGCAAAAGGTCCGGCAGTAATTCTGAGGCCGGTTGAAGCTCCGGGTTTGCTTCTACGAGTGCTTTGATCCGAAGACGTTGTCGCTTGCCGAACGTTAGGGTTTGGTCTTTCGGCATGTCCTGACTGTTGGAAGGCAAAGTATCATTGGGGTCATCAATGCGCTTTATAGATGCATTATGGGCATTTTCGCGCTCAAAGCGCCATTCATCGTTGTCGGGATCATATCCTGCGCGACCAAAGTGCCCGTAAGGCAGGTCGCGTCTGGCTCTCTCAGCCATCCGGCTTTGCGCGGGATTTTCGATGTATCGTCGCCAGGACCAGAAAAGTCATAGTATAGATCGAATGCGGGAGTGCTGTTTTTGGGCAAATGTCTTTTCGTGGAAACTGTCGTTGCATATGAAGTCTTGACATCGAAGCAGAGACGAGGTCTCAAAATCTCGACATGAAAAGCCGCCGTCGGCTTGGTCGGCACGTCAACCGGCCCGAGCCGAGCTTGTTTATTCGCGCGTCCGAGGGTCGCTCTTTCCTTGCTCCATAACTCCACCACCTCGACATTGCTTGAACGACAACCTGTTCGCTGACACACGAACTCTTCGAGAAGTATCCATCGCACACAACTCAGTACACCATGTCGACACTCACAATGACACCAAGCCGATTCGGCTCCTCGCACTCTGGCTCTCAGCAATACGCAGCGGCTCCCTCAATGGCAGAGACGCTGCCTACGGTCGACTTCAACTTTGAAGACTTGCGACAGCGCATGGCACAATTTACGCAGCGATTTGACGACTTCATTGAGCGCGGACGAAAGCGCGTACTTGAGGAGCGCAATGCATTTCGCATGAATGTCGCCGATCTTGAAGGTAGGAGACTACGAACACATCAAATTGGCGCGATGACATGTTGACATTTCCGCAGAGCAACAGCGCCAACGAAAGCAGGCGATCGTCGATTTCGAGTCCAAGTCCACGAACCACGCGCAGATCCTCGCGAAAGAAGCGCAAGAGACGGAAGAGATGCACGAAGCGATTCGATCTTTGACTTTGGAGAAAGAGGAGCATACCGCGCGCCGTGACCAGTTGAAGGCAGAGATCGCGTCCGTTCAGTCATCAATCCGGCAAAGACGAGAGGCGCAGGCGGCGCACCAGAGATCGCTCGATGCACAAGCGCGACATAATGTTCCGGAGTTGCGTTTCTGGGAGACATGCTTAGGCCTACGCATGGAGGGCACTGGAATCGACGATAGGCTCCGATTCGTTTTCACCTGCATCGACGAGCGCGACGCGGAGAGAGAATGCTGGTTTGAGCTGCAAATCGGCGGCAGAGAGTATGAGGTCGCGAGCACGAAGCCCAGACTGGACAGGGACGAAGTTGATGCCGCGCAGGAGAGGCTGAACGAGAGCAAGGAGTTGGGACCGTTCCTCAAGGCAATGAGGACTATGTTTACACAAACGATCCGTTTATGATGGGTTGGTTGAGCATGGACTGCATAAAACAATTCTGGGGCTTGTGCTGCCACTCTGAGGTCGACACAAGGGGTGATGGTGTGACATGTCTCCCAAGGAGCGTCCACTTGCGATCAATATTCTGAAGAACGCGACACTGCGCCGCGTGTGGTAGCAGATGCGAATGTGGCTGGGCGAGACTCAGTAGTCGGCGCTGTGTGGCATGATGATACTGTCCCTATTAGCCAAATTGACTTTCCAAGGATGGTGAACAACACTCAATCTTTGTAGTCAGCATTTAGAGCAAAAGGATGCCAGTGCCGTCCTGCGGCTCTCTTTTTAACCTCATCTCTTCTCTCCAGCTTTGCTAGTCTGATCTGTCCAAATCCTTACATCTTGAGAAGACTGCTGCGGTGCTTCCCGCGGTGCCACTTCGTACGCCCGAGTTTCACTTTCGCTCTGCTTCTCTCAGACAATAATGCATCATCAATCATCAATCAGCAACCGGAACCGGAACCGGAACCAAGCTCGCCAATGTATAGCAGCACTGTCTTCAAAAAGCTACGATAGCGAGGCAGGCGGCCGACTTTTGCGCATCTGCGAAATGCCTCTGCGCCTGCACCAGAACACCTCCGCAGTGCTCTGCAGGCCAAACCCTCTCGAGAGCCTCACCGACTTTGCTACCCGAAAGACACAAACGCGAGTCGCGAGACAACGCATCTCGGGTCGCAACACGAGCAAATGTACCCACAACTTCCCCGTCCCGTCCAGGGAAGCCTTTTGAAAATGTCTGGTCCCTGAAAGAGAACTTGAAACCGGTGGAGTAGTTTGACTACAAACTTTTCTCTACTCGGCGTTAAGCATTCTTTGCGTGCCGCATTCCCGGAGTTCATAGAGAGGAGATGGCACGCAATCAACATCGTGCGGCAGCCGGCAACAATTCCGTTCTGCTGTCGCGCCTGACGAGTGAAGAATTGGAAGAAGCTCTGCACGGTCTCTTCGTAGTTGCCATGTGGTGATGAAGGTGGCGATCGGGTCGGATGGTAAGTGACTGCTTCGGATGGGTACCTGCATGGTCGACCAGTTTTCTCTTCTCCCTTGCTTGCTCTTTGACTTTCTTCTCTCGTCGTTTGACTTTCTTCTGAGCAGTGAGGAAGATGGAACGTTTGGAGAGAGTGCTTTCGCGGCCCACAGCCAAGCCTTACAGGAGCAAGAGCGTCAAGAATGAAGGGATTCACCTAAACGAAGAGGGCCATCTGGACTTTAGCGAAGGAGATATCGAGAACCCGAAGAACTGGAGCACTGCGCGGAGATGGTATATCACGGTTGTGGCCATCATCATGGTCGTATCAGCAACTTTTGCCTCCTCAGCGCCATCAGGGACTGTCGTTGGCATCCAAGAGCACTTCGGCATCTCGCAAGTAGCATCGAATCTGGTCACCACGCTGTTCTTGCTGGGCTACTGCTTTGGGCCTCTCTTCTGGGCGCCTTTGTCGGAATTCTATGGCCGCCGCTACGTCTTCTACGGGACTTTCATCTGCTACATCGCCTTCACATTCCTCTGCGCCTTCACTCCAACTTTCGCGGGACTGCTGATCGGACGCTTCTTGACCGGCACATTCGCCTCTGCAGCTCTCAGCAACTGCCCTGGCGTGCTAGCGGACTTATGGCCTCCGATTGAGAGAGGCGTGGCAATGGTCTTGTTTTCAATCATGACTTTTGCTGGTCCAGCCCTCGGCCCAGTCGTTTCCGGATTTCTTCAACTGACCGAGAACTGGAGGTGGATCTTCTACGTTTGCCTCTGGCTTGCGGCATTGACCTTGTTCCTCATGTTTACCCTGCCAGAAACGCTGCCATCGCAGGTCCTTACCAACAAGGCGAGACGAATCCGAGCAGCGAGAATACCCGGCTACGAGAACGTCCAGTCTCCAGCAGAAGCGTCCGGAAAGTCTTTGGTCGAGATCTACAAAGTTGCGCTCAGTCGACCCTGGGTTATCTTGTTCGATACGATCTCGCTGCTGGTGGCCATTTACCTGAGCATCGTGTATGCCCTGCTATACATGCTGTTCACAATCTACCCGATCGTCTTCCAGCAAATGCGAGGCTGGAATTCTGGCGTTGGAGAGCTCCCTTTGATAGGAACGATGGTTGGAGCGTTCATCGCCGGAATCATCGTTTACTATGAGAGCACATTGTCGAGGAAGAAGATGGCTGCAGGGATTGAGAGAACGCCAGAAGATCGCATGCCCTTGGCGATGCTGGGCGGAATTCTATTCCCTGTCACAATGTTCTGGTTCGCCTGGACTGGCAACTTCAACTCGATCCACTGGATAGTCCCAACACTCGCGGGTGTTTTCTTATCGACTTCCATTGTGCTGATCTTCGTGTCGTACCTCAACTACCTCACGGACAGCTACTTGATGTACGTCGCGAGCGCCATCGCGGCGAATACGATCATGAGAAGTGTCTTCGGAGCTGTGGCTCCTCTGTTCACAGAACAAATGTTCAACGCTTTGACTGTTGGAGGAGCTGGAAGTCTCATTGCTGGCGTTGGATGTCTTCTCGCGCCCATACCTTTCTTGTTCTACAAATATGGTGAAGGAATTCGAGAGCGATCCAGATTCGCGCCTACAGCACAAGGCAAGCCCACGAAACCAGAGGCGGAGGAGAAGGATAGCGATGCTGCAGGAGAGGCGGACGGAGCTGGTTCTAGGGGTGGACACGATAGCTCTGCAGAAGACGATCAAGCCTCGGACGAGGACGTGGGTGTGCTTGACAAAGATCTGGAAAAGCAAATTTCGAACGACGGTAGCAATAGACACAAGAGTGGGGATCCTTACCTGGATGCTGACGGTCTGGAGAAGGCAGAACGTCCAGCACAGTAATCGATAGAAACATTAATTAGCATTCACTTGCATCTGCTTTGCTCTCTGTCGGCTCTACTGCAGGCTCTGCTGTAGGCGCACTTGTGGTATCGAGGGCTGTGAGCTCTGCTTCGGCCTTGTCTATTCGCTTGAGCAGAAAGGACAGCGTTGCATCTCGAGCCTTGTCCAGCGCTCGAAGGCGATCCAGTGTCATGGCAGAGTAGTCAACAGGTACTTTGGCACTTGAACTTGGCGGCGCAGAGTCGGTAGCTCCAGTGTCCTCGCCTTGCCCATTTTCTTTGACACTCTTCAGCTTCCGCTCCTTCTCCGCAGCCAGCCTTCGCAAGACATCGATGCTTTGGTCTCTTTCAGCCAAAGCCTTCGAAAGCCTGGTATGCTCAGCCGTCTCTTCTTCGATCCTCCTCTTCTTCATCTGGCTCTCTGCCGCGCTCTTCTGCGCATTGTGAATAGCCTCTCTTGCCGCGTTTTCGATATGGTTGAACCTCACGGGGCCCAGTAGCACACCTCCATACCACCGCGCTACAACGCAAGCTCCTGTAGCCCGACAGGACTCCATCATCTTCTCAACCCTCTTCCCGCCATACTTCTCTCCATCGTCATCGGACCCTGTAACGTACTGCTTGGCCTTGGTAATGGACTGTTGATTGCTCTCTCTGCGCCATCCAAGGATCTTATGATCAGCGCTCTGAATCTCAGGTAGATTCTGCAAGTCCTTGGGTTTTAGTGACGGCGAGAAGAGGCCGATGAAAGTAGACTGGCGGTCTTCTATCGGCTCAGATCGGAAGACGTCCGGTTCGCGGTCTGACGCGTCGGAGGCGTCTTCGGTGTGCTTGCGCTTCAGCGACATCGCCGCTGGGTAGGAGCCAGCGCCGGCATGTGCTGTTCTGGTACGATGTGGCTACGGCATATCTGTGGCGGTATGTCACCAGGTGGGCTGTATGATGGTTGTTGGGATGAGCTGCAAGTGTAGTTGATCGCGGCAAGGTCCGAGCAACGTAGGAGCGGATGAAAGATGGAATTTCGATTTCGGTTCAATACAACATCGCAAACAATAATCCGAGGGCGAATTACAGCAACGTAGCAATCACCCCAATGACCTCCTTCGATACCGAAATGCGACCCCCCTCACCTGGCCCCGTCCTGAGAAGCGGCGTGTCGAATGCTAGGACGCTCACAGCTCTCGATGTCTCGCCATCAGATGTAATGTGCCCCAATCAATCACATACAGCCGATCGAGCATTCCGACCTCTGACGAAGGACGAGGACGAGCAGCTTGTGTTGCTTATGATGATGGCATCTTCGTCGTTGAGGGCTTCACAGGTCTGGCCTTGCGTAGACCGCCTCCTCTACCGGCATCTCTTCAGTTTGTGTCGTTGTAGACGTTGAGGACTGGGTTCCTGGCGGATACAACACGTCTGATACTGGGAGCCCTCCCGAGACTGGCAAACTGGATGTATTCGTGCCCTCAAAACCACATCTGCAGTCTTTGTAGTTGATACCTCATATGCTGTACCCTAGGTGGCTCGGATGCACAGTCTCCACGCATGAACTCTCTCAATCAATTTGACTAAGTTTTACCCCTGGTCATCAGCTAAAACGCGTCAAAGTGCACCTGCAGGGGCAGCTCCATTACCTGAGAATGACATAACTGTCTGATGAAACTGCAGGCACTTTGGCGCTGCCGTGAATCGGACCTACACGGGTGCCATGCCACTGTGGCACTTATCAGTGTTACGATTTCTCTGAAGTGAGTCGAAAGATCGGTGCACGCTCCAACATCGAACAAAAAGGTCAGAGGGGCGCCGACGTTTCCAAGATGCCTCCATCAAACATCAGCATGTCCGAGCAGCAGATCGCCAAGATCGTGGTTGAGTCCATCTACAACGCGAATGTCCGAGTTGTGTTTGGCATTCCAGGTGCCAAAGTCGATGCCATCTTCGATACTCTCTCGGATCACCCAGAAATCAAACTCATCGTCTGTAGACATGAACAGAATGCTGCTTTCATGGCAGCAGCAGTGGGCCGCATCACTGGCATTCCGGGAGTATGCATTGCAACATCTGGTCCTGGAGCGGGAAACTTGACAACTGGGCTGGTGACTGCCACGACAGAAGGTAAGAAGTGGGACCTCAAGATCGTTTCATGCTTCAAGCATGTACTGACACGACCTCTGACAGGTGACCCCGTGGTTGCTATCGTTGGCAGTGTACCTCGTCTTCTAAGCACGAAGCATACGCATCAGTCAATGAAGGCATTGGATATATTAAGGCCAACCGCCAAGTCTGCCACCAACATCGATGTCGAAGACCAAGCCGCAGAGGTCATCCTTGCCTCATTCCGTACTGCCAATGGCAACCCGAGAGGAAGCTCAGTCATTTCGATACCCATGGATGTTGCATCTGGCAAATCAAAGATCACGGCATTCCCTCCAACAGCATTCAAAGCACCCCTATTTGGCCCAGCGCCTCAAGCAGACCTTCAGACAGTCGCCAGGATGATCGATAACGCCAAGTTACCCGTTTTCTTCCTGGGACAGAGAGCATCAAGCGCTGTTGTGGTTGGGGCTGTGCGCCACTTCCTCAAGAAGCATCCAATTGCTGTCGTTGAAACTTTCCAGGCCGCAGGAGCAGTACCAGAAGATCTCGCAGACCAGGTGTTCTTTGGCCGTGTAGGACTGTTCAGGAACCAAACAGGCGACAGGATTCTCAAAGAGTCAGATCTAGTCATATGCCTTGGCTATGATCCCTTCGAATATGACGCCAATGCATTCAACCCGTCTGGCACTTTGCGCATCGTCCACGTCGATTACACGTCTTGCGACTACGGTGCCTACTACCACCCAGAGGTCGAGCTTCTTGGGTCCGTGAAAGAGAACATCCTGGCTTTGGGCGAGGAAGTCAAGCATGTCACTAACCCGGCAGAAAATGAGTTCTGCAAAGGACTTACAAGAGAGCTGCGCTCGTGGTCGAAGCAAGTGGAGGACTTCAAGAGCAAGAATGGCCTTGTCCACCCACTCCAGTTCATCGCAGCCCTGCAGAAGCGAGTCTCGAAAGACACCACGGTGACTGTGGACGTCGGGACAGTCTACATCTACATGATGAGATACTTCTTCGCATACGAGCCGCGAAAACTCCTTTGCTCCAACGGACAACAAACTTTGGGCGTGGGCATGCCTTGGGCTATCGCAGCCTCGCTGATCCAGGAGCCGCCTTGTTCGCAGAAGGTGGTGTCACTGAGTGGCGACGGCGGTTTCATGTTCTCTTCGCAGGAACTCTCCACGGCTGTCCAACAGGGCTGCAACATCACACACTTCATCTGGAACGATGAAGCCTACAATATGGTGGAGTTCCAGGAAGAGATGAAATACGGACGCAGCTCTGGTATCAAGCTTGGCGGAGTCGATTTCGTCAAGTACTCCGAGAGCTTCGGCGGCAGAGGCTTCCGCATCAACGACTCAAGCGAAATCGAGAAGGTCATGGACGAAGCTCTGGCATTCAACGGCGTTTCACTTGTCGACGTTCGGATCGACTACTCCGGTGCCAAGGATCTCGCCGGCAATCTCATCAAGGACTCAGTAGGTTGATTCAACAAACAGGATTTTCAAAAGGACCAACAGAACTGGTACCAATCATTACGAGCGCACGAAGTACTGACGAAGGGAATGCAGACAGGATAAAGGGCTCCGTGATTTCTTTTGCAAATTCTTGTTGAGCGTCTATCATGTAATTACAGCGGAAAACGGCACTAGGCTAGCCTTCTACCTTCTTCACTCCCTCATCATCTGTCACCAAAGTTGCTGCGTTGAAGTCTTCTGATGTTGGAAGCTCGATGTGCACATTCGATGCAACTGCCATTCCCATCTTCACCTGCTTCGCCTTTACCTCCAGGACATGGCCTCCCGCTGAGAAGTCCTTTTTCACGAAATGCAGATGCTCACCGGCAACCCCAAAACCTTGCCAGTTCTTGGGCGTTCGGAAGCCAATGATACTGCCTTCGACATTCTCATACTCTTCGACGGATTGCTTCTTGCCGAGCTCCGAGAGCTTTTGCCCCTTGAATCTAGAAATCATCATCAGCATGGAAAATCGGCCAGGACAAGATGGCGTTGGAATTACTTACTCCTGCCCCCTCACCGTCCGACACTTCACAAATTCAAAGTTCCCATCAATCCGATACGTCATAAACAAATTCTTACTATTCTTCTCAAACTTCTCCAACACCTCATCAATCGAATCCTTATCCCTCAACTCCACATTCTCCGTTTTCTGCGGAACAAACTGCGTGCTCACAGCAAATGGGATCTGATCGGATTCGTCTGCTTCGCGGGTTTGGCCGCCGGCTTGGAGTTGGAAGATTTTGCCGTCGAGGAACATGAGTTCGCCTTGCATTCGGGCGAAGGTGCCGAGGCCTTGATTGCCCTTTGTGAGGAGGGTGGTGGCGGGGATGCCGGTTTCGCAGACGCCGTCCATGAGGGCGTTAAGGAGGGAGTATTGGTAGATGTGGTTGGGTTCCATTTTTGGCTTGATTTGATTCTAGTTCTTGTGGATGTTTAGGAGAATAGAGCTGGTGTGATTTGGCAAGTGGAGAGAAGCTTGAGAGATACTGCTTGGATAGGAGATAAGAATAGGTAGTCACTACTTATCGGGAGAAAATTTCTCGTTGGGAAGGAGCAACAGATTGTCGCACCACTTGTCGTGTAGAGTACCCGTGCGTATGTACAGCGTCTCCAGCGTATCCGGTCGTGGCCGATGATGATGAAGAAGCAGATTACATTAGAATGTTCGGAGCAGGCATTGTCGAACGTCATTGGAGTGCCAAGATCTACGCCGGCCAGTTCACATGCTACGACGAGAGTCTGCCCTGAATCAATCTAATGCACGATTACTGGCAATGGCTTGCACAGTATTCGAGTTACTGCTCAAAGTGAATGCATACAGTTCGTAATACTAAAATTGATTACTGGATTGATGGAGGCGCCTGTCATCTACAAACCCTTCGCATCCCTCAGCTTATCCTGGCTCAGGTCTTGCTCCTCATCAGCAGGAGTTGGATCTGCCGTCGCTCCCTCGCCCTGATACCTCTCAAAATCGCTCTCGTTCTGACGGGCATGCTTATCATATCTATCATGTCCTTTCGCTAGAGGGTCATTTGCTCCAAAATGGAGATTCTTCGATTCTACTTGAGCAGGCTGTATCACCATCAGCACATCTTCAAGCCAGGATCGGTTTAATGAACAGGTACGGTGACTTACCAATTGATCTCCAGTACCCGTGATGACCTCGCCCGTGGCGCCCATGTCTTTGAACTGTCGAGGCACATCTGTTTGGTTGTCGGTCGCTCCCTGCTGATCGGGTGCATTGATGAACTGCTTGTGATAGATCGGGTTTTCTGCCTGTTGATCGGGCCTAGGTACTGACGGGATGATATTTTGCTTTCCAGCATCGCCAGGAACAGTCGTTCCGTCTTTAGCCATAGACGACAGATCGCCGCCTTGGTGAGGATCGGAGGGCGCCATTGTTGGTGTTGATGGTGAGTTAACGAGGTCTGCTTGGATTTGCCTGGGGGGTGTTTGTTTCTGTTTCTGTAGAAGTCCGAAGTGTCGCGTGTCTGCCTTCCACGAAATGAACATAGATAATTGTAAACGAGAGCCTCTTGTACTAGCTTTGGTCGCGACTACGTCATGCGCGAGTCACCATTATGTACCATGTGTCCCGCAGGCGGTACTCGAGATATGCAAGGAACCGCAAATCGATTGGATCGTCTGTGAGGGATAGAGCAGCAGGGATTCATCAAGGTGAGCCATTCCGTACATTTGTTGACCGATGCCGCAGACAGAACATCCTTGCAGTCCGCTTTTCGACTCTGATACTGATACAGACCCTCCAAAAAGCCCTAAGAAGGAACAATCAGGAGATTCGAGAGCGCGGTAGGACCGCATTTGCATATTGTCTGCTGAATGCGCACAGGCGGAGCCACGGCGACGCGCATAGGCCTTCTCATCTTCGCTTGCCCTCAATCAGATCGGCCGCTTCCCTTCGCCTGGCATCTCGACACATAGGACAGTCATAGGACTCGGGGTACTGCCATATTGGGTAGGGTGGTTTGCCGCAGTCTGCTCGATTTTTGATCCTCGCGAGGAAGCAACGGGCGAAATAGGTGCGCTGATGACCACAAGTTTTGTGGAGGGCGCTCATGTTTCTGCACATGTTGTGATCGGTATCATCAAGGGATGGTGCTTGTGCTTCAAGAGAATGGTCGACTTAATTGATGCGCGCAGGGTCGGTCGTGATGGTGATCTTTCTGAAGTTGGGTATATCTGTTGCAGAAGTGAGTGGTGGGGCGCGCATGCTTTTTCATTAGTAGCTCGCGCCAGTGAATGTGAAATGGCCAACATTCACTGTTGAGAACAACGAATCAGCTCTCGTGGGAGCCATATGTGGTGTCAAATCTCAGCATTCGAGCAGCTCCTGGTGACGCCACAGACCAGCTGCTCTCTATAGATCTCGTGGGCTGGGTATGTACAGTGTAATTCATGTCGTCGAGCCGCCGCGGAGTTTAGTCGTCCCACAGTCTTTCGAACCGGTTTAGTCGAAAATCGCATCATGCCTCGCGGCGTCCATTACCTCTTCTTCTCAGGATCCTCCAAGATGCCCTCCGCTTCCAATCGTCTTCGCGCCTCCTCAAGTGCCCATGTTTGTATGCTGCATACAATATATTAGCACAATGTCTCATGCACAGGTCGCGCTTTCTCCTTTAAGGGGGCCACGAACCTTGTGTCTGGCTTATAGCAGTATCCAATGACTCCGAAGAGGCAGCTCCCAAAGAAGCCATAGAACCAAACATTCTCCCAGCCCTCATTCTCGTACTTCTCGCCTGGCTTCACGCCGAACAGCCATCCGCCAGGAGGGTCATAGTGGTCTTCGTGGGCGTGATCGCCGGCCGAGCGGACGGCGCTGGAAGAGAGCGGTCTTTGTTGCGGGCGGGCGGCAATGTTGGGGACGATTTGAAGGCGCGCTCGAGAGGTGGTGAGGATGCGTGAGCGGAGCAGCGACATGGCGGCGGTGTGTATTGTCGCCTCTGGTGTGATGTGTGGAGCGGAGAGGTGAGGTGGTGTGGTGTGTCGACCAGTAGCTCCCTTGATTGAGATGTCGTCGTTGTGCTGGACGGTCGGTGCGGGATCTTCCGGCAGAAAGCGTGACTTGAGGCTTCCGAGGCGTGACGACCAATCAGAAATGTAAGGCGGCGGTCCTCAAGGTGCGCTCTTTCAAAAAGCCGCCTTTTCTCGCGCGCGACTTCTTCTCCTCTTCACCACCAACATTCCCGCAACAACACGCCTTTCATCAGACCATCGACGGTGTATTCACTCAGACATGGCGCCTGCATCCCAGGCGTCGTGACCGTGACCTTTCCACCGTCTTTGCGCCCGAGTATGGGCTGGTGTAGATTCGACGGAGCGTCGCGCTTCGAAGAGTAATTCTGCTGGCATCGCCTGTACCGCTGTGACTTGTGCCAGACAGACAGAGAGACCCAGATCAGATCGCAATCATACACAGACGCACACGCATACGCATCCTCATACGCTTTGGAGCCCGACCTTTGGAGACAACTGCTCGGCTTCAGACCGCCAGTGATCCAGACCCAGTACCACCCGGCTTTCACTGCCCGGAGGGCACTGCTCTTGCCTTTGCTCGACTAGTTTTTTTCCTGTCAGCGTAGTCTGGAGCGCGGCGTTGGGAGGCTTGCAGGTTCTCTTTTATTGTTCTACTAATCCACATTTGTTGGCCTGTTCGAAACATGACAGCATCTACTTCGAGAGCGCCAAGCGCACGACCTGCGAGCGCTGCTCGTATGATTCAAAAGCGACGCGAGAAAACATACAAGACGGAGCAAAATCGCGTTGTGGCGAAAAAGAGAAAGCTCGATTTGCATGTTGGTGCATCTCACATCATCAGGTTTGGACCAGACTGACATTGCGACACCAGACGACATACACCACTGCCCCGCAAGGGTTCCAATTCCTGCCAGTTGGCACGCCGGACCTCGCAGAACGCTGCAAAGAGCTTTCAAGACAACGAGGCTTCCCGGTGAACGTTGTCAACGTATGTTAATGCGATTGCTGTTATGACGGCACAGCTTTGTCCCCACTCCTATGCAAGCCCGTCAGAGTGGCATCGACTAATCTTGAGTCTAGGCAAAACCAGTCAGTAAGCACGCTGTTGACCCGGATAAGGTCTCTCATCACATCCACCGGATTGGATATCATTTCCGCGCCGATGTTGTCGATGATGCTTGCCAGGAACTTGGCTACGCTTACAACCGGGGCCGATTTGTCAAGGAAACAGACCTGGAACAGGAGAACGAACGCAGCCGAATGGCAAGAGCCATGGCCAAGCATGGAATCCACTTGAACGAGCCAGCCCAGCAGGAGACTCATGATCAAGTCAGAGCGGCCATCCGAGAGCTGTTCCCAAAGATTCCCGAGGATGATCTCAAGGCCATCATCCAACATGCCTGGGAAGAAGGTACCAACCGCGTAGGCAACAATGCCGTGATGGAGCTTCCGCGTCGTGTGCAACTTGCTACCATTGCTCGTATTCGTCACACATACACTGATTATGACCGTCTGCTGCGTGCTTTCGAATGGAAAGACGCTCGTTCCCTTGTTGAGCCAACTTGCCTGAAGAAGCTCATTGAATGGCGAGGTGAGCAAGACGAAGAGAATGACGAAGAGCTCGAGGAGATTGTTCGCGAGACCATCGTGATTGATGATGACGACGAAGGGCCCGTCAGAGCTCGCCGTGGCAGTGAAGCCGACGACGAGGACTCTGCAGCTGATCTTGAACACGGCTATGCTAGTGACACAAGTGTTGAGATAAGTCATAAGCCCGCAGCCCTCGAGGACCTTGGAGCAGAAAGCCAGGATGAACGATCAAGACGCTTCTTCGAGCGTCACCAGCCGCCCTATCGGAGTTTGCAGCAGCGCGTACTGGATGTTCGCCAGAAGATAGGCACTGCTCGTCAGCAGCTTCGGAATGCAGGGCCGGCTCCAGCTGGTCAACCGTACGCTTGTCTCCCATGGATAACGAACCGAGCTGACTTGGAATGCAGCAGCGTTGTGCAGGTGATGATTCCAGAGAGCCATGCCGCCGATGACACGATTGTCATAGGAGGGCAACGTTTCCGCCGGGTTTGTGTCTTAACGAGATCTCCTCCAGCATATACAGCCTACTTACGAGTCGCGCAGGCACCGGCTCCTATCTCGACCCACGCATCACCAGTACACCAATTTGCTCCACAACCGCTTCCACCAAACAGCCCTTTTGCGTATCCGCAACCGTACTCGCCGAAATCGATTGTGCAACAACCATACACACGCCACTCTAACTCCGCAGATGTCTTTGCCCCCCAAGATCGTCCTGTCGCATCTATTGAACCGCAAGACGACCTCAGGAGAATGGCCATTGCCTCATCATCGGTGCACCATGACGGGCGTCAACCAGGTCAGCGATCGCGTCCGGCTTCGCCTTTGCGTGAGACGCTTGGAAAACGTCGTCGCGTGGATTCTGATGTTTCTTCTGGCCCACAGCCTCAGTATCGTGTGTCTAAGGACTATGGCCACCATCGGACGTCAGACCAGTTCCGCCGCCAGGGCATTGCGGATCTTACCCCACAAGCCAGCCCGGTGTATGCTGCGAGAGGAAGTCCATTTGCAGACGTGCCCCCATCAAGAACAGAATACGGAAGTTCGAAGCCTGATGGCGCTCCGGCTGCGGTTGAGGTGAGGCCTATAGCGCATGTCCAATACGACCCACGACAGCCATCACTGCCCGCGCACGGGACTCACCAATATCCTCCTCAAGATGACGCTCCACGCCGTGAATACGATGAGCAGTCCGGCCAAGTTGCTCCGATTCAATACATGCCTCGCCAGCATGACTCTAGTCGATACGGCCAGCCTGCCTACTCGCGACCAGCCGTCCAACAGGTACAGCACAATGGTCACCCATATCATGCTGCCCAGGCGCAGCCGCGCGTGGTCTACATCGAGGCACCTCGACCGACCTACGCCCCAGTGCATGGAGCTCCAGCGGCCGTTCAGCAAGTGCCTAGAGGAGGAGCCCCTCCAGGCCACCAGCACGCGGCTCCAGGACCACAGGTCCCCGTCACTGTCCCAAACGGATACATGCCGCAACAAGGATACCCGGCCCAGCCGCAATACTATTACCCACGCTGAAAGCTTGAGGGCCACTCATACGTTTCATGATTTTCTGCACATGCTCTTGAAGCCACCCTACTGCAGGTATCCGTGATGGATAACTCAACCACACCACGCTTGAGATGTTGACCAAGGGCCGTCCGGCATCGGACACGAACCGATTGGAGTAAGTGCCGATTGATCTTCTGAAAGTTGTTCCGCCAGCTAACTTGGTGAAGGAAAGAAAGTCCGCATCGGACCTGTATGTAAGCGGAACGAGTGTTCTGAACTCATGGAAAGGCGTGTACAATGAATGTAGCAAGCGCCAGGGGATGGAGGTATGAGGAGAAAGGGATCATGTCAAGGATGGAGGCATTGTCGGGCACCACGATGAAGTCGAAGGCCCTGGATGGACCTTGAATGTAGCATGAATCGAACGTCCGAGAGGACTGTCATTGACCATCTGCTTTACCTTCTCGCAAATTTGTTCATCCACGACCCTCGTCTCATTGTCCAAATCCTCTCACTTAGACGCAGATTGCTCTGGCAGGAGAAATTTGTAGGCCTAGGAGCAGGATTGACAGGACACAAGATAGAAGGAGACATGGAGAGGGGAGTAGGACAGGAAAAGAGGAAACAGGAGGAAGAGAGGACACAGATCAGTCCAGACCGAAACTCAGACAGAACTTACGCGAGTAGCAAAGAATGAGAAATCAATGTAATGAAAAAATCCATTTAACATAGCAATCGCCCACAGGCCAAACTCGCTACAGAGACCAAAAGAGTTACACACAAGATAACAATAATGATCCATCCATCTTCCTCCATCCTCCTCACCTGTGTCCCTCCAGCCAACTGTTCATCTTCATCAACAGCTTTCCTTTGGTACATGTACAATCTGGTGGTCACAATTCTTGCTCGCTTTTAAATGCTGCCAGTTTCCATGGCATCATCGGTCATGCTCCTCACAAGCATACCTTTCCAAACACCTTCAACTTCCTTCATGCTTTCCTTCCTCCTGGCAAGCAATACCATGGTGGTCTGCTGCGTTGTCGGACATTAATGTCCCGTAATGATGGTATTCGGTCAGTGGCTCGAAGAGCTGCTTGGGATAGTCGAAGAACTGTGTCAAGCTTTCGCTCATATCAGTTCTTGCTGTCGTGCTCCTGAAATGTGTGTGGGGCTACACATGTTGGAAGATGATTTCATAGCCCATGACGAGGGCGTACCGCCGCTTAGAGAGCGTACGGGTTCAGCGACCTGATGGTCAAGCATCTGTCTAATGTCAGTATGATCCTTCGTGTAAACTTGGCTTGGAACTTACGGTGGGCTCTTGGTCAGGTCAGTCTTGAGCAGCACCGGCACTCGGGTCATCTCCTTGACATCCTGAATGTAGTCGCCATTCTCCTCGCGAAGCGTGAACAAGCTGAGGTACTTATCCTTGTTGGAAAGCTTCGCCTCGGGTGCGGCGCTGTTGTTAAGGATGCGCGAGTCGGACTTGGATCGCTGTGGCGCCAGCCCATTTCTTGTTGGAGATGGAGGCCCACTCTGAGTCGCACGGTCGCCGTTCAATGCAACGCCGCTAGTGTTGTCAGTAACCTCAGAAGCGTCGTCGTCATCGTCGAACAAGGCATCGACATCCTGGGAATCGATGGCTCCGGCGTTCATCGCCTTGCGGTCGGCTTCCTCAGCCTGCTTTTGCTTGGCGGCAACTTCCCGCGCGACAGTGCTGTGGGTGGGGCGGTGGCCCTTCGCTTGTGGTCGCTCGTCTTCTGGCACAAAAGCCGACGATGGTACACCCTTCTCCCAGTACAGCTCCAGCAGGCGCTTGTTCTTGTCGAACTCTGCTTTCTTGAGAGGCAGCTGATCGCAGTGAACTCGTTTCTCAAAGCCGTACTCTGGAATCAAGACATCGAACGCGGACTCGTACACGCAGACAACAATGCCGACAGAGATGAGGTCACCTCCTTGCTCTTCGCTGAGTCTGTTCATCCTGCGACAAGACTCAATGTGGACGCTTTGCTCCTGTGCGTTGTGCGCAGAGTCCTTCTTGGTGTTGCATGTCTCCGCAGTCTTGGCCAGTGACTCAGTGTCTTCGGTGAATTCGATGGCACCATCAGAGAGGACGGCTTCAAGTTGACGGTGCACAACAATATCGGCGTAGCGGCGGGATGGGTTCGTGAAGTGAGTGTACATGGGAAGGTTCAGAGCGTAGTGCCCAATGTACTCTGGGTTAGTAGCCCGGTCTGGTACAGAATACTTCGCGCGACCCATTGACTTGAAGACAAGAGTCTCCATGCCCTTGCGAATCTCTGGATCCTCAATGCGGAACAAGCTGTTCTGCAGCGAAGCCGAGCTCGTGATGTCGATATCATAGCCAATGTTGCTCATGCGTTCGGCGAATGTTCGTAGACGCCGTGGCTTGGGCTGATCGTGCACTCGGAGGAGAGAGCGGCCCTTGAGAGTAGCATGGATCTTCTGAGCAACGAAGGCATTCGTCATATGGCTCAGCTCCTCAATCATCTCGTGTGAAGGGCTGGAGTCGAAGATATTGTGCTCGACTGGAACGTTCTCGTCATCGAGCGAGTATAGCAGACGGAGTGAAGGAATCTCTGGCTCATCGCTGGCGTAGCGGCCACGCTTGAACTTCTCAGTGACAGAGTGCAGTTTGAGAATCTGCTTGGAACGCTCCTCGCCAAGCGACTCGGAACCAGTGCCGTTGATAACAGCGTCGACCTCCTCGTACGAGAGCTTGCCAGAGCTCTTGATAACAGACTTGCCGACCCAGGTGTCCTCTTCAATCACACGGCCAGTAGCGGCGTCAACCTTGAAGACGACCGACACTGCGTATCTCTCTTCACCGGGTAGGAGGCAGATGATGTCGTTCGAAAGCTTCGGCGGGAGCATATTGACGGTTCTATTCATCAAGTAGACTCCGGTGCCTCGCTTCTTGGCCTCACGGTCGACGAGAGAGTTTGCTTTGATAAAGTGCGATACGTCTGCAACGTGAATACCAACCTCCATGAAGCCATCGCCAAGGTCTTTGAAATGGATAGCATCGTCAAGCTCTTTGCTGCCGTTTGGATCGATGGTGAAGGTCTGCTCCTCACGGAAGTCGCGCCGGCCCTCCAACGCAGCCTCGCCATCGTTGGCAACAGACCAGTCGTCGTAGCCAACGTTCTTAATGACGGCATCCGAGAAGTCGTCCGGCCCGAAGTTGTTGTCGCGGAGCAAGGCATCGGTCTCTACCTTAAGTTCACCGGCCTGGCCAAGCTGTTCAACGAGGGTTCCGAAAGGATGCAAGCTGGTGATGGGCCAGCGCTTGATGCAAGCAACGAAGATCTTGTCCGCGTAGTCCTGGTGGTTGTCTACAAAGTCTTTCGGCGCCTGCTCTGTGGGAATGGCGATCAGAGGAACACGCTTGTCGGTAGGCTTGAACCAAACAATCTTGGGGCGCTCCTGTTGGCGTTCTGGTTGACGGTGAGAGTTACCACCCTCGCGAGCGGCGCGCTCAGCTTCCTGCTTCTCCTTGGTTGCCTGGCTGCTTGGGCGGAGCAGACCAAGAGTTCCAGAGAACATTTGGCCAGCAACACGCTCAATGACGGCAACGATGTGCCCAGCGTAGAGTGGCTTCTGCTCATCGTTGATCTCGTCTTCCTCGACAAGCAAGAGACTCTGGCCCTCAACTTCGACGTCGTCGTTCTTCTTCTGTGTTGGACGTTGCTTCAAGCTGCCGCGTCTGCGGATACCTCCATCGTTAGCGGAGCTCTCTGGTTGTGTTGTAGCATCGTTGACTGCGGTGACGCTGCCACCACGCTGGTCAGTAACGTCCTTGCGCTTCTTCTTTTCTTCCTTCTCGCGCTTCTGACCCCACACTTCGTCAACGTCAAGCAGCTCAACAGCGACATAGTCACCCTCCAAGGCTCGGTTGCGATCCTTGCTACCACAAATGAAGATGTCGGCATCGAGGTCGACAGTGGTGACATATGCGTCGCTGCGGTTCTTCTTGTTGACACGGAGAGTACCCGCAACGAGCTGACCGTCAGCAAGCAGAGCTGGTAGAGTGGCTTGCGGCAAGTAAGGAGTGAACAGGGTCTTCCGCTGTTGCTGCTGCTGTGGGCCTAAGTTCGGACCGTTGTGCTGACCAGTCAACTGGTGGAGCGCTGGAGGCTGAATGCCAGCCTGCTGGTAGGCCTGAAGCTGGGCAAGCTGAAGAGCATTGAGCTGTTGACCACCGAACAGCTGCGGTTGCTGAACGAGAACTTGGCCCTGTGGAAGCTGAACCAGCTGAGGCTGGCCTGGGTATTGGAAGCCCTGGATAGAGTTGATGGACTGGTTGGTCACAGAGCCACGGGCACGGTGGCCAGGTTGAAAAGGCTGAGCACTGGCCTGCTGATTCATTTGGAAGTTACCCATGTTGTTGTCAGCATTGTTGTTGGGGTTGCGCCAGTTGCCCTCGAAGTTGCGCGAGCTTTGACGTCCATGTCCTTGGCTCCCGCGACGTCCAAGTTCAGAGGCGCTTCCGCTGTCATTACCAGCCTGGGGACCTGGGAACTGGAAGCCTTGAGGGCCGCCGCGGTTGCTCTGAGCCATGCCACGACCATTTCCAACAGCCATGCTCTGGCTTCGGCCATGACCACGACCGCTAAATGCGCCTCGTGTCGCGCTGGCGGGCGTCGTCTGGGTGTTATCCGTGCTCGGGCTGTCAGAGCGAGAAGCCTGTGATGGCGACCCTCCAGAAGTGCCAGGGATTGGAAACTGGAAGCCACTAGTCTTCCGCTTCGCCTCAGCCAGCTCAGCAGCCTTCTTTGCCTCGGGCAAAGCAAGCGAATGTCTTCGCGCATGTCCACCACCGGCAGCGCCACCTCCTCTTCCACGGCTAGGTGCTGTGTTCTCATTTCTATTTTGCCCAAAGTTGCCAAAGTCTCCAAAGGCAGACCCGGAGGCACCCGAAGAAGGAGCAGGAGGCGGGCCCATGTTGCCCATTCCCATGTTAGGCATGGCAGACTGGTTCCGTCGATGGGCGGAGGGTTGTGCCATGCCACCAGCCATCGGGATGCCAAGATGTTGCTGGCCTACCTGCTGTTGCTGCGGGAATTGGAATGCTCCAGGGTTGGGCGAAACGTTGAGATTCTGCATCTGGCCCTGCAGTTGCTGGAATTGGTTGGGAAGTTGTTGCTGCTGGGGGATCATGCCCATGTTAACATATTGTTGGTGAGTGGCGGCAATCTGCTGCTGTTGCTGCTGGAGCATTTCGATTTGCTGGGCAAGAGCCAGTTGTTCCACTATCAGGATATGTCAGCACGTGTCACTCACTCTAAGGGGTGGCGGCGATGGTTGATATGGCATATCCACATTCTCATCAGGGACGACTCACTCATCAGCGGTGTCATCTCTGACGGGCTGCGGCGGTGTGCAATGTGCAGGCGGCGGCCGGCGGGGCCCTGGGGACCTTGAGGTTGTTGGCCGTTTTGATCCATGTCGAGCTATGAGACGTCTCCAATGCAGTATTGAACAGTAGTTATCGTCGTAGTGTTTCTTGACCGGGCTGTCCAATGCGATGCCAATGCAGGCTATGATACAGTATGCAAGGGCCGAGTCAAGTCTTGGTTCTTGATGGGCGTGGTAGTCGGGATGCTCGGGTGACGTATGCTCGACCAAGCGAGGCCAAATCGTTGCTTGTGCGAGAAGTGCAGCGGGTAGTAGTGTCTGGTGCGTTGTATGGGGGTAAATTTGGAGGCGGATGCGTGCGTGTGTGATGTTGCGTTGGATGCAAGTCGAGCCGCGGGTGGTATTCGGTGCTGCGCTGATGTGTTGTTGTTGTAAAGATCGAAGGCAGGCGACTCGTTGATAAAGCTGTCGGGGGGCAGCTTGCGTTGCGTGGGCGTGGGCGCTTTCCTGCGCGGGACGAGGCAGAGGCTGCCTCAAGCGTGCGGTGTTGCCAAGGAAGGACAGTGAGAGTGGCGAAGGGAGCGCCGGGCGAGGAAGCGTCGCTGGCGGCGTAAGGAGAGTGCGGTGTGAGGTGGAAGGGAAGGTGGAAGGCAGGTAGGTGAATGGAAGGTGTTGGTGCTCAAGCAGCAGCGGCGGCGATGGTTCATGGGCGGGCCACAGCAGCCCGCTGGGGCCAGCTTCAGATCCTTGTTCGACAGAGTCCGCAACCGACCAACATCCAGCAACAATGCCTCCACCCTCGATACAGTATGCAACTCTCCGTTCGAATTGTGCATCTGTTTCTTTGTCTACGAATTATCTGATGCTTTCCACCACCTCAAACATCGCTGAGAAGCAGAAGGCCTTACGATGTTGCAGAATTGTTGCCACGTTCACATGTCCCTATTACAGCTTACAGGGACTTCGCTACCTCATCCCGTATCGCCCACCTCTCTGGCCGCCGTCCCGCCCTTCGAACCACCGCTTCAGGAGATCTCGAACAATATCATATGAATTACTGAAGCACATATCGCAGCCATTCTCAATCGCCATACCGTCCCCCAAGCACGCTCAGATCAAGAGCACATATCCACATCACGTCAGTCTTTGTTCTCTGCCGGCGATCACACTCAAAGCCGCTGCGTCATATCCAACGGCCTGCTCTTCCTGCTGTGTAACTACGTCTCATACTCGCTCGCTGTCTCTCCATATCCGTCACATGCTCCAATAAATCTGACTGCCGTGGCGGCGGATGGCTTGCAAGTTTGTTCTCAAATTAACATACGCTCCGAGTCTTCCGCGAAGGTTGACATGCAGTAGAGTCAATTGGGTGCTGTCAGGGATGCATGACAGTTGCCACCAAGATGCAGGGCACGTGAGCCGTGAGCCTATAGCATACTTATTAAACTGTTCACTACGACTGCATAACCTCTGTCTCAACACTCAACCATCAACAGCTCGTTCCTCGTCACGCAGACCACCCAAAATCCTTCATCTCACAACGCATGTACTCCCTGTGTGCTGCTGGTGACATACCCGTGGTGGGTAGAGTCCGCTGGCCGCACGAGAGTAGGGACCTCAGTGTGGCTGCTGAACGTTCCGCTGATCGCCTGAACGCTACCTGTCATAGTCGCGTTGTGGGATAACATCGCCGAGTTGTCTGACGCCGTGACCGACTCATACCCCGTACCAGAAGAGCAAGCGCGTGAGGAGGTTGCATTCACTGGCCCATGTTGTCCATCTGAATCAGCAGCAAGCTCTTGCGCTTTCTGAAGGGCAAGCAGGCTGAAGTGCCCTCCAACAACAGGCCTTGCGATGAATGTCGCCTGGTCCGGCGGATACCCACCATTCCCGATTGTCTCGAAAAAGTCGCTGAACGCCATCGTCGTCTCGGTATTGTTGAGCCAATACACGATCCCATTGACGAGTAACTTCCTGGTCTCCGGTGAACAGGTCGCCGCAGCCCACATTTGCCAGTCGCTCTTGGTATAGCTAGCTCGGCTATCTAAAGGCACGCCGAACACTTGAGAGACTTCTGGGTACCACTTGGACTGCATATCGTGGATGCGCTGAGGGATGATGCTGAGATTGAGAAGTTTGTCAGGATAAGTGTTGTAGAGCAGACCCCACGAAGCTCGAGATTGATACGCGAGCATCGTGTGCCGACCAGATGGATCGATTGCATAGTCCTCCCACTTGGCGAAGTATTCCCGAGCCTTGCTGTTGTACTGGGAGGCACCACCTGCGTCGCCAATGGTTTCGCTGATCTGAGCCATGGCCTTGAGAGCTACGATGCCTTTGATCGCAAGGTTGGTCTGGTTGACAAGCTCGCCTGCGAAGTCGTCCGTGCTGAGTTGGTGGTCCGGAATGAGAGAAAAGTCGATCAAGTACTGCGCCCATTGCTTCATGATCGTATTGTGCGCCTTCAGATAGTCCAGATCACCGGTGAACTTGTAGTACGCGTAAGCCAAGATTAGCATGTCGCCGCACTCCTCAACAGGCATGTACTCGTCCCCGCCGTCAAGATGCCCTGTGGCATTCGGTGTCTTGGCTCCGATATCGTGCATTGAGTACCCATTCGGATAAAAGCCAGACTCTTGCATTAGGTAAAGCGGCTCCATCACGTATTTGAGCAGCTTTGGATTGGCGTAGAGGAAGAAGGGCATGGCTGGATACATGACATCTACTGTGTTCATGTTTCCATTGCTGCTGATTTCCTTTTGGAATAGCATAGGCTCGCATTCGGTGGTAGCTTCTGTGCTATCGCATGGCTCCGAAGACTTTGTAAGGAAGTAGGCACCCATGATCTGACGGGTGGACAGCGCGACGATGGCGTAGTAACTGTCCGACTCCAATACGTCCGGAACGGCAATGCCCGCGAAGTCATCGTCCAGATATCCGTAGCCGGAGTCAGGATAGAACATATACTGCTCGCCGTACTGGTCTGTTCCATTGATGACCTTGGTGAGGAGGTCATCTGAGCATGGTTGGGGTTGTGCCGTCGCATTGGCGCTGTAGTACCTCTTCACGTCTGCCTTGAGCTCTTCGTCAAAAGCCGCCGCTTTCGCGGAAGCTGTGGGATAGTCGGCGTAATGGAAGTTGATCATCTGGAACATATTGCCATAGCAAGTTTGCCACCAAGGCTCAAGACTTCGAAGACCTGATCTCGCCAGATATTGTATGGTGGGCTCTTGCACGGTCCCAACCGTGTACTAAAAGCGAGATCCGTCAGCAGGTCTCTAAGACGTCTTTGCAGCTGTCTTCTCTTACGTATGCATCGCCAGCTGATGTCTGATTGAAGGTGTGAACGAAGGCAAACACAGGCTCGCGCTCGTCGCTGTTTCGGTATGTCTGGTCAACGAGATCTGCAAGAGTCCGGTTTTTCAGAAAGCTCTCCCGAACTTCAGACGAGTATCCGGATTCAAAGCTGAGATGAGAGGCGGAACCCTTCGATGTCGAATGTGTGGCGTATCCCCATTGCGCGAAGTCATCATTCTCCCAGAATGTGCCATTATCCGACCAAGGTTGTACGAGCCATGAGAAAATTGAGTCTAGATTCTCATCCAACCGAGTGGTTGAGTTATCCGCAAACTCCTCGCCGTCACGGTAGAATTGCCAGGCCACGCCGCGATCATGTCCAAACCATTGACCGTTGATGTCTGCATATAGCTGCACATTGTGAGCCTGGCCATCGGTCGAGGCGAAGCTGGTGCGAAGGTAGCTCAGTGGCACGCTGGAGCGGCAGAGATCCTTGGGCAGGACTGGGGAGAAGAAGCTGGCGTTGACCTGAACCGGGCCTGCTGTAAGCGTGAAATTGCTGTACTGGCTGTCATACGAGACGTGAGTTGGAATTGCCTTGAACAGGTTCTTGCACGATGGACAGGCCATGCTCCCGGAGCCATCTCCCAGATATTCGTAGCTTTTGCCATCTACGGCGATGATGCCGTCCCAGCCCAGAGTTTGGCCTTTCCAGAACCACGGATCGTTGCTGTTGATGCTCATGCCTCCGCTGGTAGAGCTCCAGACGCTGCTGTACGGACTTCTGACAGCAAGAGGAACGGCGGGAGGGCGAGCGGGACTGTAGGTAATGTTCTGGCCTGCATCTTTAGTCTTTGGCAGCATTCCAGCGCCTGCGAGTTGTAGCAATGGTAGTAATGTTGTTAGCTTTGTCATCTTCGATGCTGCAATATCGAGCTACTCGATATGCGTGGGTGTGCAGTTT
Source organism: Pseudocercospora crystallina (assembly GCA_003666085.1). Lineage (NCBI taxonomy): Eukaryota > Fungi > Ascomycota > Dothideomycetes > Mycosphaerellales > Mycosphaerellaceae > Pseudocercospora > Pseudocercospora crystallina. The sequence goes on along the minus strand of QQNG01000074.1, from coordinate 96,805 downwards.
GTTCACCGTCGAGAAAAGGGTGGTGATGGCACTCTCGTAGAAGGCGGTAGCGCCCATAATACCTACCGCTATGCGCCTGCCCTTCGTCTTGTCTCTGTACGGCGAGAGCAATTGTCATCTTTCCCAAGAGCGTACGGTTGGGCAGGAGCCGTTCAACATCGCCGACGCCTCTTGTCGCAGCCGTGATGGTGAGAAGGTACGAAGCCATCTTTACAACAGTCAGGATGTCAGATTCTTCACGGAAGCAGCAAGGCCTGCTGCAGCGAAATGCAGGCGGCCGGTCTTGACAGAATGTTGTAGCACGCGTTGTGAGAGACGCGACGAAACAAAGACGACTTCAAGCAGAAGAGAGTCCCTAGTCCGCGTGAGTTCTGGCAGTTCTAGGGAGCAGCGGCTAAGGACCGGGCCGTCTTCGCTCTCGGCTTTCACATGACCTTCACATGCCGATCTCCAGCCTCGGCTACTCGTCCCGCATCGCAAAGTACGACATGGCACGCGCTGCTGTCGAGCTGCGCAGAGGTAATCGTGCGTCAAACATCGACATTCACGACTACCACCAGATTCTTCTGTTTCTCTCTTCCCACACCTCGTTCAATGATTGTGCTTGTCCGATAGCATTCCATCAGCCTCACTTGTAGACATCCTCCCCACCCGCCATCATGTCTACAATCGACTCCCTTCAAGTAATCCCTCCCTCCCCTCCCTGCACCCAACACCACTGACTTCTCCCAGCAATCCCTCCAGCAAATCATCCTCGACCCTCGCTACAAAGACCCTCTCATCCTCCTCAAAGCCATCCGCAACGGCCTCGTCTACGGCACCAAAGTCCGCTTCCCCCACGCCCTCGTCATGATCTTCCTCTTCCGCTCCGGCACCCTCCGCGAAAAAGCCACCCAAATCTTCAAAGCTACCCGCCAACATGCCACGAACCTCGCCAAATTCGCCCTCCTCTACAAGTCCGGCCAGATGCTGCTTCGTAAGATGAATGGCGGGAAGCCTGAAGCGTGGCATTCCTTTGTGAGCGGTCTTCATGGCGGGTATTGGGTATTTGGACACGGGCGCGGAGCGAGGAGCAGTGTGAATCAGCAGATTTGCATATACGTCTTTGCCCGCGTCATTCTGGCTTTGGCGAAATTGGCCGTGCAGCCGCCAGGGGATAATGCGCTTGTGGGAAGCCATTATGGTGGACATGGAGGGATTGGAGTGCTTGGGTTGTCGAAAGAGCAAGTGGAAACAATACAGAAGTACTCGTGGCCTGCTTTTGCGAGTTTGAGTTGGGCGGGGGTTATGTGGTTGTTTGAGGGGTATCCGGATACGCTGCAGCCCAGTCTGAGGAGCAGCATGACTTATATGTACGTGGACACTTTCCTTTTGGTACTGACTTTGCTGCTTTTTGTTTTGAGTTGGCTGCTTGGGTTTGGAGCACACACATACTACTGACACAGGGGCTGACGACACATTTCCCTTTCGTAGATATGCGAACGCGGAGAAATGGGACTCACCGCGCAACTTTCTATGGCACAACAAGTGATGATGACAACAATTACGACCAGCATGCATTGGGACTATACCAGAAGACTCGGCTTCAGTCAGCATCAGCGCGGCGTTCAAGGACGGAGAGGAGGCTGTATATACACTATACTTTTTGCATTGGAGCGGAATGACTTGGATACCAGACCGACGACGAGCAGAAAGAATACACACATCATATGCATCGCGCGCTGCGTTTCGTTTGTTCTGCTTGAGCGGTCCACTGACGAGAGCTTTCGCAGCTTCGCCAATTCGGAGTACTGGCACGATCTCAATACGTACATCTGGACTTACTCAAGACCCACTCTTCCTGGACCAACTGGTCTCAACACTTAAGCCCTGGCTTCTACCATAACAAGGCCTACAGACTCAATAGACTGGAGTCAGGCGTTTGAATTGGATATACCACAATAGACGACCACTTGAGCAGGGAAGTCGGCTTCGTAGCCTTTTAGGGCAGGAGAGTGGTTCGAATAGAGCACTAAATACATACTTTGATTGGAAGTCTTGGCCCACACGGACTCTCCATCCTCTATGGCCTTTCATGACGGAGTTCTCTCCCCGCTGAATGGCAAGCTCTGCCGAGATGGACCGCTTACCACCCAGCAGCAGCCTCACTCTTCGTCGCCTTCCAGCCTCCAGTCTGCTGTACAGCAGGATCGTTCCCAAAATGATCCGCTGTCCCAGCACCTCCACCGCCATTATCTGCAGCCCAGGCATCATTCCCGCCTCCTCCACCTGCGTTGTTACCCCAATTATCATTCCCGCCACCGTTGCCCCATCCTCCAGCACTCTTCTTCGAGCTCTTCTTCCCCTGACTGCCACCCCATGCATTGTTATTCCCGCCCCATCCGTTATCATTTCCGCCATTGACTTCACCCTGCCCAACTTCAGCCCATCCAACGTCACCTTGCGGTTGCTGGCTGACAGAATCAGAAGGCTTCACTTCATTATTAGCGCCCCAAGCATTGCTGGGAGCTTTGGATTGAGCCTTACCCCAGCCATTGTTACTCTGAGCGGCTCCCCATCCACCTCCGGCATTCGAAGCAGCTTTCGCACTGGCCGCCTTCGAGACGGGATTACCCAGTGTCTGACGCTTCATGAGTTCAGCGACCAGCTCGTCTTTCGGCAGCTTCATCAATCGATCCTCTTCAGCTTCTCTAACAGCTTGCTGCACGTTACTAGTATCGATCTTCCTGCCTAGGATCTTCTCCACGGCTCCTTTGCTACGATACTTGAACGTGAAGATTGCATGTGGCTGCTGCATGGTATCGAGGTACTCTGGACGATGCAGCTTGTGCGTGTAGCTCGCTCCTCGACCGGCTTGGATTCCATGAGCGACGCTGGGTGCTTTGCCTGAAGGAGCGACGATTGTGGTTGGCGCTGGGAACTCGTACGCATCGCGAGGTTGGGGGCGGTGTTTCTTTGCTGAGGAGCCTTCGGTCCATTCTGCCCAGTAGGGTTTGATGACGGGTTGAAGACCCGTAGCATCGGATGCTATCCCGCCACCGGCTCTGCCTGATCGAGAAGCTTGTGAGCGTGCTCCTCTGCCGTCGTTGCCCCAGTCGTTCTGCGCAGCTTGCGATTTGGCTTTGCTCTGCGGTGCTCCCCAGCCGCCTCCTCCGCCTCCGTCGTTGGCGTTGCCTTTGTCGTTGTTGTCCCATCCATCATTCGCATTGCCTTGGTCATTGTTGCCCCATGTATTTCCGCCGTTGTCGTTTTGCTGGTTGTCCCATCCGTTCCCATTCTGGGTTGGGGCTTTCGAGGCCGTCTTGTTGGAGTTATTGTCCCAGCCGTCATTCTGATCATTTCCTCCACCACCCCAGGCATCATTGTTTCGATCTTCCTGCTGGTTGTCATCTTTGGTGTCAGCGCCCCAGGCGCCCTCATGGTCGTCATCTTTCATGTCAGCGCCCCAAGCCCCCTTATGATCGTCATCTTTCATGTCGGCGCCCCAGGCTCCCTCCTGATTGTCATCTTTCATGTCAGCGCCCCAGGCCCCCTCCTGATCGTTGTCATTCTTATCTCCCCAATCACCTCCAGGGCCGGGATCGTTATTATTGCCCCAGCCATCATTTTGTTGACGTCCTTGGTCGTTGTTGTCGCCCCAGCCCCCGGTATCTTGCTGTGGTGTGGCCCACTTGTCAACTCCGTCAATGTCTTGGGAATAGTTCTGACCGGTGTTCCAACCGTCGTTGTTCACAGGGGTATGCGGCTGGCCTTGCTGCTGCTGTTTCCTCTGCCAAAGCGGACGACGGTCTGCACCGGAAATACCCTGTCCAACTTCTTGCCAGCCGCCATGCCGATCTTGCATGGAGTTTGGAGTTTGTGGAGGTGGTAGTAGCTCGAGCTGAATCTCTGGCAGAATGCGCCTGTCATAGAGGTACTCACGCATGTTCCGCGACGACGCTGGATCCATCTGCCGAATGCAGGCGAAGACTGACTTGTACAGCGCATCAAGTTCCTCGTTGATACACTTGATTTCTTGCACTTTACGCTGCAGCGTCCGTTGCATGGCAGGATAGACATCACGGTCATTCCGATGCATCGAAGCCTCATGCTCCATTTCGGAATGCCTATCCAGCTCTCGCTTACCTTTCTCGAGGATCGTCTCGATCTGTCTGCAGACCTCCTCCACGAACGTGAAGGCAGTCTGACGAGGCCGGGGCGCAGGCTGACGATAGGTTGGGGGTTCGTACTGCATGCGAGGAGGCGGTCTCTCAACGCGCTGGTAGCCAGGTGGTGTTCTGTGCGCGGCGTATCGATCTTTGTACGTCTCTGCAACAGGCTGAACCGGACGATAAGCGCCTTGACGGGGATCCCATTGATATTGAGACTGAGGTCGGCGACGCACGAAGTGACCAGGTGCCGAAGGGCGGTAATCGTCTTCATCGTACGCTCCATCAAAGCCGAATTCTTCGTCACACGCACCATCGAATAGACCAAACATCCCGCCCATCATCCCGCCGCTGCCGGCTTCAGAAGCTTTCTTCGATGGCGCTTTTGAAGGTGCTTTTGATGGTGCCTTGGCTAATGGAGCTTTGGCTGCAGAACCTGACGCCGCAGGAGCAGTTGCCATGACGGGAAGCATGCCGCTATCCTTGGTCCTAAGAATAACAACCTCGATAGTGCCGACATTCTGCGCGAAAGCAGGGTTCGTGTTGGGCGCACGATCAGCATTGGCTGTCTTGAGTTGCGCAAAGGTCCATTCGCGGGCGACGAAGCCGCCCTGCGCCGTCTTCTCTTCCTTCTGTCGCAGTTTGAAGTCCACCTGGTACTCGCGCGGATCCATGCCCGCCTGTGGCATCTGTAGTCGCTGACGGTTCCGGTTGCATTGGTACTGGCCGTCCATGAAGACGTAGGCTGCCAGGCCTGGTGCGATGTAGCCATTTGAGGTGACGTGAACTTGGAAGGGGATGTCTGTCTCCGGCACTGCGATGAAGGCCTCGACACCGCCGTCTGTGTAGCGGTGGCCATACTCTTTCAGCTTGACGTTGCTCGGTCCCAGCTCGAGCGAGCAGTTGACCTGCTTGAGAGACGGCATGCTGGGTAGTTGTATGACAACGCGCCAAGTTGGAGTGACCGAATTGCTTGCGAACCTGCAGGCGAAGGTGAGATGTCCAGAAGAGGGGAGTGCAAACGCTCAACTTCTAGAAGGTACGTCAACAGCCAACGGCGCGGGAACTAACGGGATCGGCCGCTTGCATGTGAAAGAAGTCACCAGCGAACATAGTGAAGCTTGCTTGCCTGCAAGTGAAACGCCTTACATTGGACCTCGTTGGTGATGAGATCCGGCAGCCATTGACACTCCATCTTGGCTCGAGTCAGAGCTTCCTGTTTCACTGGTACTGACTCCAGGCCACCTTCAGACAAATGTCCCGACATGATCTTGCCTCCTATTGTAACCCCGCTTGCCTTCCACCTATCTTGCTGGTACCGTGATGTAGCAGCGAGACCCTGCGAACGCGACAGCGCCGCGATGAATGAGATCTGTCTGGACACGATGCAGCAATCGACAGCTTGCAGAATCACAATAGTAGATTGGCGGTAAAGAGTGTGTGAGACGCGAAGTAGATTCAGGACAGAGGTTGGGTTCTGGCCCGTGCGCAGGCGAGAGCTTCACCTTGCGCCGTCTCTTTCGCTATCGATTTCACATTTCTGGCCGCATCTTGAACGCTCTGCATGAAGCCGAAGTACTACTGGCTGGGTAGCACTGTACTCTACAACATTTGTTCTTTGTAGGTCGAAAGAAAGCTTCGGATCACATGCACCAGACGTTGCTCTTGTGGACCCTGCAGAAAGCTTTCTCCAGCGCGTCCTCCGCGTGAGCTCTTCACTCGTCAGAGACCCGACACTCTTCCTCGCTGCACCAATATCGAACCAGCCTGCGACACGTGTTACAGCGTCTTGTTTTCCTAGGGACTCCATCAATCGTTTTAGCAAACTGTCATGCTTCTATCCGCCGTTCTTTACCTGTGAGACTGCGGCTTTGCGACTGACAAAATCCCAGAGCTATCCGCCGCGTCCTACACTCCCAGTCCCAGTCCCACTGTTGACCACCTTGCACCTGTGCTTGTCCCACCAAAATGATGCAGAGGAGCCCCATGCCTCCCTCCTTCCCACCCCACCATATATCGCGCGGCGAAGACTCGGACGACAGCGAGTACGAAGATGCCGCAGTCTCTTCAGAAGACCAAGACGGCAGCGAACTCGACCCTCGTCAGCAGTCCTACGAATCCGAAGGCCTCATGAGGCGCGCGTCCATAGACCTGAACAACAGTAAAGAGGCTGCAGCGCTTGCTGAGTCTGGCACGGAGGAGCCAGAGCCATCGGGAATACTGCCAAGAGACAAGCAACGCAGGACAGCCACGTACAATTACCAGCTGGAGAAGCAAATGTCGCATGTCGAGGCAAAGCAGTTCTATCAACAGCAAAGACAGAACACTCTAGATGAGCAGGGAATGTCCGCCAGCCCTACAATGGGTACAAGTCCCATCTTGAAAGGGAGGACGTATTCTGGCAGGCTTGCTGATCCAAGTACCTTTACCAGGGCGGGGAGTATTAGGAGCAAGCAGAGTGCTTCTGGTCTTAGAGAGCCACGCTACAGGTCGGCGCTTCCAGTCGGACTAAGCGATCCGCGAAAGCATCCAGACAGTTCCACAATACAATCGCCAAGTATTGGCAGGTTTGAGGGAGTCAACGGGATCAACTCTACACCTGTGGCTGCAGAGGAGGAAGATCCTTTGGTTGCTGCCGACAGAGCTGCTCGCGCTCACTCTCATCACCCTGGCCTTCCTCATGAGTCCAAGCCACTCTTGGAGCAAGAAGGTATTCACGGCGCAGGAGCTGGGATTGGCATGGACGCGGTGAACGAGTCTAGCGTGACCACCGAACTCAATACCATCTATTCGAATATCCAGAAGATCCTTGACCTGAGACACAAGTACATTCGACTATCATTACAGGGTCCTAACGACAATCCTCGCGATGATCCTGGGTGGAACATATACCCTCCACCTCCCGAGCCGGTCTGGCATGAGAACAAGGAACGCAACGAAAGCAAGAATGACGAAGCCGATGATGCAGACCTGAAGACGCCGACTAGTTCGACAAGCACAAAGCCAAAGAAGCCTCAACGTAAGATGGGCCAAGATATTGGCGAAGATTTCGTCTGGGAGGAGTGCCTTCCTTTGCCAGAGGCTTCAGAGATGACCTACAAGCTTGACGGAGGCGGCGTGTACCAAGTGTATGAGACGCAGCAGTCTGCTGACCTTGGCGAACCCATTCTACACATTCCAGACATTCGCGAATTCTACATGGACCTTGATGCAGTCCTTGGGATAAGCTCCGATGGACCCAGCAAGTCCTTTGCATTCCGACGACTACAGTATCTGGAGGGCAAGTTCAATTTGTACGTCCTGCTGAACGAGTATCAAGAAGTCGCAGACACCAAAGCTGTGCCGCATCGAGACTTCTACAACGTTCGTAAGGTCGACACTCACGTCCATCATTCTGCCTGCATGAACCAGAAGCACTTACTCCGATTTATCAAGAGCAAGATGAAGAAGTCTCCAGATGAAGTGGTGCTTTATAGAGATGAGAAATATCTTACGCTCAGGGAGGTCTTCGAGAGCATCAATCTCACCGCCTATGACTTGAGTATCGACACTCTCGACATGCACGCGCATACAGACTCATTCCATCGCTTCGACAAGTTCAATCTCAAGTACAACCCTATCGGCGAGAGCAGACTGCGAACCATCTTCTTGAAGACCGACAATCACATCGCGGGCAGGTACCTTGCCGAGATCACAAAAGAAGTCATGTCCGATCTCGAAAGCAGCAAGTATCAGATGGTAGAGTGGCGCATCAGTATCTACGGTCGCAGCATGGACGAATGGGACAAGCTCGCAGCCTGGGTCGTCGATAACAAGCTGTATTCGCCAAACGTACGGTGGTTGATCCAAGTGCCGCGGCTGTACGATGTCTACAAAGCGGCCGGGCAAATGGAAGTCTTCGAGCAAGTTGTCAAGAATCTCTTCCAACCGCTGTTCGAGGTGACACAGGATCCGAGCAAACATCCGAAGCTTCACGTGTTCTTGCAGAGAGTCATCGGCTTCGACTCTGTGGACGATGAAAGTAAATCCGAACGCCGGATCTATCGTAAATTCCCGTTGCCCAAAGACTGGGACACGAAGCAGAACCCTCCGTACACCTACTGGATCTATTATTTGTTCGCAAACATTGCTTCACTGAATGTCTGGCGGAAGCAACGAGGGTTCAACACGTTTGTCCTTCGACCACATTGTGGTGAGGCTGGTGACACTGATCACTTGGCCGCTGCTGCGCTTTGCTGCCATAGTATCAGCCACGGGTTGCTTCTTCGCAAAGTCCCCCTGTTGCAGTACATCTTCTACCTTGAACAGATCGGAGTGGCCATGAGTCCACTTAGCAACAACGCCTTGTTCTTGGCCTACGAACGCAACCCGTTCTTGCAATACTTCCGCCGTGGACTGAACGTCAGTCTGTCTACCGATGACCCGCTTCAATTTGCGTTCACCAAGGAGCCGCTCATAGAAGAATATGCGGTCGCAGCACAAATCTACAAGCTGTCTGCCGTCGACATGTGCGAATTGGCAAAGCAATCCGTCATTCAATCCGGCTTTGAGCACGGAATGAAGCAGAGATGGCTGGGTAACAACTTCCACCTGCCAGGTGTTGCGGGTAATGATATGGCCAAAGTCAACGTGCCAAACATTCGCGAGGCCTTCCGCCATGAGACATGGTTACAGGAATTGTCCATGATCGATCGCTATACCAATGTCGGTCCTGCTGTAGGTCGTCTTAGTACCTCGAACCTCGCACCAGGTCGACATTCTGCGAACACGACAGTACCACCTAGCCCCACGGCGAGCATGAGAACAAACCCTTCTGCCACCAACCCAATGCACGGTATCGATTCATCAAACTTTCGTCCTGGTGCGACTACTTATACTAATCCGAACGCCGTAGCCCAACCACACTCTTACCAACCCAATGCCCAGGCCGCTCGCCTCTCAGCTTCATTCTCGAATCTTGATCTTGGCGCTGCGCAACAGGATGGAACTCACGGATCTCGCGTGCAGACTCTGAGGGGACAGCGCTCTAACACCGGCCTCGTCGACTCGCCGAATTCGTACGAGAATCCAGCGACCCTCCCGCACCTCCAAACCGGGGTTGCCCCCATGCCAAGCGGCACAGATCCGGCTGTTCAACCCTCTCACTTCGGGAGCACGCTCATCCATGGCGCAGAACCGAAGCTCTTCCCTGGTGTAATCGGCAGACGGAGGCGAAGCTCAGTAGCCCGAACAAGCAGTATGGCCGCGGGGGACGACGGTAGTGAGAATCCTCTAGAACAAAGCACCGGAAGTCTGTCACATAGCATGACCAAGAGCACTGGAGAGGACGGGCTGATGATGGGTCTGGAAAGAAAGAATACGATTGAAGAGGCCGCGAGGGAGGAGGAAAGTCCGCCGAAGAGTGTGGATAGTGAGGCTGATGATGGGGAGCATGAGAAGTGAAAGAGCCACGTTTGCAGAGGCGATTAAAATCGTAATCGTTCAATATCAGTTTGAATGGATTCGATTCTGGCAAAGTGCTGGGAGGTAGACTTAGACCGGACATACGCTAGAAGGCCATTTAGATACCTTAGTCACATCACCTTATCGTTTCTCCAAAAATGCCCTCAAAGCCCCGTCCAACCGATCCATTCCGACCTCCCTCGCCAATTCCCTGACAATCGCCCTCCTCCCATTTCCCTTCCCTTCTCCAAGTCCAGACTCATCTTTCTCTACTCTCACGCCTACTCCTTCCACCCCATCATTACTACCATCGCCACCAACAACCAAAGCCATCTTTTTATTCATCTTCCAGGCCTCCCACGGCTGCTCTCCATTCACAAACCTAATGACTCTCTCAGCAAACTCCCGTGCCTGCCCCTTCTGCTCCTCATCCAAAAACTCATTGAAATTTTGGAGCAGAAAGACGAGGTCCAAAATATGCGTCGCTTTCCCTTCGAATGTCCCGGGCCAGGGATTCGGCGCATTGAATCTGTACACGTAAACGGGTATCGTGTGTGAGATGTCGTTATACGCTGGGGAGATGACTGGTTTCGATAGGGAGAGGGAGTAGGCGAGGGCGATTGTGGGGGCGTAGAATTGGAAATCGGTGATCAATTCTAGCACGTTATGGAAAGCTTCGTCGTCGTGTGTGGAAGGGGAGATATTGTATGCGGATAGAACGCGGTTGGCTGTTTCTTAGCTCTCGAGTGTTTTCGTGAAGGAGGTGTGGATTGCTGATGCTATTCCGCTTTTTCGGGAGAGGAGGCTATAGGACGTGATGTTTCCGTCGAATTGACAATCGCCTATGATGGCGCCTTGGCACCAGTTTCGACCGGGTGTATCGAGGGTCCCTTGTGTGACGTTTTCGAAGGTCGGGATGTTTTCGATTATATCGTGATCGAGGACGGGAGAGCTGGTGAAGCCTGCTTTCAGGGCTTCAGTGCAGAGTTCCTTGCCATCCATCTCAAGGAGTTTCTGGATGCGCTCTTCAGGCAGAAGGGATTCAACACCTAAGGCGTTGATGAGTTTCTGGTAGTTCTCTTCTGCGGATTCGATGGCTGTTGGTGGCATGAGGAGTTCAGATCCAGACATAAGTATGCAGCGCTTGAAGAGTGGTTCAAGGGAGTGAAGATGGTAGTTGACTGAAACAGCGCCTGCGCTCTCGCCTGCTACGGTGATATTTTCGGGGTCGCCACCAAAGCCGGAGATATACGACCGTATCCATTCTAGTGCGGATCTCTGATCGCGAAGCGCATTATTGGTTTCGTAGCCTCCTGCACGGAGTTCATGAGAGGTGAGGAAGCCCGGGGCATTGAGTCGGTAGCTGCAAGATCATGTCAGAACACGTTAGATGACGGTTGGCAGAGAGAAGACGTGTTCACTTCATATTTACCGCGATCACGGGCTTGCCAATCTCGACGGAGAGCTGGACGAAGCGCGCCATGTCATATTGTGGATATGCCGCTGAGCCAAGGTTGAATCCACCGCCATGAATGAAAACAAAGACTGGCAATCTCCCATTCGTCTTGACTTGGCCATCGGCGTCCAACGGCACGGTATCGTTTAGGTTCAAGCAGTCCAGGTCGGATGTGTACTGCGTACTTCGGTCGTACTCGAGCGCATGTTGGAGAAGCACGAATTCGAAATCGGGTCCGAGCGAGTGGCTGTGGACTTGTGCACTGATGCGAGATGAGCCGGATCGTCCTGAATTCCCATTTCGAAGTGATCTCTCACCCGATCTTCGTTGCGTCTATCTTGTCGCTCTTGCTGTATCGTTTGAGAGCGGGTGGAGCAAATCGATCCTTGATGGTAGCATAATGAATGCCCGAGAACTGTGCCACTCGATCTCCTTTTGCTGCACCTTTGATCTCCCCAATGTCAGCATGTGAAAGCAAGACTGTCTCCATGTCGATTGGCACAACCGTGCAACGTCTCTTGGCAATGATCTTGAATGAGTACGGGAAGAGTAAAGGGAGACGCGACAGTAAACAGTACAAGCTCGAAGAAAACGACTCGCGCAAGTAGCTGGGGTTACTTTGTGCTTAACGTAGAGTGGCAGGCCCACTTGCCGAAGGGCAACCGCGTGGTCACCGGTCGTATCCGAGCCGTGGCGTGCTGCTGCTATTCATCCGATTAGGCCGACGTCTCTTGGGAAGTAGTAGGCGATGTTGTGCCATGTCTTGGGAGTTGTGTATGCATGATGTGCTTCCAGGGCACGGATATTGCAGCATCCGGCAAGGCCCTCAACCGTGAGGCTCCATCAGCGGATTCCAGCATGGCCCTTGGCCGAGCTTCGGGAGCTCTGCGTCGCAGTGCGTCCTTGTGCGAAGCTTCACGTGACCCTGGAGCTCTAAGAATTCTTCAGCGCAAAACGGAAGCTCAATGTTGTCCAATGCTGCACTTCCTTCGGGTCGAGCAGTATCGAGAATGTGTCGTCGCAGAGCTTGTTGGATGTTGTACAGGGATATATACAAAATTTTTGCTTGGCGAAGATGCACTCGGGTATCTTCATCGAGCATTGAATGCAGGTCCTCTATCGGTCTGGTAAGGCTGGTGGTAGTGATGCAGCCATCTTCGTATCCGCACTGCCAACACGGCGCTCTGTTCTAGCTCTTGCCTTGGTTCATCGCCTTCGTACTTAACTCTCGTCTCCTTTCTCAGCTTTACGGGTTTTCTTTCGCAACCTTGGTCAGGTACGCCTCGAGATCGAACTTCGGGTCGTCAGGGTTCGTTATTACTGCGCGCACCGATTATCAGTATTTTTGCGCAGATGTGATGTTCCTACAGCTCCTTCGTATGTGTGCTGTGCCAAACGTTCCGCGCCTGTCTTCCCCATCTCCATCTCTTCAATCATGTACTTACCGCCATCGCCAGTCCGGGGAGTGTTCTTCTCTGCCCACTTGGCCTTGGCCTCTTGTATAAGCTTCGCTTTCCGGTCGAATTCGTGCTGAGATGCAGCTTGCTTGTCTCTGCTGTTGATGGCTTGCTGGTGTGAGAAGCCGTAGAATACACCGAAGACGAGCGCGCCCCATCGGAGGACCTTGATAAAGACTTAATCAGTATTTGATGTGCCTGCATGACTGCGTCCGCCCGTTTTGACAGCTCAATGGCTTGGATTGCTTCGGCGGAGGGAGGGAGAAGCTCACATTCACCCCCGTGGAGGCCATTGCGGACTGTTGAGGGGCCGGGAAGACGATAGGAAAGGTCTGTCGGCGAATGACCGTCGCTATCTCTGTAGATGCGAGCGGCAGAGAGGGTCGTGGCGGAGGGCGGTGGTAGATGCGGTGTTGTCGGTGGTGGTTGGGGCTGCGACTTTGCTGTGAAGCTCTCGGAAGATCTCGGTCTGCTTTCGGAGTGTCGCTCAGGGAGGAAGCGTGTCTTCAACCATGCGCGTTTGGAGATCTCACACAACAACTGATCTGCAACAAAGATGTCTTCAATACAGCAGCGCAAAGACGAAATATTGGCCAAGAAGGCCAAACTCGCTGAGCTCAAGCGACAACGAGAACTGCGACAGAGAGAGTTCACCAGCAACCGCCAGAGCCTGGATGCCTCAGAGGTTGGCAACATCACTCTCATGCAGATGTATAGCCCGCTGACTGACCGCACAGTTAGTCGCACCGTCGCCCGGTAGAGCCAGTGGTGCCAAACGAGAAGACATCGATTCCCTCATCGCCTCCTTGGTCGACCGGCCATCGTCCGCAACACCAGGCACACCGAGCAGCAAGAAGCGAGTGAGCAGTTCAGATCAGCAATCAGAAGATGGCGGTGGAAGCCCATTACGATTTCCAGAGGGTGCCGGAGAGCCGCAGACATTGTCCCTCGCAAGTCTCACAACAGTATACGAGATACCCGTAGAATCGAAGCCCGAGATCATCACCTACAGCAAGGGTGTGCAAACGTCAGAAGCATGGACACAGGCGGAGCCAGAAAGCGGCGAGAGCGATGAAGCAGAAGGGGTTAATAGAAGCCCATCGAGAAGAAGGCGGAAACTCAGTCAGAGAGAACGTGAGCTGGAGGAGGAGCAGATCCGACAACGCTTACGACAAGAGATTGAAGAAGAGCTCAGAGCACTACAACTGGATGAGAAGGTCGACTCAGAAAAGCAGAGGTTTCCAGAACGTGCTCTACAACCCGAGGAACTGAATGCCGTGACTAGCAGCAACGACTTTCTGGACTTCGTAGAGAGGAGCAGCAAGGTCATTGAACGCGCTCTGGACGAAGAATACGATGTGCTGGCCGACTACGCGCTGCAGGCACGGGACATAGAAGACGATGACGAGTATGTGGGAAGAAGAGGGAGACGAGTGAAAGAGGTGGCGCAATTCGACCTACAGGACACAATGGGCAAGAAGCGCATGATCAGCGACATCGACTTCAGCCCAAAGTTCCCAGAGTTGCTCTGCACAGCCTACACCAAGTCCCAATCATCACCTCATACACCACCCGGTCTGCTTAACGTCTGGAACATGCACCTCAAAGGACGACCCGAATACAGCTTGCACGCAACCTCCGACCTACTATCTTGCCAATTCCACCCCTATCACCCATCCCTGATTTTGGGAGGCACTTACAGCGGCCAGCTCTGCCTCTGGGACACTCGAGCCCGCAACCAACGAACCGGCGAACCTGTACAGAAGACACCTTTGACCGGCGGTCGCACAGGCCACGCCCATCCAATCTACAGTCTCTCCGTTGTTGGCACCCAAAACGCTTCCTCTGTTGTCTCCGTCAGCACAGACGGCGTAGTTTGCGCTTGGTCAACGGACATCCTCACCCAACCCCAAGAATACCTCGAACTGCACGCTCCCAACCCTTCAGCGTACAAGACCGATGATGTAGCACCCACCTGCATCTCCTTTCCAGCTTCCGACCCGACATACTTCCTGGCCGGCACCGAACAAGGCTCCATCTTTCCCGTCCATCGATATGACCGGGCCGGTGCCAAATCCGGCGTCGATGTGAGAACTTCCTATCGTGGCCACGAAGCACCAGTCACGGGGATAGATTTCCACCCAGCACGAGGGAAAATCGATCTAGGAGATCTGTTCGTGTCGTGCGGACTAGATTGGAGTGTGAAGGTCTGGCGCGCCAGACCGCCAAGCACGACTTCCAGCACTATCTCGGGCAACAATGAGATCGTCAAACCCCTCTTGGAAATCCAACGAGAAGACAGCGTTTACGATGCGAAATGGTCACCCACCAAGCCAGGTATCTTCGGTTGCGTAGATGGATCTGGTCGCCTCGATATCTACGACATCAACGCCAGCTCCGAAATCCCTGTAGGAGGAGCGAGACCGAGCCATCAGGAGAAAGATATATACTCTTTGAAGAGTCTGAATAAGTTGGCTTGGGAGAAGAACCAGGGGAGACATGTGGCTGTAGGAGGGTTGGATGGTGTCACGACGGTTTTTGAGGTGGGGAGTGAATTGGGAGGAGTGGATACGAAGAGTGATGCTTGGGTTGGGGTTAAGAAATGGGTTGGGAAGGTTAGTAAGACGAGTGTGGAGGTGTAATCAGAAGGGTTGGATGAAGAAGATGAAGAGTAAGGAGGATGCGGATGTTGTCAATAGTGTGATTCGTCAGGCGGTCGAGATACCCGTCCATGCATTTGCGATTCGTTATCATTCCTTTAGACTGCAGAACCACGTTCACCCGCAAATTGCGTGTCAGTCTTGAACTTCAGTCAGTGTGCTCTAATCGCTTTGCTGTCGATCGGTCGCTGAGGTCGAGTACTGTCTCACACGTGAGCAGTCTGTGTTCTGCTCTCTACGCGAACAAGAGCTATTGGTTTGATCGGTGTCCTGCTCGCTGCTGGCGAGGGATCTCGGATCGGCGGTCGAAGTCGACTGGAACGACTTGCTTTCTTTCGTCGGAAAAAAGAGAAGCAGCGCTAGCCATAGGTATGGCCATGAATGCCCTAAGTAAGATCAAATTAGCCGTCACGTTTCTCTGCTTAGAGGAGGTGAGGTAAGTATGATCAGTATCCGCACTCATATCAGTGGTCCTGCTCATCTCATCTTCCCGGCTGGTAGTAAGCCTCAAAACGTACAGCACTCTTCATAGCATCAGGCGAGTATTCCACTACGCCATGCAACTCCTTTCCTCGGAAGATCGCTTGGAAGAGATTGTCGAGTCTTTGGATCGCTTCATCGCCAATTTGGTAATGAACGACTAATCTTCCTCCCAGCAATCGTAGACCAGCTTTCTGGCCTAGCTCGATGAATTTGTCGACGGTCAATCCAGCAGCTTCGACATCCAGCCAGACCATGTTGGTTTCGACGGCATGAGATGTTTTTCCGCCGTAGCTCTTCCACAGCTGAGCAATCTGTCGGGCTCGTTCGTGGCAGGCTTGGAGTTTTCCGCCGAGGAAAGTGTCCTCGACCGCTACCTTCGCAGCAGCAGTGATGACTCCGGCCTGCCGGATGCCTCCTCCGATCGATTTTCGTATCCACCTAGCTCGTTCGCGGAAGGCCTTGGTCCCGACGATCATGGATCCGATAGGTGCTCCCAATCCTTTCGAAAAGCACAGGCTGACACTGTCGAACTCTGCACAGTATTCTTTCAAACTTGCTGCTCCCGCCGCAACGGCTTCCCACAATCTTGCTCCATCGAGATGCATCAGGATGCCATGTTCGTGTGCCCAAGTTGAGATTCGTCGGATCTCATCAAGAGGGTAAATCACTCCTCCCAGTGTATTCTCCAATGAAATGAGTTTCGTCGGACAACCATGTATGTCATCCCTCAAATCCACCGCCTTCTTCACATCCTCCAAGACCAAGTACTTCCCATTGCTTGGTATCACTCCCTTACACATCGCTCCACAAAGACTCGCTACTCCTCCTGCCTCCCACTCGATTATATGGGCTCGGTGATCTGCCACGACGGAGTGTGGTGGGCCGCCGAGGTGTGTTCGGATGGCGACCTGGTTGCCCATTGTGCCGGAGAGGACGAAGAGAGCAGATTCCTTGCCTGTTATGGAGGTGATGAGTTGTTCAAGGGAGTTGGTGGTGAGGTCTTCTTGGAAGACGTCGTCGCCGAGGGTGGAGTCTGCAATGGCGGAGAGCATGCGGGCGTTGGGTGTGGTTATCGTGTCGCCTGTAGATCGTTCATATCAGCACCGAGAGCAAGGTGGTGAGTCTTATTGTCGATATGGTAGCTTACTGCGAAAGTCGAAGGCTGTTGGACCTGGAGCGGCCCAGTGATTGATCTTGCCATTGCCATTGGCTCCATTGACGCCATTGGCGTGTCCGTTCTCTTGCTTGGTGGCCATACCGCTCTGCCTTCGTCGTATCGTATAATCAAATCTCGTTCGAGGTAGAGTGAGAGCTGGACGTGTGACAGTAGAAACAGGCTTATTGAAGTACAAAGGCGCCTTATCTATCGGTAATGTACTTATCCTTCGAAGTAGGACGGACGGCGAGCTTGGTAACATGGGAGCAGTCGCATGATACGCAGAGCCTGCCAATGGATCCAATGGGCAACGTTGAATTGCCTTTGGTAGTCATCGTAGGAATTCCCGATTATGCCGCACCTGCCCGACACTGACAAGGCGTGTGCTCCGGACGCCGGCGAGGATGCTCCCGGCCCGGTGGTCTTCTCTATCAAACGCCTCCCACAACTTCAATACCATGTCCATGTCACGATAAACACCTCCCGGGACCATGGCCTCTCGCCCGGCCTACGACTTCGACTACGACTCCTCAGTCGCAGTATTCGCCGTATCTAAGGCTGTCTACTTCGCCGCTCATCCTGGCGTCTCCTTCAGCCTGCTGTCGACGGCCACACTCGTAGTGGACACGGCAACAGAGCCATCAAGTCCTCGCGCCCTTCTCCTTCAGCGGGCCGCCAGCGACTCCATGCCAAACAAATGGGAACCTCCAGGTGGTGCTTGCGATGACGAAGATGAGACCATCTTGCACGCAGCTGCTCGTGAGTTGCGGGAGGAGGCTGGGCTCGAGGCTGCACGGTTTTGTGGGCTGGTTGGGAGTCCTCGTTATTTCCGCCTCAGAAGCGGAAAGATGGTGTGCCAGTTCTATTTCGCCGTGCAAGTGAAGGCAACGGATGAGACTCTGCCGGCGGTGAAGTTGGATCCCAAGGAACATCAAAATTTCGTCTGGGCTGCCGAGGATGACGTTCGAACGAAGAAGGTGGGTGAGATAGAGTTGGACTTCACTACTGCAGACGTCGAGCGCATGGTACTTCTGGCATTTGCGGGTATCAGCCAGGAGGTCTCAATGCTGTCGTGACAAAGGAAAAATCATGATCCTTTACTGAGATGGCACGCGGCCAAGCTCGAGCTCAAACGATATCGAACCATTCCTCCGGCTGATCCAAGTTCAACACTCCTCCCACGGCTTCTCCTTTCATCAGGCCGTGGACGTAACATTCACCCACAAGCAAATAGCGTCCGTCCACAGGTCTTAGACAGAACGGCATCTTGCAACCAAAGAGGATACACACTACATCGCCTTTCTCTAGCACCGCTGGCCCAAGCACATAATATCCTTTCTCGGTTCTGGCGAAGGCCCGGCCATGTGAAGCTGCGGCTGCCCAGCGACTCCACTTCTTGTGGTCCGCTTCGTACTCTTTGCTCTCTGCCGCGCTCCGCACGTCGTCGGATACAACATTGCTAGCACCCAGAGTGTCCACAATGTACCTGGCCGCCATCTGCAGCCAAACACGATCTGGCACCTCGCAGTATCGTACGCACGTGTGGCCTGCAGCTTGAACGCAGCCATTGCTGAGCGTCTGCATAAATGCGAAGAGAGCCGCCTGGCCATTCACGTATCGGTCTTCAAGATCGAAGTGATCTTTTCTGCAAATATCATGCCATAGATGCTCTAGCGCCAACATTGGCTCGTTGGGTTGTTCCTTGCGGTAGAAGTCGTTGGGAAGCAATGGCCGTGAGCACGTTTCGATCGTGTCGACACATCTACCCTTCATTTGGAGCATAGGTCTTCCTTCTTCATTCATTAGCTTGAGCGTTGGTGGAATTTGACAGTCAGCGTAATGTGGACATATTGGCTCTGCCAAGATGTTGCCCTCACGATGTCTCCAGTCAGGCACCCAAGACGGCATCCAGTGCTCATCAGAGAGCCAAATCTCCGCGCTTTTGGCTCGTTGCTCCTCCGTCCCGCTGTTGGAAGGAAGTCCACCACGAGAATTATGAGCATGCTGAACTGCGGACAGCAGGACGCTAACCGCGGCTTCCGGTCTGATTCGCAACGCTTCCACGGCAAGATCGATGTACGTCTGCTCGACAGTCTGGTTGTAGCCAGTCGCTATGGGCAAAGGTCCGCAGCCTAGAATGTGCTGTGAGAGGACCGAGAAGTGATTGATAAACGCGAACACACGATCTCTATCATCGGTGAAGCGGAGATGCCTCGACCCATGGAGTTCGTATATGAAGTTGAAGCGATTCGCGTGATGGGTGCCCTCATCTGGCTCTACGAATCTTCGATACAGGAAGGGAATGTATGCTGTTTCGAATCTCAGTCTATTGCGGAGAGAGTGATGGCCTTTCAACCTCTCGCAGACGCTGGCCAGCAAATCCCAATCGATAGAGGCGTCGCCCCAGAACATTGTCGCAGGTGCACCTGTTCCGATTTCCTGCACAATCCAACCGCGCTTGAACTGCATGCAGTATTAGTATGCTGGAACCGATCAATTTGACGGCCACATCCCTTAGGCTTCAATACTTACCCACGGGCGATCAGTCAGAGCCTGAAGAGACCTGTGTTTGTCTCTGATAAATCTCTCCAACAACTGTATGTCTACATCGGGATGTTGGCCACCCTCTGGACGATGCTCTAGAGCTTTATCGAGCTCATGAACGAGACTGAAAGCCGACGCTGCCTCATTCTCCATGTCCAAACCGAGCCACACCAGGATCTGGTCTGCCTTCCGGTAGATCTCGTTCATGTACCACAACTGTCGACCTCTCTCCTCGAGATCGTCCTGATTGATACAGCATTGGTCAGCCCATACACGACGCGGGCGGTCTGGCAGTCGCAGACGATGCAGTGCGGCAAATATTGACCCTCCTTTAAGGGTCAAGATTTCTTCTTTACCGACTTCATCGCTGATCAATAGCTCGTATGCGGTATCAGGCGGTCCCGGATCTAGCCACACGTATGAGACTGCTTCGTACCTTCCGGGATCGCCAACGGACACGCTTTCGAGAGTTGCTGTCAATGGATCCTCCTGAGTACCAGGCCTTAACGTGAGCATCCGGATGCTCTTCTCCTGCAATGGTTTGTACCGGTATTCTCGTTTGACCACGGAAGGCTGGAGATGTTGCGACATGGGATTCGTTGCGATGCGCACTTTCTCTCCGCTAGGTCTGCGTATTTTCTGGGCTGCGACGTCTTCATACCTATCATCGAAGCTACCTGAGTAAGTCTCCGTTGAGGCTTAGGAGCCTGATGTACTCCAGCAGTCGAGGCTCAAGGCCGCCAGTACCCGTCCTACGAGTTTGCGAATGTTTTATTCACTGACTTGGCGCTGCATGTGCTGTCATCAGCACATTCCGCCCCGAGCGCTCAGGCGCGCACGCATGCATGTCTCTGCCTTTCCATGCAAAGATACAGCCACCGCCTTGTATCTTGGCTGATGCTGACTTGGGGTTGTACAGACATGCACGTCGCCTAACTGCACCGCTTCGGGCTCCCTCCAGGTCTGGCCGAAGCTGCAAATCGCAGCCTGATTGTGTTCATGCTCTGTATAAGAAGCATTACCTGTAATCTCAGTCTGTTGCACGGCTGGCTTTGCCAGTAACCTTTTCCTGCTTGAATGCATATCTAGCGGTGTTGTTCTCGTCGAGAGTTGGCCTGAAGCATGGCTTCTACGTCGAACCCCGATTCCACCGACAGTGGCCACGATCAGCAAGGCAATCAATCAGACGATCCGTCTCAACAGAACACCCTTACTCCTGCTCAGGAAGACACACTCTACGACGCCAAAACGTCCGAATTCCTGACCGCGTATGGAGAGCTTGACGCTCAGACACATTTCCAGCAACTCGTGGCATTCGCCAGAAAGGAATGCGAGGATTTGCTACAAGCTGTTCCTGTCAGAGTCAACAGAGAGGTGAAGAACGTCGCCATCAAAGGTCTAGTACACGGTCGAGTGAAGGGCTATAAATCTCTGGACACGAAATTCAAAAAGTTGAAGAATGACCCTGACTTCGATTTCGCACAAGAGGTCAAGAAAGGCAAAGCAATCTGCGAGCATACTCACATGGGCGACCTCGCCGCGGTTCGCATCGGACTATTCTTCCCCAACGATGTGGCCAAGGTTGAGAAGAAGATCAAACAGCATTTCGAGCAGACGCACATCTTTGGGCACATTAGACCCCTATATCGTACTGCTGCACCGCGTGAAACAGACATCGAGAATTACGGGCGCGGTCACTGGTGCGAGCAAAAGCCCGGCCAGCGTGTCGACTATTGGAAGTTCTCTGGATACGAATCATGGACGATGTTGGTCGAATGGAAGGACCCCACTCCCGAGCCCCTGGCGAAGCTGAGAGAGACACAGCCTAAAATCTTTGGTGAATCGCTCAAGTTCGAGATTCAGCTCGGGACAGTGGTCCTGCAGGCCTGGGCTGAAATACAACACGATATCTATTACAAGAATCCCCTTGCTATTCGGACGACACCGACCATGAAACGCATGATTGATTCCATCAATGGGCTGGCTGTCACCACTGAGATCGTACTCAACGAGTTGGACATAAGTCTGGAGCGTGCGAAGGAGGAGGCGATTGGGTTCGACCACCGACCGTTTCGAGACCCTGAGAAGCTCATGGACTGGTTCCAATCAGAGTACATTGAAGACATGGATAGCGCAGAGGCTGATGCTTGGAGAGACACGAACCTCGACGAGGTCGAAAATCTTCTCAATTTGCCTATGGAAAAAGGACCTCCCTTCCGACGTTATCTTTGCCCGAGTTTTCTCAAGACTCTCATTGTCAATCAAGAGTCTCACGTCTCTGCGGGTGAATCCTATAAAGAGAGATACATTTTTCCAGTTATCAGGATGGACATAGAAACTTTGGTGAATGAGCCTGATCCGCCTGCTTGGCTTCATACATGGCATGCAGAGCGTATTCGCGTAGAAGAAACGGAAAACGAGCGAGCGAAGAAGAGAGTGAAAGCATGGGAAGACAGATACAACTGGCATGCGAATGCAGATTTAATTCCTAGTTTCGACGAATTCATGGAGATGGATCTCGACGTCGAGTAGACATGCTCTTCACTTCGCTCGCCCAAGAACACTCTTCAACACCTTCAACAACGCCGCACTGGCATCAGGCCTCATCTCATGACTTCTCCAACATACCGTCCTGTCTGGTCTCAACAGCAGACATCCATCCTCCTCAATCTCTCTCTTCCTCTCCCAGTCACCATAGACGTCTTCCCAGTCTTGCCTCCAACCGATCGAATACGCGTTCACTACAACTCCAATGTACCTTGTCGCCTCATGCGCCGCCTTCTTCCACGCATCGCCACCCACGCCGGTCAGTAAGCAGAAAGCACCATGGCCTGCTAGATCGATCGTGCTGATCGGTGGAGAGGCAGGGCACTTCTTGTTGAGCCAAGCGTGTGGTAGTCGAGACCCAGGATACGTCGAAATCAGATGTTCCAAAACCTTGTTTCCCTTATGCTCCGGCGGCGCGTCCTTCTCATCCGCGACAGAGATCGCATTCGACTCATATCTCTGATTCATCTCGATTCCAATGCCTCCAAACTCTTGCGTCGTATACGCGATCGCCTCGTTCAACCTCTTCCTCCTTGCGCGTCCCTCTGGCGTCGCAGTAGACAGCTCTCCATGTTGGCGTTTTCGTTCTTCGACTTCTTTGGGTAGGACTCCCAGTGCATCCCAGACGGGGAGATGATCACGAAGACCTTGGTTTGCTCGTTGAATTACGCCTGCGCCGATAGGTTGTCGTTCGAGAGTGTATGAAGACAAGAGGGAAGAATCGGCGAGTCCGTCTTCGACGTAGGCAATTTTCCAGGCGAGGTTCCAGGCATCTTGGACGCAGGTATTAGAGCCGAGGCCGTTGAATGGTGGGTGTCGATGGACTGCGTCGCCGAGACAGAAGATTCGGTTGTTGGAAGGGGAGGAGTAAGTCTCTGCGACGGTTTCGTTGACAAACCATTTCGATGCGTCGAGGATCTTAATAGGAATTGAGTCGTCGCCGATGATTTCGTGGATGCGCTTGGTGTATTCGGCTGTAGTGGGTTGGACGGAGAAGTCTGAGAAGCCAGGTTCGGGGAAGACGATGAACATCCATTGATGCCACGGCTTTACCATTCTCACTAGAACCGACCACCCCCAAGGTGGATGTTCGAGTTCTGGAGTGAACACCCAATGTAAATTCCCCGTCCTCGTCTTCATATACTTCTCCAGATTCGCTTCGACCAGAATGTTCAACGCCAAACCCTGGCCCGGCAATTTCTTCAAGGGCAGATCCAATTGTCTCATGACTTGACTTCTCGCCCCATCAGCTCCGAATAGATACTTCGATCGAATCGTCCATGTCTGCCCAGTGAGATTATCCTTGATCGTCGACGTGATCGGCCCATCCGGCGTCTCCTGCTCAAACTTCACAAAACTCGAATCCCATCTTACCTTCCACCCCTTATTAACCGCATTCTGCACCAAAATCGGCTCCAACAACGTCTGCGGCAAATCCACATGTCGACACGGACTCGCCCCTTCATAATCCCCTTTCCGATCCGGTTGATTCCCCCAAGAATATATCCTCCCAAACTCTTCTCCCGTCATACTCCGACACCAACGAGTGTGGGTCATGTTGTCTCCTGGCGTGGCATTCCGAATAGCGTCTTCTTCGAGACCTATATCGCGTAGACATTCCAAAGCGGCTGGGTTGGTTATGTGGGCGCGGGGTTCCTTCGCGGTTCCTGGGGCGGAGGCGATGATGATTCCGGAGAGGTTGTAGGAGGAGAGAAAGGAGGCTAGGGAGGCGCCTGCTGGTCCGGCTCCGATTATTAGGAAGGGGGTTTCGATTGGAGTGTTTGGAGGATGTTCGCCATTGGGTTGTGCCATTGTGGGAAGATTGAGTTTGTGTGAAGAGCAATTGAGTTCGAGAAGGAATGAGATACTTATGATGTTTGGAAGAGTGGAATCCCTAGGTGACACAACGGTTCCTGCAGAATTCCTAGAGGAGCATGATTACTGCAGCAAGTACTTCTTGTTGTTGATGATGCTTAGAAGAAGGTCCACTAGGTTGATGTACGAATGTTGTTGGAGTGGAGAAGCAAGCTTCGGTCGACCGGGGTATGTCTGCTAATTAGCTGGCTTTTTCTTTTCGGTACATCAATTCGGTTTGCAGACGCAGCAGAGTGCTGCAATTATTGAAGTTTTGCGAGATTTAGATGGTGTTGTCGCGGGATGATGCGAAAATGGCAGGTGCGAAAGTCTTGGCATGTGAGTGAGTGACTTCGTTGCACACCTTCGATATCCCAACCATCTTCGCCGACTCAGCTGCAGTTTAAAGACTTCATATATTTTTTCTTAGCCCTGACTTCCATCCAATCAGCGGCTAGCAACTCGCACTAGTGGTTTAATGTTCGTGTCCACCCAACTTCGAACACTGTGACACACGACTAATGGAATTCAGGGTAAAATTGGCCGTTGCCATCACAGCATGCTCGGCTAGCTCCGCGTTCGATTCGCGGCTAGTGCAGACAATTTTTCTCTTTTTGGGCTTTCGAATGCTCCAAAAATCATCTCAATAGCTCGCATATTGGCCGAGATGTCGATCGATGAAGTTTTTCGGGAGACCACGTCTTTTTGCATCGAGGCAATGAATTCTTGCTCGGCCTAATGAGGCCCTCGCGCAGAACAGATCAGATCAAGGGCTTTCTTTTGAGCCATCAATTGTCCTCATAGCAATTGTGGCAGCTGAGATATCGTCGTCCCAAGTTAGGACCCGTAACGCCATCAGGATGTGAAAGTGGAATTTGGAGCAGCTTTGTGGAAGGTCTTGACTCGCAAACATTATTTTGATCGTCTGCCAGACCTCAAAGAAGGCTTGAAAGGGCGCCAGACTGAGCTCATGCAGAAAGCTTGGCGTGTCACGGTCTCAAAATAAGAAATCGGGTTGACAGCATGATATGGAATTTCCGGTTCGGCGAGCATGATTGCTACTGGAGATCGGCAGCTCTCAAGCCTTTCAGGTTTCTTGATGCCATTGATGTCCTTGCTGTTTGGTCGCCTCGGCTAGGGCCTACGGCATGAGGTCCCGGTGGTTCTGATATGCTATCCAGCCAATTTTTCGGGAATGAATTGCAGTCGTTGGCGACACGGTGCTCATTTAGTAGATCGTTGCAGCCCGATTGCCTTGGGTAACGGCAATGCATGAGCTGAAAGCATCTACCAGATTCACTTCGTATCTTCATGTTCAGGCAGCTATTGACGCCTTTCATTCGAGACCGCGACATCTGCTTGAACGTATCGTTGCTGCTCGCAACCCGTCAGAGGTGCCAAAGCTTCCCAATGCGACTGCCGATACGATCGGTGGAGGAGAGCAGTGTGGGAGTCATGAAGCGATTGTACATGTCTAAGTTGAATCAGTCATGGCACTCGAAAGCATTCCAGGAAGCCAATGATGAACCGTTCCGTGGATGATAATGATGGCCTCTTCTTCAGCTAGTTGAGGACAGTAGGGGCTGTTCCATTCATCATTGCAAACTCGAAGTCCTGTCCTTCAAGCATGGCTCCTTGGTAGGCTTGCGTATACGAACTCTCCTGGAAAATTTCGAGAGGATGCTTCGCCATCTCTGGATGCTCAGTGTTATGGATACTCCGGTCGAAATAAGGGTGGCCGGAAAGCGATACGCACACGATCTCAGTCAAACCACAAAATTTGCATTAGCGACGATCATGCCATATGCAAGAGCTTGATGAAGATGCTGTGTAAGTAACGAGTCAGGAGTGATCGAGCGGCCTCTTTACACATCCGTTAGCTGCCGCAATTCAAAGGCCAATCAATCCGCGGTGGTCTCCATTGTAACACAGGCTTCGGAGGTCATCCGAAGACATGAACTAGTGTCCTGCGAGGTGCAGCCAATCTGCTCAAGATACGCGTCGATGCGTGGAGTTCGCTTCCGTTGCGATCGTAACACAGCGTTTTGCTGTTCATGCGGACGTGAGTTAGCGGCCATGGATGCATTGCCAATGGGTAGGACTATCCGGATCCGCTGCCTAGACCGGAGCTCGCCATTGAAAGCATTTTGCTCGGAGTATTTCTCAACATAGTCTCAGCATATCTCTAAGTGCTATCGACGTCTGAATGAAGAAAACATGAAGTTGATGTTGTCTGTCCTCCCAATTCTCAACGGCCATTCTCCCGGATCAGATTGTCGATCTCCCGCTCCGTCCTCTCTTGCCTCCCGCTTTCACGGCACAACGGCACCATCCAACACGCATCCCACTCAACACCGAGCACCTCCATCCTGGTAATCATCACAAATATGCAGGACGTCACTGCAGGATGCGCTGGGAGGATGCCACTCCTCTGCCGCTTTTCTTTTTGAATTCGAACCACTGCTAGACGGCTCTGAACCAACGTGCTTCTGGCTTTGGTCTGTCGAAGGTAGGATTGGGCTCCGCCAGATGCCGCGTGGGAGGTGATGTTCAATATGGATGGAGTTGATGATGTAGGAGGATTGATGGTAGGATTGATATAACTAATATCTAGACTCTTCCTACTCCTCGCTATTCAGCACAGAACGAATTGACGACAGACGAAACTCGCACGACACCGCCAAAATGAAGCTCCTCCTCCCCATCAGCGCCCTCCTAGCGCTCACATCCGCACAAGCCTCCCTCTCAGCATCCCAAACATCCAACCCAGCCTCTGCATCCGCTTCCTCCTCTGCCGCCGCCGCCGCCTCATCTTCGTCTCTCACGACCAGCGCATCGCGTTCTATGAGCTCAAGCATGAGCTCAACAGCCTCGGGATCCGAAGCGACTGGGACAGAAGGATATACGAACAACACGTCCGGATCTTCTGGATCAGGAGATGCTGGTGGAGGGACGAGTGGTGGGACTGGATCGTCGAGTGATGCTGGAAGAGTTGGTAAGTTTAGATCGATATAAAGATGAGTATGGAGGAGTTGTGCTGATGTGTTGCGAAGAGTATTCGTTGCTTGGGTCAGTGGTAGTTGGCGCAGGAGCTCTTGTCGTAGCTGCCATGTTATAGATATTTGAAGAGATGGGGAGCAATAGGACGCAAGATTGGCGATTTAGGTAAAAGAGCATATCAAAGGGAGTTTGGTAGCGTGATGAGAATCTTGGGTGAAGATGCCAATAATAACAGTCGCGACCAGGCGCGAGGATTTTTAGATGTGTATATGTACAATTCACACCTGTATGCTGCCAATGCTTCCAGAACGCCCTGTCGCTCTGCTGTCGTTTGCTTCCAACACATGCAAAAAGTGAATTGGCAAGAAGTACGCGCCGGGACTTCGGCCCCGCGCCAGAAGTGACGACCCAACGCGCTCTCCAGATTTCAATCGACGACCGCGCTTCTCACGCGTCAACCCCTCCTAAATATTACGACTTCCCAAACAGAGTGATGGATCAAGATACAGCCAAGAAACGAGAGTGGAATCGTGGCCCAATTGCCGACCTCTTCCCTCGCATCCCCGGCCCAGCGCTCGAACGCATCCTCGACATCACAATCTCCAAAAACTACACCTACAACCTTTCCATCTCCAAACTCTCCAACGCAAAACGATACACTTCCATCGTAGTTGCACACGTCCGACACGCTTATTCCGATTACGACAAGCTTCTCTCTCAGAAAGTTGAGAGGTTCGAGGCAAGGAAACGGACTGGACCGGCTGTGCTGAAAGTTCTGAGGGAATGGTGTCCGTTTGATGCGGACAATGAGGTTTTGCAGAGATGTTTTGAGGCGACGCTTTTGAGACCGGAGGAGAGAGACCCGAACTGGGATCCGATGGATGTTGATGAGGATGGGGAGTCGGATGTTGAAATTGCTGATGATCCGATGGATCTGGATTGAAGGCGTTTCTCCCTTGGCCTTTCTCGACCTTTATGGAACGTCTAAAATGCCCGAGACGAAGTCAAACAGCTGGCGGCGCCTTCTGGGGCCAGTCTGGTTTTCCGCACGTCTTGCCTGGAGCCTGTGCGCTCTCAGCGAAGCGACATGTCGCAGGCGTGCCCAAAACAGTGGGGGCGTGGCCAAAACAGTGGGAAGAACGAGCTACCTTCTTCAATCGGGTGAGGTCGATTTTGTCTCCTCGCTACTTCCGTTTGTTTGAGCCCAGGCCTTATCGCCTGCTTGGAGATCTTCAGCTTCGACTGTATAGCCTTCAGTGGAATACTCTTGAGTAACCTCCGCCTTGATATCTGCAGGCGATCGATCGGTCGTTCTTTGCAGGTACTCTGCAATGCTCTGCTCGGAAGGCTTGATATGCAACCAAACCTCGTCTCCACTTTGTGGTGCGCGACCATGCCGTTTGTTCTCCTTCCGCTTCAAGGAACGGAACATCGATGGCGAGATCCGGTACATCCACTCGTGCCGAATTCTTAATCTCGCAGCAATGTACTTTTCTTTCTTCGGCTTCAGCATCTCCTTCGTCGGGATCTTTTCCAGGGGATTGAGGTCAGACTCGAGAAGATTCTCGTTCTTGTAAGCTCTGTTGACTTGTGCCAATTCTTTGGGAAGCGTCTGGCTGAGGAACTCCAAGCTAGCGTTGATGTTCAGATCAAGAGCTCGGCGTGGATTGGCCATCATCTTCAGGAAGAAGGAGCATACGTTGGGATAGAGAAGGGAGAAGTCGCTTTGCGAGACGTGCACAGTCCCGCGAAGAGTCAGCAGCCATGAAGGACAGGACTTCGGCTCACTTTGCGCCTCTTTGACCAGTGATTCCACGAGCTCGAAGTTCGACGGCCAGTAGGTGAAAGCTTCGCTGTTGATAGCTATTATGGGGGCGTGAATGCGGTTGCAGGGTTTATCATCGTCAACCGGTCTCGTCCCAGCACCCCAGATGTCATAGATGATACCTTGCGAGATGTAGTCGAATCGATCGTTCTGTCTAAGTATCTCTGTCGTAGTAGCCCCGCCAAAACTGTGTCCACAAGCAGTGACATGAGTGGTCTTGATTTTGTTTTTCCAGCGAGACCAGTCGACGCCTTCCAGACCGTGTTTACTGGAGCCTTTGTAGCCCGCTTTACGGAGGTTGCGGTCCGCAATCATCTTGCCATTTCCAGCCTCCAGCTCACAGAGCACACTGTAAGCTTCCTCCAACTCGGCCATGCGAAGGTCGATCTGTGCTTTTCGAAGATCGCTATCAACACCTTTGTCGTTATTTGGAGAAGTGTCGAACGGATTTCCTTTTGGAAAGATGTAGTCGATGATCGCAAACCCTTGTTCCTTTTCGTAGTGATGGTGGTCCAGATCGCCGCGTCTCTCCAAATCAGTAACGGTACCCTCACCATGCTTCGCGTGGTTTATGTATGTCCTGGGACCAGAGCCGTCTCGGTGCTCCACGGCGACTACAATGAAACCGTAGCTAGCGAACTCTCCACACACTGACGAATACATCGTTCTTGTGCCGCCGAGGCCGTGGCTGAAGAGAATTACGGGGAATACAGGCTCATCTGGGGCACCTGGAGGCTTCTCGCCATTCTCTTGCTTCACATCTAGGCCTTCAACCTTCGTATCGACTGCAGGGGCCCAGTAGTTCGCAAGCGGCGCATTTCGAAAGGCAGGCAGCTTCGTAAACATGGTGGGCAGGAACACGGGCAGTGCGAGCGGGCCTACACCTGCAAAACGACCATAGCCTTCCGCAATGCTCATTCGCGGGCGGCCAAGCCATAATTCTCTCGAGAAACGGCTACCTTTCTTGGGAAGCTTTGTTTGTTGATCGATCGATGCCGGGTAGTAGATGGTCATAAGCACAGTCTCAAGCTGCAAGATGTGCCGCTTGTTGCGCGTAATGTGGGAGAATGACCGCGGATTCGAAGCAGGAACTTCTATCTCCATAGTTCCAACGGGATAGGGTCCAGTGTATGTCGGCAGTGATTTTGCCGGGATGTAGGATTGATCGCGCCATCCTCGAGGTGGTCTCTTTTTGGGCTTCTTCGCATGTGGGATTTGAGAAGTGGTCTCTCCACCCAACTTCGGATGCTTCATGGAGGGCATCGTTTGCCGTGTTCAGCGACTCCGCCGTGAGACAAACAGTGCGTCCAAATGCAGGGAATCGGAATGCCTATGTAGGCAGTCGTTTAAGGTTGTCGATGCCAATGCGGCTGAAGCATTTTGGAAGGTCGCCACCGATGTGCCGCCGTCTTCCGGTGTTAGCAGTATCGTTGGGAGGCCATAGCAATGGTAGTTGTGTGGTTCTGCAGGAGGTCCGCGGCGTAGTTGGGATGAAAGATGGCCCAGTCTGGCTACGCGGCCGGCGCAAACAAATGCTCGTAGCGTGGGAAGCACGCAGAGTGACGTGGTGGGCTCAGGGCTGCGTTCACATGAAGAATGGCAGCTTCGTCAACATGAACGTACCCTTTTCATGAAAGAAATTGTGTGTAGAGATCTATGCTGTGAGCGGCAGAATCAGATAACAACGAGCCTTCTTCAATTGCACGCTGATGTCTATCCTCACTTCCATCTCCATCGCGACTTCCTTGTGATGCCATGTCCCGTGCTGGCGCATACGCACGAAAGCTTATTTCCTATCCTGGGAAAGGTCAATGCGCTGGTCTCGGTCCCTCACTTCCACCTTCCACCGTCTCGACTCGCGACTGACTCTCGCTCTCACTGAACAATAACACCTCGACAGCACACGTCCGCCCTCCAAACAATCGCTGGACCAACACCGCCGCCATGGCTCAGCGTGCGCCGTTCCCCGACAACCCTGAGGAGTTCGACGACGATTCGCGCATCTCGTATTCGAAGACCGCTCAGACCTACGTTCTGGAAGATGAGGACGGCGACGAGTGGGAGTGGCTCTCGGGGCCAGCGAAGTGGAGTAAGACGGTACGCATATCCAGGATCCTGTCCGCCATCTAAGTGTTAGAAGACGAACAGGCGCTGGCCTGCGTCCCACATGATATCTGCCATTTGAATGCCGCTCTGGCCACGACATACCTCTGACATGATGCCCGGCGCATTAGATGGACGAAGCTCTTATGAAGCAACAAGCCGAGATCTACAAGGTTCAAGGCGTCGACGAGGAGGCGCCTGCCCTTGACCCGAGCAAGAAGCGTAAAGCTGCCCAGCAGGACGACGTGAGGATACCCGAACGATGTTTGAAGTGAAGGCTCGAGCCTCCTGACCATACGCAGCCAGATACCAAGAAGAAAGCCAAAGCCACTGCCTCTGCCACTGGAGCCGCCGCCGAGCCGAAGCCACGCCGGAGCACTGCTGTTTTCGTTTCTGGTCTTCCACAGGATGTCGAGGTTGACGAAGTTAGGGATGTTTTCAAGAAGTACGGCATGATTGCTGAGGGCGCCGACGACAACGAGAAGCGTATCAAGCTTTACAATGACAAGGACGGCAACTTCAAGGGCGAGGCCTTGATCAGTGTGTCAACACCTGTAGCCATGTGCCTACAACAAGCTAACCGGGACCAGTTTACTTCCGCCCAGAGTCGGTTGAAATGGCCGTTCAGATGCTCGACGGATTCGAGTTCCCTCGCGATCCGGAGCTTCCCACCGGAGTCATCAGTGTTGCTGAGGCAGACAGCTCATACAAGCGGCACAAGGATGACCAGGTTGCAGAGGATCGATCCACTTCTGCGCGCGCAAAGCCCAACAAAGCCAAAGCAAAGAAGAAGGCAGAGGAAATGAACAGGTGACATGCTCGGTTAGGATTTGGAGATGGAGCTGACTTATTCCGCAGCCGCCTTGCTGACTGGTCCGACGACGAGCCATCGACAATGCGCCAAACGTCCTCCCGCTACGACAAGGTTGTCATTCTCAAAGGCGTCTTTACCCTCAAGCAGCTCGAGGAAGACCCTGAGCTACTCGATGACCTGATGGAGGATATGAAGGAAGGTGCTCAGCCATTTGGTGAAGTCAAGAACGTCACTATCTTCGACCAAGAGCCCGACGGGGTTGTCACGATCCGCTTCAGCAATGCCACCGCGGCCTCCGCATGCTGCGAAGTCATGGACGGTCGGCTTTTCGATGGCCGACACCTAGAAGCCAGCATTGCGGATGGCACTGAGAAGTTCAAGAAGACTTGGAAGAAGAGCAGTGACAAGGATGCCGAGGAAGAGAAGCGATTGAAGGAGTACAGCAATTACATTGAGGGCAAACACGGTGAAGGCGAGGCCAATGGAGGCGCCAATTCTTGAGGAGAGGATGGGAGCTATTCACGGCCTACCATCTCGTTCGCGTCAAAATTATGAGGCGAGACATCTTTGAAGTGAGTGCACATTGCACTACTAGAGCAAGCAGGATCAGCGATCAGGAACATCCAGGATGAAGAAGCTGGGGATTGGAGACGAAGCTGGACATGAATGCTTGCATTGATTGCCATGAGACTAGCACAGCTACAGCTTGCAGCAGACACAGAAGAGACAGCTCTGAGCTGCGCGATAGTCGCCAGCAAAATAAGGAAAACGTCCGTCATGAGTACACCCGTCCCAGAAGAAACCGATCGCTGGCCGCCCATAGTCCCGTTGCTCCCAAAGCGCCTCGGAACCGTTCTCCTTGCGAAGAAGTATTCATCTGTCAATCCTTGGTATCTCCATCGTTCCTGCTCTTGACATCCCGTATATCGTCGCACCTGACCATGTCGGATTCTAGCCGACATCAGAGCTCTGACATTGCCCGTACTGTACAGAAAGTCGATCCACGCGTTAAACCATCCATGCTCTTCTTCAAGACTCGAAAACAAGGACCGTTTCGTTTACTGCGCATGCGGCACAGGACTCACGGGACTCCTGTCCGACTCGCGACTAAAAGTCCTCATAGGGAAATCTTGCGTCTGCGCATACACCCCCTGGTTCTTCTCCATACTCATCGAATGGCCATTACTCCTGAGAGGATGCTGTCCCTGTCCCTGACCTCTCGGGGAGAAAGGAACCTGACTCGTCCGGGACATACTCCTAATACTTCGTCCGTCGGCGTCAGTTTCAGGGTACTCTTCACCGTCGATGATATCGTGGGGTTTTACGTCTCGGACCAGCTCGACGTAATCGTAAGCGAATTCGCCGATTTCTGCGTCGTCGATGCCGATTTCTTCGGTTTGGAGGGAGGCGCGGAGTTTGAGGGCGGGGAGGAAGCGGGAGAGGAAGGAGAGGAGGAGGAGGATTAGGGAGGTCATGGTGAAGGAGTAGGCCATTCCGGTGACGGAGTCGGCGAGTTGGATGGCGAGTTGGATCCAGTGGTGGTTGAGCCAGCCGCCTGGGATACGAGTGTAGCCGTCGAGGGCGGCGATGTAGTCGGCGGCGAAGAGGCCGGTCAGAAGGTTGCCGATGACGCCTCCGATTCCGTGCACGGCGAAGATGTCGAGTGCGTCGTCGGCGCCGATCCAGTATTTCAGTTGGGTGGCGAAGTTGCAGCCGATTCCAGCGCAGAGGCCGTAGACGATTGCGGACCAGGCGGGAACGTAGCCTGAGCCGGGTGTGATGGCCACCAAGCCGGAGATGACTCCTGAGCAGAAGCCGACGGTGGACCACTTCTTTTCGAGGCGGTAATCGACGAGACACCAGGTGATGCCGCCTGTACAGGCTGCGAGGTTAGTGACGAGGGCGGCCATGATGGCGCGGAGGTTGGCAGAGAGGGCGCTGCCGGCGTTGAAACCGAACCAGCCGACCCAGAGGAAGACTGTGCCGATGACGATGTGGGTGACATTGTGAGGACGGTAGTTGAGTGCATGGGTGCCGTGCCCTGTTCGCTTGCCCAAGATGTATGAGTAGGCGAGAGCTGCTGTGCCGGAGGAAATATGGACAGGTGTGCCGCCGGCGAAATCGAGACCGCCGAGTCTGAAAACCCAGCCGTGAGGGTTCCAGGTCCAACAAGCGATTGGGTCATACACGATCGTCGTCCAGATGAACATGAAGATGACGCAGGGAAGCATGCGGCCGCGCTCAGAGACGGCGCCGACTGCGAGGGCGACGGTGATTGCAGCAAACATGCCTTGGTAGACGCAGAACATGAGATCTGGGATGCGTGCGCTGCCGACGCTGGGTTGGGCTAGCACGTTGCGCAAGCCGAAGTTGTCAAGGTGGCCAATGAAGGGGCCGGCGTTGTGCGAGAAGGCGAGTGAGTAGCCCCAGAAGAACCACTGGAAGCTGACGACTGCAGTTGCCATAACTGAGAGCCATATCAAGGAGAGTGCGGATTTTCGTCGCGCGAGGCCTGAGTAGAAGAAGCTGAAGGTGACGGTCAGTGAGCGACAGCCAAGTAGACGGTCCTTGAAAGCTTACCCGACGCCTGGAATCATGAGAAGAACGAGCGCGGTGGCTGCAATCATCCATGCGATGTCGCCGGACTCGTAGAAGACATTGAGGTTCTGCTTGAGCGAGTCGCCGCCAGTTGGCGTGGTGCCGTTGTATTCAACGAGAGGTATTGAGTCCACGGCGCTGCCCGAGTCGGCGAACGACATGTTCGCGGTGTTGGTGTCGTTGGTCTCAGCGATGTGCGAGGTGTCTGATGATGTTGATGGTTGGTGGCAAGAGCCTCAGCGAAGAGGTCTTGGGTGTTGGCTTTCTCGACTGAGTCGACGGCGGCGTTTGCGACACCAGCGCTGGAGAAGGCCCAACCTCACATGCGGCGTGTTTGTAGCTGAGGTCGGATGAAGTGAAGTGAAGTCCGCGGGTCCGGGCCGAATGGCTTCTAGTTCTCTGCACGTCTTCAGGTCGTCCCACGGTTCCACCCACACCTAGCACTGCGGCGAACGGCGCTGTTGAACTGCTGTGTGGTTGATCGTCGAAAGTCCCCGGTTGCTGAGAGAAAGTCAACGGATGAATGTTTGGAGATGGACAGCAGAGGGATGTTGGGTGCCGAGGAGCTGCAACGCTTCCTTCAACCGCCCACCCGGCTGCACTTTGGCATTTAGAGACGAAGGAAGATAGTAAGATACAGCTATTTGTGGCTGAATCTCGAACGGCGAGATGACGAACGACCTGCCTTTCTGCAGCACAGTCCGAAAGAGGCGCATAAATAAGGAGATTCTGCCCCCACATGCCCAAGATACTCATAAGATACAAACAGGCCCATCGTGTGCCCAGCAGCCCAAGACGTCGGTTGCACTGTGATGCTTCAACTAGAGTCTTGACGCATCTGCAGCACACTGCGCCGTCCGCGCCTCTCAGCATTCAATCGCTGGAGTGCCGGGGTCGAATGGGCTGGCGAGGGCATATTTGGTGGTGAGAGATCGGAAGGCAGGCCAGGAGAAGTGAGAGGGTGAGAGTGGATCTCCGGGCAGCTGTCAAAACTCAAGTGCGGACCACTCCCGCCTTATCGCGCTCCCTGTCACGAATGCCCGCCGTCCAATCAGCAGCTCGCATTCATCGTTCCTGGCAGACGGCATCTACCGCAGCCACGGATTCGGGATGGCGGCCGCTGCAGGTGAAAGGTCCGTTCACGCCTCACTTGCTGAGGAAGCAGGTCCGGCCACATCTTCACATCCACTCTCTCTAGTCCATACCACCTCCCGATGCTTCCGATGCTGCACGAAGAAGCATTTCACATCACTAACACGAGCTTCTCCGCCCGACTGCTAGAGACCAAGCTGCGATGATCAGAAACAGCACCAGCTCGCCATCACCGTCGGAGAAGCTGACGATACTTGGAGCTCTCACCTATAGGGGAGCAGCCATCGACGAAGACGAGATGCAAGCTTCGCATAAGCACGAAGGATCTCACAGCACCCGGGGAGAGACGCCATCGCGGCATGCTGCAGGTACGAACAATTTCTCCCATTTGCTGCGAGCAAAATGTGAGATCGTATGCGCGATTCACGATTTCTATTCCTATCTTTGTTACGACTGCTATCTCCACCACCAACACCACCAGCTCATGAGACGGCATCTTCCACATTGGTGATCAGATAACATGTGCTCGGCATGCCGCCCACGCCGATTTGAAACACTTGCAAGCACGCGAAACGGCACGTAGCGCGCACGCTAACCTGGCATGTATTTGATTGCTGCTGTTGAAGATCAACGGCTGTACTGATCACTTCCCCGAGGTTCGTTCGCAGGCTCGGCCAGACTGCAGTGCAGCTACAGCTTCGATGGCTCTCACATTGCATGTCTTCTCCATGGGGAAATATCATCAAATCGCGGGAGAACATGTTCATCCGAATCAGCATGATGGCGCCTGGAACCTCCGCTGGACTGGAACTCAGCAACACCGCATACATCAGCCCGAGTGACTTCTAGAAGTGGCAAAATACCATTTGACCCGGATCTTGAATGATCAATGTCAACCCATTTGGAATACAATTTCAGCCAGCATGCATTCGCAAACATACATCCGGTATAGTGGCGTTCGACACACCTCTGATTGACCATGGCAGCAGTAGTCCAAGAGGGGTTGATACAGCATGCTATCCTGCCTCATGAACATCAGTCCTCCATCCAATTGAAGCCGGGCTCGAAGGCATGGAATCGTTGATCAATTGCAAAAGAACTTCTTCTAGCCCCTTGCGTTCACCACGACCAGTCCACAGAGCACTGGCCAGTATTGCGATACACAAGATAGTCTCGCAAAAGAATTTGCTACACACTTGGAGGTAGTTCCGGGATGCTGTGGCTGCCATTTTAAAGCTTACAGGGATGCTCTTGAGCTGCTCGGCATAGCTCATGCACGAACAGATACTATCGATCGCGATTGGCCCGGTACATGCAACAAAGACTGTGATGCTTTTGGGTTTGCGGACCAACGAAGGCGCGCAGAAAATGATCACAACTTCACAATCCATGTCCGAAGATATCGTCAAGCAGGGCATGAGTGCTGATCATCATAGAAGAGCGCCCTCGTAGATAGGCCTTTGGCAGCGACGACATGCCGGCAAGTACGCGCGAACAGTAGGACACAGGCATTGCAAACTTGTTTTTGATATGAGCTACTGATACACTGATGGTCCAAACTGATATTCCTTCATTTCTGTTATAGCTCACTTCATATGCTTCCTCAGCAGCACATGCGCCAGCGCATACACAACAACACCAAACGCACACATTCCAGAGATGACCCCGAAGCCCAGCAAGTACTTGGGTGAATCCTTCTCCGGGAACAAGTACGCTCCGTATATCTGAGCGAGGTTCCCCAGAGCATTGACCAAGGCCAGCGAGACTGCTCTCGTCTCTTGGGGCATCGATCCGAAGGTACTGGAAGCGTAGCTCAGCGCGCATCCGTTTGTGGCCCATAGACCCATTGCCATGAAGACCAGCAGCACGTATCTTGCAGTATAATTGTAGACGGCGCATACGATTATACTGCAAATCATTGAGATCGACAACCAGACGGCAATGATGGCTCCACGATTGTGTTGGTACTTATCGCTGAAGTACCCTGTGAAGACGACAGCCACGAAGGCACCTAGATTGGTCAGCTTCAAGGCTTAATCTTACGGGACGCGTTTGACTCACCTCCATAGATTGGCACTACCATGTACTGAGCCATGTGTGAGGTATAGCCCAGTCCTTCGACCAAGGTGGGATAGAAGTATGAAAGTGTTGACGATCCTACGATCACCATATATCCAGCAACCATCAACCACATCTGCCATGATACCACGGCTTGCTTGAGTGCTTGCAATGAGGAGAGGCGGTTGTCCTCGCTGCGGTGCGTGACGTCGTCAGATTCTAAGCGTTGGATGGCGATCTCGCGCTCGCGAGGCGTGAGGCGCTTGGTGTTGGATGGAAAGTCAGGGAGGATGAAGAGCGAGAGAATGGACCAGCCGACCGTTGCGGCACCTTCAACAATGAAGAGCCATCTGGAAACAGTCAGAAGTGTCCCGAATCGATATAATTAATCTCTCATGATGCATACCTCCATCCTCGGATACCGTATCGGCCTTCGAGGTTGCCAGTGATGGCACCTGCAATGATACCACCGAAAGCTCCGGAGAGCACCGCTGCGGAAATGTACACTGCGAATCGCTTCGATTGTTCGGCCTTCTTGTACCAGGAGGAGAGGATCAACAGAACACCAGGCGCAAAGCCTGCCTCAAGCACTCCAACGACGACGCGCAGCGCAACGAGCTGTTGGTAGGTCTCGACTTTGGCCATGCAGCAAGTGACAATTCCCCAGAGACCCATGATCGTTGGCAGGAAAATCGAGGGCTTGGTCTTGGAGAGTATCAAGTTGGACGGAACTTCGAAGAGCACGTAGGTGATGAAGAAGACGATTAACGAGATGGAGTATTCGTTGGAGTCCATGTCGAGGTCTTCTGTCATTCCAGCGATTTTGGCGTTGCCGATGTTGGTTCTCTGTCACCAAATCAGCCATATGTCCGGCAATAGTCATTCAAATTCGATATACTTACGTCCATGTAGGACAACAAATACATCACCCACATCGTTGGCAGGAGGTATAGATCGATCTTTCGAACGAGTGCCTTCTCTTCAGCTGCCCGACCCTCATCGTGGATGCTGCTGCTCTCTTCGACGAACTCAGCATCGTTCTGCTTGACGTCTTCCATCGACGACGACATGATGGGCTGATCAGTTTGTTGTGGCGGACCGTCCTGGTTGTTGTTCATCAACGATGTATGGGTATGTAGTAAAACTCTGCTGAATGATCAGGGGGCCCAACAAGCGAAGGCGGTAAACAACAAGCACGGTCAACCCGGTTGAAACGGAGAGGAAGTCTCTTCGACCACTTCCTACGTCTTTTCACATTGATCATATACACTCCTCTCCGGATTCACCTGCCGTGCCCTCTGACGATGGCTTGAGGTATTCGGTACACCCGCTTCTTGGAGGATGCTGCCCACTAACCCGCTCGTGGAGTAATGCTTGGAGCCTCCGCGTGGCCAGCTATCGGTTCCCCATGGCGAGGATGTCGGAGACCAGGATGCACGTAAAAGAGCAGACCACTCATGACTGGGGTATGGGATGCGGTCTTCCTGTTTGGGTCAGGTACTGGTGGCAGGCCGAAGAAACGGCATAGACTGATCGGGCTTGGACGGGCCGATGCTCGTGGCGAGGCACATGAGCATCTCTCATGCTCAGCCGCAGGAGGGCACGGGCCAGTGATATTACGTGAAAGGCCGCTTGGGTCAATACGCTTGCCCATCTCAGACTCTCCGACCGTCTGGAAACGAGATAAAAGTCGAAAGCTACTCTCGAGACTCGTCTCGCGACATGTACTGTGCCTGAACACCCCCGCTTCTAAAATCAACACTACCACAACGTCAACGCACGTCAACCTTGCACACGACAGGTCTTGGTTCCACGTGGAGTTCACTGGACGACATGATGTCGATCGGTTCAGCTGCCACGCCGCTCGCGCACGAGACGAAGAGCCGTGAAGCTTCCTTCTCTTCGTTCCGGCTGTCCTTGAGGCTCCATCTCTGAAACGTTTTTGGCCACCAAGCACTTGCATCGCAGCCAAGCTATACCGATAGAGAGCCATTCGGTCCTACTCCAAAATACTGAGGAAGTATTTAAGTCCTGACATCTTTCCTGACTAGCTTGTAAGTCCCTTCTCTCCTCTTCGCCAATCTACCTTAATCTGTTTCAAAAACAGACAGCTCACAATGGTCAACGCAGTCTCTTACGACGCAGGAGCGTCAAACGGCAACACAATGGAAGACACTGAGCCAATGCCAACCCTCACCACCCTCCCACCTCCCAACTTCGACTTCCAAATATCCCTCAAGGACAAAATCATCGCCATCACCGGCGCCAACAGAGGTATCGGCCTCGGCATCGCGGAAGTATGCCTCGCAAACCAAGCCAAGACCGTCTACTCGCTCGACCTCATGGACCCCTCAGAAGACTTCGAAGCCCTCGCCAAGAAGAACCCCGGAAAGTTCAAGTACAAGCAAATGGACGTCACCAAGGAGGAATCTGTCAAGAAGGCTATTGATGAGATCGTCGCTGAAGAGGGAGCTATTCACGGAATGATCGCCAACGCCGGAATGACAAAACACCAGCCTGCGCTGGACTTCACATTGGACCAAGTCAAGCAACTCTTCGAACTCAACGTTTTCGGGGCGTGGAACTGTGCTACAGCTGCCGCGAGGAAATTTATCGAACTTGGAATTAAGGGATCTATCGTGTTTACTGCTTCCATGACGAGTTACCGACCGAACCGCGCTGCTCCTTCAGCGCCGTATGGAGGCACCAAGGCGGCTGTGAGGAATATGACACATACGCTGGCGATGGAGTGGGCGAAGCATGGGATCCGGGTGAACTCCATTTCTCCCGGTTTCGTGAAGACCGCGATGACTTATTATGTTGAGAGGGCGCCGGATTGGGATTTGAAGATGCAGGTACGTACAAGTCTTCCGAATGGAGTGACGATGAAGTGGATGACAACTGATGGTTTGACAGTACTACGGCGGTATGCCTCGATTGGCTCTCCCTCAAGAGCTTGGTGGCGCTTATGTCTACCTTCTCTCTGACCAAGCGAGCTACACTACTGGTATCGATATCCCGATTGCTGGCATTGTTGGAGCTTGGTAGAGGATCGAAAGGGGCAAAAATCAGCCGATTGCGGTGTAGAGCACGACTACGAGAAAGTCACGGCCGAACGAAAAAGGACAGTGAGAAGAGAAATAGAGGAAAGACGACTTGGACATGGGTGGCGTCTGAGGATACATTCCAGATACAGCGAATTTGGAAAGCTAGAAATGATCCCATGTTGAATGCATATCTGTTGGCAAGAGTTGCTTTCTCGTGTCAAAGGCGCATTCCCATGGTCTACGCTGGCCTTGAGAAGCCGCACGACAAGATGAGCAGTAAAGAACTTTGAACAAAGTCAGTGATTGATGTCTTTTCGCTCAGTGACAAGAAGATACATCTGCAGGCTCATCAGTCTCCTACAGCTTTGAACGACAAAACCGCTTTCGAAAGTGCCTCAGCAGAGAGCGTCTCCCAACTCAACC
Organism: Pseudocercospora crystallina; assembly: GCA_003666085.1. Classification (NCBI taxonomy): domain Eukaryota; kingdom Fungi; phylum Ascomycota; class Dothideomycetes; order Mycosphaerellales; family Mycosphaerellaceae; genus Pseudocercospora; species Pseudocercospora crystallina. The sequence continues at coordinate 56,098 of QQNG01000074.1, read as the reverse complement.
ACCCACGTCAGTCAACCATCCAAACTCTCCTCGTCCAAGCTTTCCAAAAGAAGAACCCGACACTCTCGCTATTCTCTCCGAGACTCTCCAACAAATCCCGCAACCCAAGCACTTGTCCCTCGATCAAGAAAAAAGAGCCGCATGTGAAGCCCGTGACGCCCCCAGTGTCTCAGTCCCCATACCCCTATTACTGCTACCCTGTAACCTCTATGCATGCAGCACTATCCGCACCTGCAGTAGCCCCGTGATCAAATCTGTGGAGAACTAGCCTAGCCACGTAGCGTGAACGTTTCACTGCATGTAAGGGACGGTTGACCACGAGGCGAGTTAAGGGAGGCTCGAGGCGAAGTACTTCACATGTTCGTGCAGGGGTGGGAAATGTGGGTTATGAGCTAGATGTTTGGTGTTGTGGAGGCCCGGATGGAGAAGATGATGCTTGGTGCCTATGCTTGGTATTTGCGATACCTGGCGGTGGACTCGAGGCGAAGTACATGTGCATGGGTTTCTTTCGGACACGTTCGTGCAAAGGCTTGGTTGCAGGCTTGGTGTTTGGTTCTGTGGAGGCGCATATGGAGAAGATGATGCTTTGTGCTTGATGCTAGACTGTACGATTGTCTCGTTGCGAGCACTAATCCAACGTTCGGTTCGGTACTGTAGTGGGTTGACGTTCTACGCAGATAGTCTTGGTTTGTTGTCGATGCGAGCACAGAGAAGCCGGATATAGTCATCCTTGACCCCTTCCGCTGCTTGACCTTGCACGAGGACTGGAGACCCCCAAGCGTAGTCCCATCTCTCAAACATTCTCCAATTACTTTAAATCGATTAATCGATATCGGTCAATCAATTCTTCATCATGGCGACCACACAAACCCCAATCCAGAAGAAACTCACCCTCTCCGGCAAAGTAATCGCCATAACCGGCGCCAATAGAGGGATAGGTCTGGGAATAGCAGATTGCTGTCTTTCCAACGATGCGGCAGCAGTGTACTCCATAGACATAGGCGAGACTGGCGATGAGTTCGAAAGCGTATCAAAGCTACATCCGGGAAAACTTTATGCGATCCAGGCCGATGTCACAAAGGAGGACGCGGTGACGGAAGCGGTAGAGAAAATTTTGAAGGAAGCTGGAGGGCTGCATGGGAGTGAGTTCGATGGTGTTTAACGAAATGGTTGAGGTGGATGAGTGCTGATGGTTCGGTAGTGGTATGTAATGCCGGACGAACGAAACATAAGCCCGCACTGGACTTTACGACCGAGGAGATTGAGCAGTTGTGGAATATCAACGTGAGTCGTCGATCGTTCTTTTTCAGTTCGTCTCCTTTCTAATAACGTCATTCAGTTATACGGCTCTTTCTACTGCGCACGGGTAGCGGCGCGAGCCTTCATCAAGCAGAATGTCAAAGGCTCGATTGTCTTTACAGCTTCAATGGCCTCATATCGACCAAACAAGCGCGTTCCTTCTGCGCCGTATGGAGCTTCCAAGGCTGGTGTCAGGAACATGACACATACACTGGTGAGTTCTTCGTTTGCTCTCCAGCGGGTATTTGCTAACATTTCCAAGGCAATGGAGTGGGCCCAGTATGGTATCCGAGTCAACAGTGTGAGCCCCGGTCTAGTGAAGACAGCAATGACATATTGGGTCCCGCAACAACCAGATTGGGAGCAACAGCTGAAGTACTACGGCGGTATCCCAAGGCTCGCGGAAGTTGAAGAGTTAGGTGGAGCATACGTCTACCTGCTCAGTGATGCTGCCAGCTACACGACTTCGATCGATATTCCCGTGAACGGTGTGATCGGCAGTGAGTCAAGCATCAGTGCTCTCCAACATTGGGGTCCGAAGCTGATATATCTGGGCAGTTTGCTGAAGCGCTCTCGCATCAGTGTATCTGGCGAGCAGACTGGACTTTCTCAGCCTGGTTTCTGCTTCGACCATTCCACGCGGAGTTCCTCAGCCAGATCAGTGTTGACAGGCCAGCCGGTGTGACTTTGATGGTCTTGGATCAAATCTGCAATGTACTGCCTCTTGAGGTTGTCCGTGCAGTACAAGCCAGCCGCGAAGAGTGCTTGTGTCGACATCAGTCGAGAAGCGTCGTCTGTGAGCTTCATGGCAATTCCGGCAATAGTGTCGATAGCCTCGGTAATAATCTTGTCACGCTGCATGTACTCCAGGTAACCTCCAGCAGACGGCTGGTGTATCAGCAGTAGGATTCGTGCCATGCAATACATCTGCAGTGATACGCCGAAGGCGGGTGGATGAATCCATATCGGCCGGACAGCTCGATTTGAGGGGCCTTCGACGGGCAGCGGATTGAAGTGAATGCTGACGCTACTTCGCCACTCATCCAGCATATTGAGCAAAGTGTTTGCTCTCAGTATCCTGTTGGCAAGGTCGGCCTCACCCATCTGTTTCTCTTCTTGCGAGCTGTAGTTGACAGCTTGAGCAAGGATGTACACAACCCGGGAGGCCATGTCCCACATATCCATGGCCTGGTATGGCTTCGTCGGTTTGAAGAAGCTGAAGCATCGCCTGTGCTCACGGAAGGCAGCCCACACATCCTGTCTTAGCCATGCCCACCAGATAGCCTGCTCCAGGCCACCGGATTCTCCATTTATTTCTCGACTTCGCTGGATCCAGAAGACACCTTTCAGATGTCTTTCCCATCCCTTACCGGCACCGTCAATCATCTCATATGTGCTGACAATCAGCACCGTGGCGAGTAATTCGAGACTGTTCTTGTAGGAGGTAAATCTCATCGCAGACTGGAGGTATTGCAGTGTCTCATAGTAGTACTGCACAGCTGCGGTCCGATCAACGCTCGCTTCTCCCGTGTTCAGTGGCTTAATAGACAGGTGTCGTGCCCCTAGCGCGAGCAGTGCCTTCATCAACCCTTCGTTATGTAGCGCGAGATGTGGTACGAAGGTCGAGAAGTGCCTCATAGGATCGAACAAGTCAATCCACTGACTGACGCCTGTTACGAAGCGCCGGAAGATATCGAACTCATGGTCCTTCAGCTGCACCGGTTCTGGTGCTTGCCAAAATTGTCGCTCGTCCGTTCCATTCGCTCCATTGAGTGGCGCCGGCGAGATGGCTGATATCTGGAGCAGCTTGCTAGGGTTTTGCGAGGCCAGGCCTTCAGCGAATCCGGCATGAGGTGATGACGCGGACCCAGCACGGCGTACATCCTGGACGGTTGCGCCATCTGGGTGCAGCTCATGTCGGCGTGCTAGGGCAGCGTCACTCAGCGTCTCCAACGAGCCGAGATCCAGTGATCCGGTAGCAGCATCGCCAGCCAACAAACCGAACCATCGCAGTGGGGCGACTTCAGTGCCATACCCGGTCGAGTTACTGTATGAACTCTGCGGACTCGTGATCTGCAGTGGATCGTCTGATATGGGCGTTCTCGCTTCTGAAAAGCTAGTCTGGCGGGCAGGTAGGGCAGGAAATGTCGTGGTCGGCCGCTGAATGACTGGAGAAGCTGCGCTTGCGATACTCGCTACCGAGTTCACGCGCGCTGTATGGCCGTTCGTTGAAGGCGACGTGACGCTCTCATTGGAGCTTCCAGTGGTCGCGTTGCCCTCACCCGGCAGACTGCCATATACGCATGGACGGTTCCCTTTTGCACACGGACCACAGATAGGCTTGACTTCGTCACATTTCATATGCCGCTTCCTACATATCGCACTGTGATAGAGTCAGCAAGAGCAACATGACGGGTCATTCGACTCAGCGGAACAGCTAAGACGCTTGAGTCGTAGACAGTATATTCAAGATGGAGGGAGTCAAGCGAAGGGATCACAAAGTCGTATCACATGCCAATCGCAACTGAAAGAGGCAATTGCTTCTTTGTGCAACACAGCCTTTCCAAAATGGGCAGTAGCCAGTGGTATTTTGCATCTGATTCGAAAATGATCATTCATCTGACTGACAATGACTTGGATCTGTGCTCTGCGACTTGGCTGCTGAATGCCCCTGCAGTGCCTCATGGGTAGTGACCCGACAATCAGTTCCGACTGAGACAACTTACCAGCCTGTTGTGGTCCTCAGCCCACGTCCCCGTGATTTTCGAGGCTTGCGTATGGGGCCTGGGGCGGAGGCTGGAGGAGCGGGGGCTTGTTGTGGAGGCGGTGGCGGTAGTGGTGGTTGTTCCTGCATCTCAGCAGCGCGACACCATGCTGTCCTAGTCGATCGCGAGGCGGTCGTACAGAAAATAGAGTGTGTGCTCGAGACGAAGAGAAAATCAAATAATCGGGAGTTCGTTAGGAAGTCTCTGGCAGTCGCGTGGCACGCTGGGATCCTCCGCACCCGGCACCTGCTCATGCGGAGAGCAAGGGTATAGCCGTTCCGATCCGACTCGGCGCTGACTCCACCTTCAGACAACCGTTGACAGATCTCGTCGCCAATTCTTAACAACACTTTACATTGCATTGATCGAGTATGCTTTAAGGCTTAGGGAGCGCTCATTTCAGACAGTACTCGTCTCAACACTTAGCAGCGTCTGCGCATTCATGATCGTGCTCGGTAAAGATTAAAGAGGTTTTCCCCGACAACGACATCTGACATGTGGAGATGAAGCGAACGCCTGGAGTTCAGCCGCAGCTTGCGGACGCGAAGATGACACGAGACGGTGCCCTCCTGTCAGGCCATGGCGCTCAGCTTCTTCCAAGGCGCCATCCACACTCCACATAAACAATCGCTACACGGCATCAAAGCCTCGACTCCTGACACGTAGACACGGTACCGATATCCAGCATGGCACTCAGGGCCAAGATACCCGCTGCAGTTCTCTTCGTACAAGGAGGTCTGAACTTGGCTACGGGCCTGTATGGCATCGCCCGGCCCGACGAGTTCATGTCACAGTGGTCGGCCGATGATACACCTACCGGGCAGACTACGGATCGCTCAATTCCCCATGGTGCAAGGTACTTCTCCGAGTTTTCAAATACGCGAGCTGAAGTCTCCACGTCTGACCGTACGCCAGCCTGATGCTGATGACTATGGGCGGATGCTATCTGTTGATGGGCACTGAACCAAGGATTCATCGCAAGATACTGACCATGAGCATCTTTGGACGCCTACTTGCCACAGCCCTCTTCTGGAGCGATGGGCCAAAGAAGAGACCAGTGGCCATCTTCGAAGCAACGTGGGCTGCGATAAACGCTGTGGCCCTCACATTCATCTGAGGCTGAGGTCTGGGAACAGTGCGCTCCACTCAAGATTATTTGCATTTGCTCGCATAGCCTGCCTATACACAGCGACCTCCATCAACAGGAATGTCGATTCCAGTCAAAAAGTCAGCCTCGTCACTACAAAGGAAGCAACACGTGTTGGCCACATCTTTCGGAGTCGAGCCGCGTCCAAGTGGCACTGTAGCCAGGAAGCCGGCCTGATTCTCTGGTTTTCCAAGGAAGAAATCGGTCCTGAACATGTCAGTTTTAAGAACAGAAAAGAAGCAATGCTCCACTCACAAGCCAGTACCAAGACCAACAACAGGACACGCCGTATTGAATCTGATATTGTCCTTTGCGTACTCAACAGCCATGGTCCTTGATGCATTGATGACAGCTGCCTTCGATGCATTGTACCATGTCAAGCCCGGACGTGGTCGAATACCCGCGGTTGAGGCGATGGTGACAAACGATCCGCCATTGCCCTTCGACTGCATATATGGCACCAGGACGTTCGTTGAAAGGTATATCGCCTTGACGTTGACAGCAAAGACCTTGTCAAAGTCCTCATCGGTCACGTCGTTCGTTGGCTATCACACCTTGTCAGCACCTCGAGCTCTCGCCCTTCGCAAGGTGTTGGACCGACCTTGTTACGGTACGTCGTGCCCGCATTGTTGACCACACAATCAAGCTTGCCAAACTTCTTGTCCACAAAATCCTTGATCGATTCCCAATCCTCCTTCTTCGTCACGTCCGTCCTGTGGAACTCACATCCAATCTCTTCCGCGCTCTTCTTTCCAACATCTTCCACAAAATCTGCAATAACGACGTGTGCTCCCTCCTCTTTGAACTTCAGAGCAATGCCTTTGCCAAAGCCTCCTCCAGCACCTGTCACGATCGCTACCTTTCCTTCAAGACGTCCGGGCATGATGGCTGGTTTGTATTTCGTTCAGTTTTTGAGGATTCTTGTCTTCAAGGTCTGATTCTTTTTAAGACCAATTAAGAAGTAAGAGTATTGATCCACAACGAGAAACGCGAGCGTTCGCGACTATATAAACGGTGGAAGGTGCCCTTCCACGGTGCCTCCATTCGACCCCGCCTCTGCGCGGGGAGCCCAGCTTCCTGCTTCGGGCGACCTTCATCTTGGGAATAAGGTATCCGACTCTCATTCCCGCCGGTATCGCTGTTGAAAATGCAAATCGACAACAATGGACTTCATCACCATCGTCACTGAGAATCCACATCGGCCTGTTCTGTGGAAGCTAAAGATGGCAGGTTGCTTTTAAACCAGATCTCGACCCGGCCTTCTCGCCGAGAATCTGGACTGAGATCGAATACCCAAGCAGCGACAGTATCGTCAACTCTTTTCAATGTATGCCTACGAAGTGTTGATATACACCTTGTGGGAGATGGACCGGTGGTGCTATCTGCGCCAAGACGACGACAATCCAGATTCTGGACGTGCCGGCTCAAGTCCGGAACCATCAATGTCCTTCCACCATGAAGCAACCGCATTTCGTGAAGATGAGCATGCAAGGCAGGAGCAATATGTTACTCCAGCGACCTAGCAAGTCCATTGAACAATCATGGCACAAAAGAGCATATTCGAAGGGCATAGCCCACTGGAGTACAACTCCTCTGATCCGATCATTCTTCTGCTCTTCCAGGTACGATATCAACACTCGTTGCAGCAATTCAAGTTGAGACTAACGGGAAAGTCCAGATGGTAATAATAATCATCGTCTCCCGCCTAATCCACATCCCCTTCCGCCACCTTCGCCAACCAAGAGTCATATCCGAAGTCGTCGGCGGACTCATCCTAGGTCCCTCAGTCTTGGGCAACATCCCCAACTACCAAGAGACCCTCTTTCCCAAAGCCTCCATGCCAGTCTTTAACGCCGCTTCAACTCTGGGCTTGATTTTTCTTCTCTTCCTCGTTGGTCTAGAAACGGATCTCGGTCTTTGGAGAAGACACTGGAGACCTGCTATGACTGTCGCTGGCTTTGGGATCGTACTTCCATTCGGATTGGGCGCTGCGGTTGCTGTGGGACTCTATCAGCATATCGAGCAGCATAGAGAGGATTCGCCGGCTTTTGGCGTTTTTGTGCTGTTTATTGGCTTGGCGATGTCGATCACAGCTTTTCCGATTCTGGCGAGAATGCTGATGGAATTAAAGCTCTTTGAGTCGCCCGTGGGGGTTATAGCGCTGGCTGCGGGCGTTGCGAATGATGTTGTGGGTTGGACGCTGCTGGCTGTCAGTGTCGCTTTGGCTCGGGCTGGGTCTGGGAGTATAGCGGCGTACATTTTGTTATGTTGTGTTGGCTGGACGCTCTTCATGGTCTTCGTCGTTCGAACTCTGTTCTGCCGGTTCGTCAGATCGTCGCTGGCAGAGGGAAGTATGCCGAGTGAGACGCAGATGGCGGTGGTATGCTTGATCGTTCTGATCTCGAGTTTGTTTACTGGGATTATCGGTGAGTGGTTCCCCCATGGCAGACCACAGTCAGCTGACAGCTTCAGGTATCCATCCCATCTTCGGAGCCTTTCTAGCAGGCATCGTAGTGCCGAAAGACGGACGCTACAACGAGAAGTTAACCGAGCTCTTCTCGCCTCTGATCTATAATGTACTTCTACCTCCATTCTTTGCTCTCTCTGGCCTGAATACGGATATCAGCAGCCTCACGAGTGGCATCGCATGGGGCTTCGTCGTCGCAGTGGTATGCATTGCGTTCGTTGGCAAAGTGACTGGCGGCTTCGTAGCGGCGAAATGGTGTGGCATCAAGGGCCGAGAGAGCTTGACGATTGGTATTCTACTTAGCTGTAAAGGTATCGTTGAGCTCATTGCTTTGGTCAGTCTTGCTTGTTTTCCCTCATTCGCTTATGTCGGCAATGCTGACTGTCTGTCCAGAACATCGGTCTCCAAGCCAAGATCATCTCTGAGCAAACCTTCACGATTCTCGTCATCATGGCCATCATCATGACTGGTATAACGCAGCCTCTGGTGATCTGGCTGTTTCCCAAGGGCGCTCGCGACCCAGAAGGAAACATCTACAGTAAGCGAAACACAGTCAGCTCGAAAGTGAGCAGCTCCAGCTCAAGTGCATCGGTCGATCGGCAAGCTGTTGAAGTCAGTGAAAAGGCTTGATTGATACGTAGGCTATTGCTTGAGGCCATCGACCAGTCCTCGCAGGAAAAACGCGGCGGCCATGGCACCTGGGTCAGGGGGTGTGTCGCCCTGTGACTCTGCGCCTTCACCGACGTATGTTGCTATTGATGTGTCAGCAAGCGAACCATTAAACGAGCGAAGTGGGAACTCACCTCGTCCAAACTTCGCCTTCATTCCAGCAGTACTCTTCGCTCCCGCCTCGGCCGCCTCCACAGCTTTAGCAAGATCAGCCTCCTTCTCCAACGTCTCACAAAACGGTATCAAAGTATCCATGACCGTCCTTCCTCCTTGCCTCGCGCTCGTATAATTCATCAAGTTCTTCAAAGCCGCACCAGCAGCAATACCCGCGCTTTTACTATCCATTGAAAACCCACTCTCGTTCTTGGCGAACTCCTGCCTGAGACCCGTCGTCCACGACGCCAAAATGATGGAAATAATCGCAGCTAGACTACCTCCAATCTCCTCAACCGCATCCCCGACAACATCGAGGACATGGAAGAAAGACCCATCCTTCGCCACACCAGCATCCAGCTGTTTCAGTACCCCTTGACACATAGCAACCACGGCTTCGCCACAATCCCCATCACCCATCTGAATATCCCATTTCGTGATATCCGGCTCAGCCTTAATAGCAGCATTACACGCATTCCTTACCGCATTCTCAAACAGCGCAGCATCGACGGTAGGTCCCTTTTTAGCTGCTGCTTCAGCTGCTGATGAATCGGCAATCTTGGCTTTCTCCTTGACGAGTGGGATATGTCCATATCCATTCTTCGGCCATGCCGGGGCTTTGGTGTCCATATCGAGGAGGTGCAGGAGGGTGTTCGTCGTGGTCTTGGTGTCGCGCTCGATGCCGGTGACGTTGAGGAGGGAGATTGACCAGCCTGGTGCGTTTAGAGATGTCTCGAAGCATTGGGCGTAGATTCTTGTGGGGGTGATTTTCCATTCCTTTTCGAGGACTTTTCGGGTGACGGAAGTGAGGGCTTCGAGTTCCATGTTGGACATGCCGCCAAAATTGTTGATGAGGAGGAGGACGATGTCGTCGGGGTGGAATTCTACGAAGGCGCGGTCTTTGTCGTTGGGGTCGAGACAGTATTTGAGCATGTCGCTGACCAGGTCTTCGACTTTGGGCATTGGGGAGATTTCGTGCAGGCCTGGTTCGTTGTGGATGCCCATGCCTAGGACGTAGGTATTCTCGGGGATGGCGCGGTGGTGTTCTCGTCCGGGGATATGGCAGTGGTCCAAGGATGAACCGACCGTGACTGCGTTTCCGTTGACTGCTGAACCGATCTTCATGCATTTTTCGAAGTCGTAGCCGGCCTCAGCGGCGCTTCCGGTCAGTTTGAGGACGAACATGTTTCCTGCCAGACCTCTACGACCGAGATTTGAGGTTTGTTGTCTGCCCAGTGCTACATCCTCAGACATTCGCAGCATGCCAATCTTGTAGCCCATACCTGCAGCCTTTTCTCTTGCTAGACCGAAATGCAGGTTGTCGCCTGTGTAGTTTGTTATGCAGAGGATGATACCAGCATCTGAAGCAACATGCTGTATGGCAGCCATGATCTGCTTTGCCGATGGGCTAGCAAAGACCTCTCCATTGACAGCAGCGGCAAGCATGCCGTCTCCTACGTATCCACTCCATGCTGGCTCATGTCCACTTCCACCTCCTGATATCACAGCGACCTTTGAAGGCCGGTGAGTTTTCGAATAGACAACTTTGTTCGGCGCATCGAGGGCAAGGTGGTTATTTCGAGCGACCAGAGAGTCTAGTCCTTGGACAACAACGCCTTCGGTATGACTGAAGAAATGCTTTGTGCTCATATTGACTTTTGATAGGAAGGAGAATGACCAATGCCAGCACAAAACATGGGAAACAGAGGGAGAAACATTCTTCTAGCAGGACTTACCTCACCCATCATTCCCTAGCAAGACCAGACCCCACCCGGAGCTCCAAGCAGCAGAGCTCTCCAAAACCGCGTCAGAGCGAGTCGTCCCCTCCGCGCGAAGACCGCTCGTGTGATGCATGAGGATGAAGTGAATTGCGGAGGGGAAAGCAGAAACCCCTGGAACGGCCTTCCCGATCAGGCGATTCCGACGGTCAGGCCAATCTCATTCCCCAGTCCTCGAAGCACATGGCAGAAACAAATCTCTGCCAAAACATCTAAACGTGTTGTTGTGGATGCCAAAAACAGCTTCCAAGGCGCGTCGTGTTCGTGATGATGCGAAGCGCCGAGACGGAGGTGTTTTTGGGACGTCAATGCCTCCATGGTGGACTGTGCAGAGCATGCACGCTCCACACTTCTGGGGCCCCGTCAAAGGCCGACGGCAGGAGCTTCGTCTCGAGGCAGAGGCAATCATGGGCGGCGAGTGAATGGAAAACGAAACGAGGCAGATGCAGATGCGACCATTGATCGAGCATCAGATTGTAAGCTTCACAAGTTTGAGAGTCGGACACTTTGAGACTGTTCGATTCGAAGAGGGATCTGGAAGGATTGCAAGCCATACTCAGAATCTCGCATCGAGCTTCACTTCCCTTAGAAGTCACTCGCGATCTTGATTTCGGCGGCGAATTCAATATCGTCCGGATCAAGGACAATATCTGAAGAGCATCAACATCATCAGAAGAACTTGACTGTCAACTGAGAATCACAATGCCTTCAGCAAAGCTCCTAGACAGCAACAAGACTGCTCGCATTCTCGCAGATGCAGAGAAAGGCGGCTATGGAGTCATTGCAGCCATTGCGTAAGTCCAGCTCTCCCCCCATATCTTCCTCACTCAGCTAACAGCCCCAAAAGGTATAACATCGAACAAATCCTCGCCCTAGTAAAAGCCGCAGAGAACACGCGCTCGCCCTTAATCCTCCAATTCTTCCCCTGGGCCATCACATTCTCTAACGGCCTCCTCATCCATACAGCTGCAATCGCAGCCAAAGCCGCCACAGTACCCATATCAATCCACTTAGACCACTGCCAATCCCAAGAAATGGTCCGCCACGCAGCAGACAACCTCCCTTTCGACTCCATCATGGTCGACATGTCCCATTACGAGAAAGCAGAAAATCTCGCTTTGACGAAAGAACTCGTCGCTTACTGCCACGAACGGGGCATCTCTACAGAAGCCGAGCCAGGGCGCATTGAAGGCGGCGAGGACGGAATCGCCGACACAGCAGATTTGAGCGGGATGCTCACAACTCCGGACGAAGTCGAAGAATTCATCGACACAGGCGTCGACTTCCTCGCGCCCGCCTTCGGAAACGTGCACGGCGAGTATGGGAAACGCGGACCAGTTCTCGAATACGATCGGTTGAATTCGATATATGAGTATTGTAAGAAGCGCGATGTGAGGGTGGTGTTGCATGGGACGAATGATTTTCCAGAAGAAGTTATGGACAAATGTATTAGGGGAGGGGTGAGCAAGATAAATGTGAATAAATTGGTGTTGGATGATTATAATGAGTATTTGAAGGCTGCCGCGGCGACGACGCCGTTGACGAAGTTGATGGAGGAGGGGGTGGAGAAGGTTGTGAAGTTGACGGAGGTTTGGATGCATAGATGTGGAAGTGCTGGAAAAGCGTAGATTTATAGCTGCGCTGAAGAAGTATCTCAACCACGACCTCCAACTCCTACGCTACATGGTCACTCTCTTTCCTCGTCACTTCTCAGCTATGGCAAAGTGTACCCTCCATCAATCACGATGTTCGCACCCGTAGTATACGAACTCGCATTACTCGCCAGAAACACATATGCCCCCTTCAACTCCGCCGCGTCCGCGTTCCTCCCAGCTGGCACCAACTGGCTCCATTTATCCCTCCACTCCTTCGGATGAGACGCTATCATCTCCGTCTCAATGAACCCTGGTGAAATACAATTCACCCTCGCAAAATCCACCCATTCCACAGCCAAACACTTCGCCAAATGCACCACAGCCGCTTTACTCGCATTGTAAGCTGCCTGTCGTTGAGGTACATTAACGAGCAGCGCAGAGACCGAAGCCGTGAAGATCATAGACCCAGACGAGGATGGGGAGTCGCTGAATTGGGACTTAAATATTGCTCCCGCGGCTTGGGCAGTAAACATCGCCCCATCAAGATTCACCTTCATAATCTCCGACCATTGATCGGATGTATACTCCAAACTGCCATAATGGCTCGCAATACCCGCGTTCGCGACGCAGATATCCAGTCGTCCAAAGTCCTTTGCGATTTGGTTGATCGTAGCGGTAATGGTATCTTTATCTCGAACATCGGATTTGTATGCGATGACTTTGGAACCTGTTTCTGAGGAGATTTTGGAGGCGGTTTGTTCGGCGTCTTTGCTGGATGTGTAGATTAAGGCGACGGAAGCACCGGCTTCTGCTAGGGCGCGGACGACTTCGAGGCCTATGCCTCGTGCTCCGCCGGTGACTGCGGCGATCTTGTTGGTGAGTTTGAAATGGGAGAGGACATTGTCGTTGACGTTCGCGGGTTTAGCGAGAGGCATGTTGGCTGTTGGGAGTGGGAGAAAAGATGACAATGGAGGGTCAACACTGAAATGATCTGATCAGAGTAGTTAGTTGTCGAATAACTTTTGTTTGTTGATCTTGTGCCGAGATGATGTACCTCGTGGAGCTCTCATGCAGGCACGGTCCGCATGAGCTACGTACCCTGACAGTGGAGACCGGTCGACAGATGCCGTTGCAGCGACTTCGACACGAGACAGCCTCCTCGAATAGATGCGAGCATAGTGCAATCAGAAGACGCCTCTTGATGATGCTCCCTCAACATATACTGGGACATACTCAAAAATCGCTTCGTTGGCTGTGAAGGGCGCTACGATTCTGAAAGTGGTTTGTTGTACATCGGCGTTTGAAGCTCGACGTGAGTGAATGTCTCGTAGCCGAAAGGAAGGTCGCCCGAAGAGAGCTCCGAGCTCCTTCATGACATTTCATCAGAGCCTCAGTCGCAGGTGTGGATCATCCGAAAGGGGATCAGAGCGCCTGTGAAGGCGACTGAAGCTAATAGAGTGAGTATTGATCAATTCTAGAGCTTCTGCTGTCACAGGTAATATTTCCATCAAGGTCGAACCGTTTCAGTTGCTTAGCTTCCACTTGAGCAGAACATCATGTCGTCCACAACAACAGAGACAGAGCGAGTAAGTCATTCTCTCTTCTCTGTCTTTCAATCTCTTTCTGACAATCATCCAGAACCCAGCCTTCGTCCTCCGAGCAGTAAAAGACGTAGCCTTCGAAGACCGTCCAGTCCCCTCCTTCCGCTCACCCCACGATGTCCGCGTCCACGTCCACCAAACCGGCATCTGCGGCTCCGACGTGCACTACTGGCAACGAGGCCGCATAGGAGACTTCATCCTCGAAAGCCCCATAATCCTCGGTCACGAATCCTCCGGCACAGTCATCGAAATTGGCTCAGCAGTCAAGAACATCAAACCCGGAGATCGAGTTGCTATAGAACCAGGTGTGCCTTGCAGACATTGCGATTACTGTCGAGATGGGAAGTACAATCTCTGTTCGGATACTGTGTTTGCTGCGACGCCGCCGTGGGATGGGACTTTGGCCAAATACTATATCGTAGCTTCGGATTATGTGTACCCGATTCCGGATCATATGTCGATGGAGGAGGGAGCACTGGTGGAACCGACAGCTGTTGCGGTGCAGATATGCAAAGTCGCTGACTTACGAGCCGGACAGACCGTGCTCGTCATGGGCTGTGGGCCGATCGGAGCTATGTGTCAGGCGGTCGCCAAGGCGTACGGAGCAAAGAAGGTGATTGGAGTCGACATCGTGCAGTCAAGACTGGATTTCGCAAAGACTTTTGGTGCCGATGGTACGTTCTTACCTCCGAAGCCCGAGCCTGGCGCAGATCCGATCGAGCATCAAGAGAAGGTAGCGAAAATGATCAAGGAGCAATTCAACCTAGGCGAGGGACCGGACGTGGTGTTGGAGTGCACCGGCGCAGAGCCATGCATACAGGCTGGCGTCTTTGCGGCCAAGAAGGGAGGAACATATGTGCAGGCCGGTATGGGGAAAGAGAATGTCGTCTTCCCGATCACAACGGCTTGCATCCGTGCCTTGAAAATCAAAGGTTCTATTCGATATACGACAGGCGTCTATCCTCAAGCGGTAGACCTGGTGGCATCTGGCAAGATCGATGTCAAGCGATTGATCACCAATCATTTTGACTTCGAGAAGGCGGAGGAAGCGTTCGAGCTCGTCCATGCATCAAGACCGGATGTGTTCAAGGTGATGATAGCCGGTGTTCAATAGCCGTGTCATCGATTCTCTGAAATGAGTGGCGCCTATCGCTCGCGGCCGCAAGGTGGATGCTCACAGTGGTCTGATTCCCAGCTTTTAGACCCATACGTTCACCGTCATGCCATTCTGACGTCCTGCAGAGAGTCCTTGTGCCGTGTATGTGTTGCAATCAATGCGATCCTGATCTCGGCCGGTCCTCTACCGAAGGAACAGGTTCACAGTCGCCCTTTGTGGCGTGAATCTGTGGGGCCCCGTTCCTTCGCATCGCCCCATGCGGAGAGTCGCGTGCGTCTCCACCAAGCTCATCATACCCGTCTCATTGCCGACGTTCCAAGTACATCGACTGTGAGTGGGACGTTCCGCGTCACACGTGGATTTCCGTCGTTCGATGCCGGATAATCGTTGCACGATGTAGAGTATAAGTCGATCGATACCTCATTCTGGTCTCGGTTGTTCTCCCTCCAGTAGCCAATTCTCGTTTCTGGCCAGCATTCAACATGAAGGACGAACTCATCGTAGGCAGAGCGCTCGCTGAAGTTCTCCCGAAGACCGACAAATGGTGGTTTCAGATCCCTCATCTGCTTCAGCTGAATCTCATCCTCCTTGTGCCTCTGATTTCGAGTAGCGTTGCTGGATACGATGGGTCTCTCATGAACGGCCTGCAGTCTCTGACACAATGGAAAGACTACTTCGGCAACCCAACAGGAGTCTTGCTGGGTCTGGTCAATGCATCTCAGTCCATAGGCTCTGTACTGGCGCTCCCCGTTGTCGGTTCGTTCTCTGATCGCTTTGGCCGAAAAGCTGTGCTCTTGACGGGGATTCTCGGAGTCATCATCGCTACCATAATTCAAGCTACATCGACGGCCTTGGCTCAATTCGTGGTGTCCAGACTAGTAGTGGGCGCAGCTGGAATGTTCGCGGCACAACCAAGCCCTTTGCTGCTCGCTGAGCTATCGTACCCAACGCATCGCGGGAAGTACACATCAGCATACTGGACATTGTACTATCTTGGAGCCATCTTAGCCTCCTGGACGACCTTCGGCACTCAAGACTACCAATCGACCTGGTCTTGGCGTATACCAACCATTCTGCAAGCAGGATATCCAGCAGTACAATTGGCGTTCTTTTACTTCCTGCCTGAGTCCCCCAGATGGCTCGTCAGCAAAGACCGGAATCAAGAGGCTCTCCAGATCCTGGCGAAGTATCATGCTGGAGGTGACACTACCAGTCCACTCGTTCTTCGAGAGATGGGCGAGATTGTCGACACCATCAAGATGGAACAGCGAGCAAAGGCAACAGGCTGGGGTACACTGATCGCAACACCCGGAAACCGCAAGCGTCTTTTCATCGCCGTTGCGCTTGGAGCGATGGCGCAATGGAATGGCATTGGGGTGGTGTCGTACTACCTGACCCTGGTTCTTGACACCGTGGGCATCACAGACCCCTTCATGCAGACTCTCATCAACGGCCTGCTGCAAATCTTTAACTTCATAGTTGCCCTAACGGCTGCCTTCCTCGTCGATCGACTAGGAAGGCGCACTCTGTTCAACTTCTCCGGGATAGTGATGTTGCTTTCCTACATTGTCTGGACAGCTTGCTCCGCGGTCAATAACGAAACTGGATCCCAGCCAGCTGGCATTGTGGTCATTGTTTGCCTGTTTGTATTCTATTTGGGTAGGTCAAATCCGAAGACGTGGATGTTCTTTCTGTGCTGACCAGTTCAAGGCTACGATTGCAGCTACACGCCGTTGTTGATGTCGTACCCAACGGAAATATTTCCATACTCCATCAGATCGAAGGGCTTGACGTGCGAATTGCTGGCCACCTACTGCTCGCTCGTGATCGCGGCTTTCTGCAACCCGATTGGCATGGAGAACATCGGATGGCGTTACTACATCGTGTTCTGCTGTTTGCTGGTGAGTACTTCAATGGCGCTCTTTCCAGAACAGTACTGATGAGATTTCCCAGGTGGTCTTCTTTGGGATAACATACTTCATTTTCCCAGAGACACGAGGTCATTCTTTGGAAGAGATTGCCCAGGTGTTCGATGGTCCTGGGGCCAGGATCGATGTCGAAGAAGCGGAAGTGAAGTCGATCAAATTTGGCTACGAAGAGCACGTCGAAGAGAGAATAGACAAGTTGTCCGTATAGTTCATTATCGTCAACCTTGCTCTGGTGGAACGAAGTTGGGATCCAGAGGAGATTCAGAAGGCATATTGTTCAAGAAGGCCGTCCAACTCTCGTCGGGCATAAGTGTATCGATATCCGCAGAATTCGCATTCGGCCACATCATCGAGTATACTCCAGTAAGCTGCGTTTGGGGCGATTCCTCGGTGGGACGGAGGGTCCCTGGGCCGAAGGGTGTTCCACCTTCCGAGGCATCTGCTAAAAAGTCTCCACACAGCCGGAGGATGACTTGATGGCAATCTCTACTCGCTGGGTTGATGTACTTCATCGATTCGGTAACTCGAAGCACAGCTTGGATCTGAGCACGCCAGCTACCAGCATGCTCGGAGAGTGGGTCATTGCGAAGCATGATGGTCGGGATGAGAGAGGCTTGGAAGATGAAGTACAAGGCGTACCAAGCGGCCATGCAGTTCTGCAGCCCGTTCATCCAATGATCGTGGATAGACGTGATACTTGCTTCCGCCTCGTGTAGGCAACGTTCCACCGCGAGCTTGGCAAACGGGTCCAGGCTTGGAATAGCTGGCTCTGTTCGAGCGCTCAAAGTTTCTTTGATCAAGAATGGTCGGTACATGATTATGCGGAAGTTCCGGTAACGCCACTCCATGATCTTCCGCGAGATTAAATACTTTTGCGGAATATCAGCTGGCTCATCTGCCCAGAGCTGACGCCATGTCTCGATCCTAGCGTCGTCCAACTGGAGTAGCTCGCTTGCGCCTGGGGAGTGGAGGGCGATGACTTTCGAATAGATTTCGTTTGTTGCAATGTGAAACCTGGACTGCGAAGTTACCGCTGAGTATGTCGTGATGCCGTTCTTTGGCGCAGGAAGCTCCGTGGATGCATGTGTCAAATCACGATCGTCTATGTTGAGTGGCAGAGCGATTTCAACGCCGTGAGAGGGCCAAGAGACGGGGCGTCCGAACGTGATCACAGCGCCGGAGGTGAATATGAATAACGTCCACCATACGCGACGCCGGATCTCCATCGACAAAGGCGCGATGCTCCAATTGTGGAATTCCTTGTGCAACCCGAGACCCATGGCCATGTGCAGTGCGAGGCCGAGATAGTTGTACCCGCTGTTCGGCTTGTTGCGCTTTTGAATATAATTGGACATGAGAGTAAGCGTCTGGACTAGAGTGATGTTGCCAGTTTCCAACGAGGAGATAGACAAGTTTGACTTTGCCGCCTCAAAGAGGTCAAGGTCGCGAGACACCGGCCCAGTCGCAGTGCTGAAGAGTCCAATGGCTCCTATCATGTACGCCAGAGCGTTCCAACTTCTGCCATGGGGCCTTGGAATGACTTGTGCATATTGTGCGCGGAAAGTCGGCTCGTGAACAATTGGGTATGCTAGGTGGTAGCATGAGAAATACGAGTCGATTGCCCGGTCCAGATCTAGCTCGCCGATCCTTCTCTCCAGATATATCGGGGTAGGAACCCAGCCGTGGTCACTTGAGAGTATAGGCTCTTGCTTCTGCAGATTGGCTCTCGCTTTTGCGGCCTTCCTATGTTCGGCATCTGGGAGCAGCAACTTCAGCATCGCCGCGCCCGATGCCATGCCAAGATAACCGGTTCCGCCGTCTTCGACCGATAAGGAGGCCATCCCATCTGTGACATTGGTCTCGCTGCCATCTTCCGACTTGACATGGGTCAAATTCTCCAAAGTTTCATGAACGGTCTGCTCATCCCAGCTAAAATCTTCCGCGTGAGATGGTGGTTGCTCAAGACGGTAGTATTCAGACACCCCAAAGCTGTGTGCATAGTCGTAAGTCTGGGTGTCTGTGAGGTCCACATATTGCCAATTGGGTGTCGATAAATCTGGAATAGTATCCAGTGAGGCTAGATCTGTGGTGGTGCCTGGAGTAGGCAGTATGTTGGAGAGTCCAGCTTGATTTCCGGATGGCTCGGTCTTGTATGCCGGCGCTGGGGATTTCTTGGGCTGTTCATCTGGCTGAGAAGTTGAGACGGTGGCGGCCTCTTGTAGCTTCGTTTCCGCGATATGAGCTCTGTACTCAGTCTGCCTCAGCCTCAGCTCGGCTTGACGCAGTCTTTCTTCAACCGCGGTCAGGTGTTTCCGAGTAAGCGGCGTCTTTGAGTGTCTCTCATAGAGACAATGCCTCTTGTTCCGGGCACATGGTCCACACTCGGGTAATTGTCGATCGCATCTACCTTTACGGCGCTTGCATTCGTTACATGCCTGGTCGCCGACGCCGAGCATCGACGAAGGCGTCCCGGGCGTCGCTAGCTCCGAGAGCGGCAGCTGATGATCCATAGGGGCGGACCAGAAGCAGTCATGGCCTCAGCAATGGTTGATGGTCCTCCCAGGCGTAGAGGAGTGAAGTTTTTCAAGAGATGCAGTGTCTATGCAGGCACTGAGATCACTCCACACGGCCTTTCATCGGCTGCCCACAGTTCGTTGTCCAGACCCCATGGCATTGTCCAGGGTAATCTTGTAGGCTGATCTGGGGGATGACGCAGAATCCGCGAGTATTGAGAAGCAAGATATATAGAAGTGGACACGGAGGTCATCAGTAGTCATGGTCCGCTGTCAGCGTCCGCCGTGGGCCAAGGAGGAAGGATCTGTACAGCGGTTGAAGTTTGGAGCCTGAGCTCCGGATCCCAGTCTTCACCGCAACCCATTCTGTGAACACCGCGACTTCAGGCATTCGATGACTGACCGCTCACAGACACGACAACTCAAAGTCATCGACAATGGCAGAAAGAATCTTGTTCACGAGAAGGAGGAAAGTGGAAACAGGCGAGTTTCGACGCGTCTTTGATTGGGGTCCATCAATATACCATCAAATCTCGCTTGGCGCGGTAGGTCGCAGCCGATGAGCCGAAACGCGACTCCAACGCTGCTGCCGATCTCGCTGACGATGTTATGTGCTGTCGAACGACATTCGCCTCTCATCGAAGTTTGAACATGTCCACCATCAGACACATCACGAGACATCACCGGGAGACGCCGCCATCATAATCATGGCGGAAGAATGGCAGCCCGCATATCACATGAACGCCACCTCGCCCTTCCTACGCCTTCCCCTGGAATTGCGCGAGCAAATCTACCACCTCGTCTTCGAGAACCAGACAATCCACATCAACCGGCAGTTCTGCAGCTCTCGCCATGGCGATCTTGACGCAACAGTTTGTCGAGCGCCTCAGTCAGAATGGGACACCTGCTACGCCTTGAGCAAGGCTACTGAAAAGGACCAGCGAGGTGTTTTAAATCCTCAAGCTCAAGGAATACTACCAGATCATGTCCAGAGACATCTCCGGTGCTCGGAAGTTGCGAAAGGAACACTTTCGGCATCATCTGGTATGGCCTTGCTCAAAGTCTGCCGGCAAATATACTGGGATGCTGCTTTGATTCCATACTCCTTGTCAACCTTCTGGTTTAACGACGAGTTTGCCCTCGATACGTGGGTTTCCGAAGCCTTGACCCCAAGACAGCGAGAAGCAATTTCCCACGTTCAGTTAGCACTGGGTGTCAGAGCTGGTATGAACTTTGCCCGGTGCCTCGAGAAGCTGCCAAATTTGAAGCATGTTGGTATCTTCACCAGGTTCCTCAGTGGAGACATATTCACTCCTTGGCTCCAGCAAGGGACGCGGGAGCCAGACGATGACATGCAGTTCCCTTTTGCTCTGAAGGCGGATGTTGGAGTCATTGCGGGCTTCGATAAGGAGAGGCTGCTAGCCAATTCAAGAGCCCAAAGGCGGATCGTTGCAGAAAGGTTGGAACGATTTCTAAAAGGTCTCCCTGCTGATGAGGCCGCTGAGCTGCCAAAAGGATCTGCAGACCGTTCAATGTCGAGCTGGCGGCACCTACTCAGGAATGGTTGCAATATCTGATCTCGGATCGACATCTTGCTCAAGAATGCAGACTATTCTCGCACACCTTCCTCATCCAGGGTCCATGGACGCTATCAGACATTGAATCACTAATGCAACCCAGTAACCGGACTCATCGGGCCTGCGCATGCTCTGCAGATGATGGTCTGCACTTAAGCAGTTGTCGGGAAAGAAGCCGAACACATTGGAGCAGCCAACAGGCTCTTCCTGACCGACACAGTACTCCGAGACCATGTCGACAAATTGGGAGAAGGAATCGCTATGATCCCCTCAGGCGGCATCGATGGCACCAAGGGAGGCTCGAGAGAATGCACAGATGGGATCGGAGGTATGGAGAAGGCTGTGGCGAGGCTCGGACGACTTGCTCAGGAAGGTTTATCGAAGATGCTCGAGTCCAGTCATGACCAGTCAGCGAGTGAGTGGGATCTTGGCTTGCCGGATACGGCAGATTGGTTCTGGTCCACGAATGCAGAGCTCATCGAGATGTCTGATGAGACATCTGTTGTTGGCTTTGCCCAACATGATCGATGCTCGGAGTAAGCTCGGATCTTGGCTTTCGCGTAGTCTTGATCATCAAGCTGATGAAAGTCTTGTCGCTGACGACCTCACCTCACTCTTCTTCCCTTTCACTCGACAATTTTTGACAGCTACCTCCTTCTGTGCCGTCAGTTCACGGTGTCAAGTTACGAGAGACGTTGCCGGTCATTCCACCAGACGACTTCAAGTACGCGATACCAGGCTGAGACGCGTACCGCCCTCTGACTTGCCTTCGATTGACACGCGACCGCTGCCTGCATTTCTGGCCTTCGCCCAAGCCGCCGCGACGACGACGAGCAAGCATCCCGACTGCAAGAAACCTGCTGGGCCTCGGAGAATCTGCACACGTTCTGTAATACCTTCATTAAGCCTACCCACGAGTCGCAACAATTATTCAATAACGCGACGCAGAATTTAAACTCTCCGGTTTGCCGGCTCTGATCGATTTGGTGACAAGATCACCGTTATGGAAGTTGAAGTCGAAGCGCCATTCGTCGGAAGGCCGCAAATCCTGAAAACGGAAAACATTCTTCCCTGTCCTTCCGCATGGAGATTTTGCGAGTGCAGAGAAAATGTTCCATGATAACAGCGATCATCCCTTGACACGGACAGCAATGCGAGCGGGTGGCTTCCCGCTTAAGCGTCATTGCGGCGTGCATTAGTTGCAGCACCAGCGTGGCAGCATCGCATCTTCCGCTTCTTCATATGGGAACCAGAAACACAAACCTCAAAGGCTACAGATACCTTCCCGAAGACAGAAATAGCGCCATCTTCGCGATGAGAGACATCGTCGAACAATCATTCCGGATCGTGACCTGAGACATGTCGGCTCCGAAAAGCGCCAGCAGCAGAGCAGGTAAATACAGGCAGGCACTTGGCTGCAAGGCTTGTTTCGAGAACCGGGAAATGGAAATTCTTGGATGTGCAGTCTCCAGCCTCATTGAGCCGTCTTCGTCTCGATCTGTCAATGAGCAGAGCTGGAATGGCCCACCTCAGCTCGGTCTACTCTGGCATTCGCTACACTCGAGAGGCGAGTATGCGGCCATGCGGTCATGCGACAGCTACAGCGGTCTCGCGTTCTTCAATCCCAGTCCTTTGGAGGCTTTGCACGAGCCTAGTCTCGACGCCTGGTGCGCTAATGGCGCATACGTAGGTCAACTTGAATCTCGAGTCGCGAAGAACGATGCAGTGAAAATAGCGATCATGTCTGGACTAAGGCACAAGGTTCGTGGCATGAGTAGTGAATCTCCGTCACCGGCGAGAAGTACAAGAAGTACGCTCGTCCTGGTATCAACCAGGCGAAGGATCTATTATCATCCTCTACCTTGCAGTCAAATCCACTACCTTTAGTAGTAATACCGCAAAGATGCGCTTCTCACTCGCTTCTGCGCTTGCGTTGCTCCCCATTGCTATCCACACCGCAACTGCCCAATGCCTCACCGACAGCCAAGCGCAAAAGGTCGCCAACAACTTCGCCGTCCTCATCAACAATTTCTCCGAGCAAGCTGCCAACCAAACCCTCACTCCCGACTTCGTCGATCAGTCCGATAGTGTATCCTGGTTGATCAGTAATGGAACCATGTGTCCTAAAGCTGTGCGTCACCCTACTCGCAATACTCAATGTCACAGTAAACGAGGCTGACGATACACAGCTTGGGGCGAACACCTTCAACTCTCGTCGGGAATACGAGACTGCGCAAGAGACGCAACCAAACACACCCTTCGAAATCCAAGGCGTCTATCATGATTGCAAGGGCAATGTTATCACTCGCTTCAAGTTCGATGTCCAGCCACAGCAGGTGCAGGGGATAAATATCCTGAGTAAGACTTCACCTGCTTCTCCTCCATCTTCTGGAGAGGGTGGCATCCGCTGATTGGTATAGGCGTCGTCATCAATCTTGACCCAACGAAGTTCCTCCAGAACCCATATTTGATCAAGCATGTGTACAGCGAGTTGAATACGGGGGCTTTCCTGGTTGATATGGGATATTATCACGGCACTTCGCCTTGTGGAGCTGGGGCGCAGAAGAGGGATCTTTCAGGCATGAGGATGCCGTGGATTGGGTAGAGAGGTCTTCGAAATTGAAGATACGATCAGCAGGGAATGCATAATGGGGGAGTGTGTGTGTACATGTGCAAAGAAGGCCTGATAGTACGCCAGAACGACAGACGGGTTTCGTAGTCAAGTTTCATTACAAGCGGCTCTTTGCCTTCCTCTGAGAATCTATCAGACTCCAAGGTGCCTGGTATCTCCTCAACAGCTTTATCTGCCGGAAGCGTGAAGGAGAGCGCCATTGGATATGAATTGTCAATTCAGTACGTTAAATGACTCGGAGGCGATTGCAAGCCAGACAAATCGCTGCAGTCCGCTGCTCGAGCCAGACTCTCACCAATGTTGAATAGAGATACAAAGTGTCAAGGCGGATTCCTCGCGGTCCATGTGGGCCTGTCGCGTGAAGCCATTCAATCAATGTGAGCACCGCCGGAAGGAAACACACGCACAATCCGTCGACTTGCGGATTTGTGGTGGCTAGATGCTGCACAACGCCTGTGTTATCCCGTGTCGACCATGTGATCGAGCCGGATGGTCTCGTAGATCGGATGTTCTGCCAGAGTAGAACGCCGGGAATTGCAGGATACCGAGGCTCATGAATGTCAAACCCTAGCGACATAGGGTGATTGCGGATGGACGTCGGGACGTTTTGCATAATGTCGTGGAAGTAATGATGGATGCCGATCGTTTGAGACAGGTTGAGCCAGTGATGGAATCGGTTCACGAAACTTCCAAGAGCGTCGATGGTTTCTGTGCTGTGAAAGCAAGAGTCGACAAAGCAGAAGGCGTTCTCGCCGAAATAGACTGGCAGGATTCTGTTGATCAGAGTCGGATATGCGTATGCCAGAGGGGGCAGATCGGGCTGTACGCGCATCCTTCCATTGTGATTGACGACGTTGAGATTCACAAGACCTGGTCGTGGGGGTACGCCATTTGCGTGAAGGCCCAATGCAAGTGAGAAGATATGGGTTTGGATAGCGACCGGGAGGCCGTTGAGATCAGGTTGTGGATTTGCCATTGCTGAGCCATGAAGACAGACATGTTGAACGGTCAATAGGTTTTAAGCGCGTTCGGAGCAAACACCCTGCTTCCGAAGAGATATCCAGACAATCTTAGACTGACGAAGAAGCTCGTAGAGTCGTCCAAAGATATCAGTGGCTCCATTGAGCAAGTAGCGATCCACGAAAGACGGAAGCAGAGACTGCGCCTTCGATGCCAGTCCTCAATTTCAGGCTTTCACTCCGGCTCTCTACGCTTTCAACAGCTGCTGCGGTGCCTGGAGCGGATTCGAAAGGGCAAACAATGATCGATCTTGTGAAAGCGAATACTGCTGTGAAACGTAGTGGCTGGCTTGAGAGACGCATGGTTGACCTCTGCGCATCCAGATCTTGTCTGCGCAACGTTTCTAGTCCTCTCAACGTCTTTGCCAATCTGCCAGCACCCGAGTCTGCAGGTCTTAACCCAGATACGAAGCCCCTGAGTAGTATCGAAAATTGTCACATCTTCTCATCCCAAGCCTCGATTCGGCTTCAAGCAGTTACAAAGGCTTACGATAATCCTGCTCAAAGATCCGACGAGCCCAGTGTCGTTCGGGCAAGAAATAAACCAGAACGTCATCAGCCGCTTTATGAAATGCAGTATCGTAGTCTAAGCGACGATGAATTGCTGGAAGCACAATCTTTCGATCTATCCAGAGCTTCTCGACCACCGCGTCCAGTCCCTCGCCCTTGGCGTCGCAGATTCGCCTGAAGGCTGGATAATAGCGAAGAGTACACTTGTTCACGGTCGATAAGAAGCGGAGGAGGATCTCTTCGGTGATCTCGACTGGTATGCCAAGTTCCAGGCTTGGCTGTTCGACTGTGGCAATAACAGCGTCGTCGTAATAGTAGAGATCATGGGGATGTCCTTCCTCGGCCCTCGAAGCATGCAGAATCCTTGTCGTGAATATTGCCGAAGCGCAATGTAGGAACAGTGCATTGTGAGGAAGTAAGAATCCTATATTGTTGGGCTCCAAATCGTAATCCGCTCGCAACATCGCCAGCAAGAATTCTCTCAGTCGCTGGGCCTCTGTGCTCAAGGTTGAGTAGATTCCCGGGACATCAAAGTCTTTCTGGAGCATCAGCTTCTTGATGCGGAACAACCACTCCATGCGCTGGTCATATGCCGGTGGGCTTTCGGCCATGGCATGCGCGCTATCGTTCAACTGTGCAATCGATGGAGCGCCGAATACTCTGGTAACTTCTCCGCGCTCTGTAAGCTGCTTGAAGACCACATAAGGGATCCAATGCTCGTTAGCTGAAATGAAGGTTACGCCGCCAAAAAGTGGCTTGTTTAGATTTAGTGACGATTCCCAGTACTTGGCTGGGCGCGCACTGCTAGCTCTCAGCCCCATCTCACTTGCCGCACTCGCCATCGACGAGGGGCCCGTGGCTTGTGACGCTGAGGTGCTTGAATCTGCATTGTCTGTATGATCTGACTTGACTCCATCGGGATCGTCTCCTCGTCGTAAAGTAGTACCATTTCTGCTGGAGTAGTGCCATATTCCTGTGATCAGCCGGCGAAGTAAATTTCCCCCAAAGGTGTTTGTCGTATGTGCTGCGGCTACGCGGTTGTCTTCAGCTCTCGGCGTCTCGGCGTGATGGTTCGACATGGAATTCAGTGGAGGATGTTGCCCCTCTGAATGCTCGTTCTGATCCTCCTTGAACACCATTGAAGCGTGGTGACGGAGGCGTGGGTGAAGAAGAGAGAAGAGTACCCAAATCCGAACGGTCCTTTTGACAAATGGGAAGACCGGGATGGATATCGTCGGAGGATGCCGTAGTCTCTAGATCAGCTCTTGAAAATTCGAGGAGGCAGTGTGAGAATATCTGTGCGCCAGCAAGAAGAGCTGGTAATTGGGCCATCGGGATTCGCTGGGTGTTTGTGCTTCAACTTGACGAGAACAAAACAATTCGCGTCTCTGTTCTTAGGTTGCCAACCAGCGTCGTCAACTCGAAGCCATGGAGTTAGAAAAGCACCGGACGACGCGAAACGCTTTCAACACTAACTGCTGAAGGCAACGGATTCCTGATCGCCGTCTCGAGAATGACACATGTTGGCCCTCACGGCCGGCGTAGCGACCTGTGACGCCCAGATCTAAGTCCTGCGGTGGTTCCTTGAGTCGGACGTGCGAGAGCTGTAGAAAAATTCTCGGGACATTGCTCGCGAAGCGCTTCAGCATCTCGAAGGAATTTACTGTGACTGGGCGGATCGTTTCGCACCCGTTCGGCCTGTGGAACACGAGCACCAGGAGATGTTTCTTGAAAGGCACAGACAGAGGCGGAGAGCTTCTGGGAACCATTGCTGAAAGTAGCGGGATACGATCTTCTTTCCATATCGGAGACATTTTGTTTCTCAGACCTATCCTGGCGATCCGTGGCGTCCATTTCGCATTCTGGGAATGATTCGCGAGACTGACGTGGGGAACTGGCAAAGTTGCCACGATACCATTCTTAACAAGATGTCTTTTTATCTCCGAGTGGATATCTTTGACAAAGCGAATCGGTTTGAGTTGGTTCGGCGATTCAGGCAGGAGGAGCGTGAGATATCATTACGCCCGGAAGTACCACGTAGACGTATGTGGTCAATTTCGCTAGCTCCGGTGCCCTCTCGTCGATACGAACGATAGTGAAGCTTTACAGCCTACATGTCAGCAAGGTATCTCAGCCATGTTGCGAGGCTCCTAGGTTTCGGCGGCGAATTCCCTGCTCTCAGACCCGAGCATGCTGAGGAGAGAATGCCACTTTAGAGGTCCATTTTGACTGAGTCAAACGGGGTGTTTCCACGATATCGCGACTTCCGAGGCCTCCAAGTACAACCCAGTGCCCTCAAATTTAAGGTCATTCGAGAGAGGCTCTCGTTCTTGAGGATTGAATTGTACGAGGCCACCGCAGCAGATGTTTGTGGTTCCCAGGGACTTCTCTCTCCATCTGGCGGGCCCACTGAGTGGCTGATGACCAGTCCCGTACTAGCTCTAGGGTTCGCTTCGGAGAGAAGCTGAAATGTGATGGGGGTGATTTCAAGAATGTGTCGTCTGGCCTTCGAAGTCGGTCTCACGAATCGAAGATGCGACTGAGCCGCTGAGAACATGTCCATCGAACTATTACAGTCTCGGGTTTTTGAAATAGCTACGGAGCCGCTGCAGTTCGAATGCGGTTCCTACACTCGTTTCTCCTCGTTGGATGGGCCAGCTGAGGCGCTGACGGCCAATTCGAAACGGGATCCCAAGAGAAATTTGGAGAGACGCCGAGTGGCTTAGGCACCGTGATAAATTCATGTTGGCCGGATTCTGCAATAGCTCTCATGGCCCATCATGGCGACCAGGCGTTTGATAGCTAGTCCGGCAGAAGTTCCAGAGATCAGCTGTTTGAGACAGGTGGCTAGCGATCGCGGTCATATGCAGTCCGATAGCGCCGTCTCATTGGTTTTGAAAGCATCTGAGGTCTCATATTGACATACAGCAGCATGTCGACATATGGTTGCGGCGAGGTGGGGGATTCACATGCGATCTCGAAGTGAGGCCGGACTAAAAGCTTGGGCCACGCACGGACTAGCTGACGGCAAATAAGCTTCCGGGAGCGGCCGTTCCGAATTCCGATCTCATTGTCGCGACTGCCTCAACTGCAACCGTTCCTTCCACAAACACACACATCTCGACGTCTCGCCTCTCCGTCTCCACGAGCTCGCGATTTCCGTCTGCATTGCCCTCCCGCGGTCTCAAAACACACAACATGGCGGAGACGATTAAGCCGGAAATCAAGGTGGAGGAGCCTAACATGGCCCAAATCGACGATTTCGAGGAGGATACAGACCTCCAGATACCTTCGGAGGGCGATACGAAGGCATGGTTGATCAAAGTATCGGAGGATATGTGGAAAGCGTGGGCCAAGATATACGCAGATGCGCCCGAGGATGCGCGACTAGAGGTGGGAAGACTGCGCGTATTCCACCCAAAACAGGGCGACGACGACCAGCAGATCCAGATCCACCTGAAAGACGAGTTCGACGAGCACCAGGCGCTGCCAAAAACGTACAACCTCGAGATCAAGAGCAACGGTTATAACAACACCGTTGTTTTCAGCGAGAAAGACCTGCCAGGACACTCTTCGAGGCCCTCAGGGCACTACAACCGCCACCTCGCGGGCGCGAAGCCCGGCGGCATCAACAAATACGACCGCTACAACAACAACCAGCAGCCGAAGAAACCCGGCAGCTACCGAACGGCTATCCCCAAGCAGACCGCGCTGGCACCACCCATCCAGCACGAAGCGATCGCGAACCCCGTCGAAGACGCTAACACTCTCGCCCTCTTCGCATCCAACTACAAATCCGCCCTCAAATCCAGCCGAACCACAAACTTCATCGGCGCACAGCGCGTCAAGCACCCCGGCCAAGACAACGACAGCTTCAAGTTTGGCAGCACCACCAGCAAGCCGGGCAAGGGCAAGAAGAAGATACCGAAAGAGAAGGCTGTGCGGATGGAGAAGGCAGCGGCACTCGACGCGATCCAGAATTGCTTTAAGGAATACCAATACTGGGGCTTGCGCGCGTTGCGGCAGCGACTCAACCAGCCGGAGTCGTATATCAAGGAGCTTCTCGACGAGATTGCTATCCTGATGAGGAGCGGAGACTTCGCTCAGACGTACAAACTGAAGCCTGAGTATGAGAAGATGATGGCGGAGAAGAACGAGATGCCGGTCGTTAAGGAGGAGATGGCACCGGTCAAGATGGAGGGTGAGAGCGACGAGGGCACGGGAGACGAGATGGACGATGGAGACGACGGACTGGATGATTTCGAGGATGTGAAGATGGAGTGAGCCGTTCGAGCGGACTCCGGAGGCTTCAAAATGCGTGAAACAGTCGAGAGTGAATTAGAGATACCCCTGGCGAGTACCTACAAGTCTTCCAGAATATGAATACAGTCTCAGCATTTCGAGCGGACTTCGGTACCCTCTCCGCGAGACGCCGATGAGAGAGAAACACGAATGAATCTGGTTATGGATCAAAGCTTCTACTATTTACACCCCCTCAGTCTTACCCAACCAATCCGTCAAAATCCCATTCACCTCATCCGGCTGCTCAATCAGAACCCAATGCCCCGACTCCACCGACGTACTCGTCAGATTCGTATAATACTTCTCACTACCAGTCCAAGTCGAAGGCGCCAAAATTGTATCCTCAGTCCCTCCAATGAACAGAGACGGCATCGGGAATACGGTGGCATTGCTCGCCTGAAGAGCCTGAGCAACGGGCAACTCATCCTCCCAATTGATCTTCTGCAGCCGATACCAATTATTCGGTCCTCGCATACCCTGTCTCGCGATTTCGTGGGCGTAGAAATCTAGCTCAGAAGCATTCACGAGAGTGGTTGGCTGTAGATCGGGGAGAGCTGATATGTTGGTCCATCCCAGCTCCGGTGACAACAGAGATGTGTTTTGGGGTGTCAGACCTCCGTACGCACCATTCAGAAGGATGCGGATCTGAGTCTCATTCCGTCCCCAGATCCGATCATAGTCGAAGTCTCGCCACTGACGCTGGTAGCCGAAGAGTTGATCTGAAGGTGTGCCGTTGACTGCGAGAATCGAGATATCCACGTACGGAGCAGCGGAGAGACCGAAGATTGGTGGCAAGTAGGGAACCGATACGGTGAAGAAAGTCTTGACAATGTCCGGGTACCAAATTGCAATCTTGTACGCAATCATCGCGCCCCAGTCATGTCCGCCAACGATGATTTGCTCTCCTGGGACGATTTGGTCTGCGAGCTCGACCATGTCGGCGGAAAGTTTCTTGTGCGCCCATTCTGCGAGCTCGGATGGAGAGTCGGTTTTGCCGTAGCCGAGCATGTCTGGTACTATCACTTGATAGCCCAAGGATGTTAGATGTGGGATTTGGTTGCGCCAGCCGACTGCGAGGTCCGGATAGCCATGGAGTAGCAGAATCGTGGCTTTCGGTTCGGATTCTGGTCTGCTACGCAAGTAGTAGTACACATGTCCTCCTACTTCTGCGTAGTGCTCGGTTGTGCCAGGGACTGGACCTGGTGAGACGGTTTGGTATGGTGCCGCCCATGCCAGCAAGCATAGTTGCAGTATAACGAAGAGTTGGCGAAACATCGCGGATTTTGGTGCGGCTTGAGAAGCGATTCTTGGTGATGAGGCGATACGGTCTGATTAAATGGCCTGAAGTGTATGTCAGTCAAGACTGTACAGCCAATAGCCTTCTTGCTACAGCATGGGATATCGATTTTATATTGAAGCCAAGAGTCTCGTGCCAAGCCTCGCTGCATATGTGAGGATTTGGAGAGCCCCAGCTGACATATCGCGTCTGCGGTCAGAATCAATGACTCGGGGCTGAAGTGCACAGGACGTCAGAGTTTGTCCGTCAACTGCTCGCGTCTGAATGGCTGTATGTCAAGTCTCCGGTATTCAAAAATGGATTTGTAAGAAGCAGCACGACCAAGACCTGAATTGAGCAGATATACGCACATCAACGTCGTGACCAGCAAGTGTTCTGCGAACAGCAGACTCTATATGGAAGGATGAGTGATCCACGTGGGAAACATTAGAAATGCATCGAAGGCACTGTGCATCCTTCGTCGCTCTCAGCTAAGGTGAGGAATTTGGGCCAGATTGCTTGGCGTATGTTTCCTGGATCATGACAATGACGGTGCCCAGTCACAATGATCGCTGTCGTGTACTCGTTGAAATGATGTTGATGGCGTTCCTTGTGTTTCGCCTTCATGTACACTGCTACACCGAAGGGGAACGGTCAGGCTCGGCTGGCTCTGAAGACCTACATTTCATCCAGGCGGATGACTCTGCTTCGATTACTGTGTGTGAGAACGCCATAGCATCGATTTTTTGTGCGCCATTGAACGTGCGCAGGACTGTCAGAGTTGGAGCTCAAGGTGTTTCGAAGCAGTAGATTAGTATAATCTGCGCAGGAGTGCCTTGCTCTGAAGATCAATATCTTGAAACAAGGACCGTGGCGTATACGATCACACCAGGTGCGTTGCCTCTTGATTCGATTCAGGTGGACACATAGAGTTCGGTCCCGCATGGATAAGCAGATCGTACTCTTTGATTTCGCGTGGGTCGTCAATGCCATACCGTCCGAATTGTGGGTATTGACTGTTGCGAAGAATGACAATGGACTGTTCCAGCTGTTCAGGTTTCATGAATGGGTCCCAGAAGCTCGTTAGGTCAAGATAACAGACTCTGTCCTCTGTATCGGTAGCAAGTTGAAAGATGTTTTCGTCGTAGTAGTGAAATTTGACATCCATGGGTTGCTCTAACCGCAGTGCAATCCACGGCGCGCTTCGGCCGCGGGAGGGCCGACATTTGAGCACAGCGTGATATATCTGATTATCTCCGCTCGATCGCCAGTCTTTAACGATAGGCAGTGAGATGCGTAGTCCACGATTGGTCATCTCAAAACTTTGAGTATTATAAGAGAACAATCGGGGCAGGTCCTCAAATGCTTTCGCGGTGGGTGAGAAAAGAGCGGCTCGTGGTGCGGACCCCGGTAGAAGCAATGCTGGTGGGATACTCCAAGCGAATATCGTGAGATCTGTGGACTGTTTAATGATCTCTTCCTGGAGTCGTATGAAAGCTCTGCTCCCTTCTCCGTACAGTAAAGGCATATTCACGTTGAAGATCCCGAGCAGGCAGTAGGCTTCGTCTTCGACACGAGTGGTCCGCCGCGTTGCAGCCCATGACATTCGCTGGGCTATGCTTGTACCGGAAAGCTCGTCAGCAAACTCCGATGAAGAGCTCGACTTCTCACGTGCCAGTATTCCCGGTGGAATTCTGCTCGCGCGATGTACTTGATCCAGGAGGACTGATCCTTCGAATGGAAGGCCGGCCGTCTTCGGAGATCTTGAAATCTCTCCAACAAGAACCCAATTACCATCAAAGAACAGCAGCCGACTTGGTGCAAGAAGTTCTTGTAATGTCCAACCCCGAGTGAACCATTTGCAGTTTTCAAAGTCAACAGCACCTTCGAAGTGTCCAAAGTCTGAGAGGTAGACGTAGCATCTGGCCGATGTTTGGTACCATCGATACATGGAGTTGATGGCCTCGCTCAATTCTGCCGAGCTGCTGCTATCAATGCAGCATGTGTCAATCCAGACATACTGTAATTTGTCTCTTCGAGCTCTCCGACAAGTCATTTGAATCTTGGAGAAGTCCAGTCTGTTATCGTGACGATGCCCGTCCGAGAATTCCTTGTAGCGAACTTCCTTCGCAGTCCATGTATGGGACAGGATTGCATATTCTGGCGTACTTCGTTCATCGGGAAAAATCTTCTAACTTGAGAGTTTTAGTATTGATGAGGCGCATTCTGTCAGTTACACGGAAAAATGGGCTTTTCGACAGCCATCGTGGTGTTAGAGGAGAGACAATCTAAATTTCTACCATGTCACCTCCTATTGCCTCGCTGGCGGCCTCGCTCCTGTGCCGCAAAGCCCTGCACGCCGACATGGTATGTATTCCGCCAGGCAGCACGGTGCGGTATGTGCGCCTTCATGGCATACCCGACCCTCTTTCAGCGGCGATGGCGGACCCATGGCTGCCACTGAGTGGACTGCGGATGGTACAGAGAAGTGCGATCGTCCACAGTGATGGTTTGTTGAAGACAGGGTGATGTTTGAGGAAGAAAGGTCGAAGCTGGTTGTGTGGTTGTCGTTGACCCCCGCACCGCCAGGTCGCCCTCTCGAAGCCATCCGCTAGCTTCCGTTTCAAGCGAGCAAATCATAGATGACCCGCCAAGCAACCGCACAGGCCTCGGCTTCCCCAACATCTGCCTCTCCACAGAAACGCCATCTTCTTCACCTCCTCTTTGTGGCTTCAATCCTTTCGCTTCACCGATTCCAGTTCCATCGCTCCTGCGGCGCAACATACACCGAAACCGTCCATGTCGAGCTCTGGGTCACCTGGGCAAGCTGTATGCGATCTTTCGGCCCACCAAATCAAGCAACACGTCCGAGAGGCGCGTCTGGACGCGACGCCATCGTGTGCTTCTTAACGGCGGAAAAGAAGCTTGAGAATAGGCATATGGCATCTTCCGCCAGCGGCGCCGAACTTGTCATCACCCGAGGTTCAAAGCTCTGTCAGTCGTCCCAGGCGGCGTTCGTGGCTTCACGCTTCAGTCAGAGCCTCTCGATCCGGCCGGTGAAGCTGTCGAGCCTCACAGATTCAGCCAGAAAGCCTGGTTCGCACGATCAGAGCAGCAGACCACCATCTGTCTTAGGACATCGGAAAGGTGAGAGAGAGTGACTGATTGAACGAATTCTAGGTCGTACAGGGATATCTAGTTTCATTAGCACATTAATCATTTCCAGTGGCAGCCACAGTGAAGGGCTCCAAGAACTAGAAGTTTTTCTATTACGCCTGGCAGAAATTCCTCGCATGCCAATACCCAAGGTCATTCCGCGTTCAGCGTGAAAAACATTACGAAATTTGAGCGGACCATGCTCCGCTCTCTATTGCCTTTCAACTCCGACTACAACGCAGCAACAGCAACCATGGCAACGGCGGCGTATGCGCCGAATCCAACCATGGCCTTTGGCGCAGCAGCACCGGTGTATCGAGCAGCGGCTGGAGACACAATGCTGGGCGTGCTCCCTGGCTTCGAGTACGAGTAAGAGTACGGTGCCGAAGATGCCGCTGGGATGTACGATCCGTAAGTGGTCGGCATCTGGCTGGCGAAGCTGCCCTGGAAGCTGCCGTAGGTCGTTGGGTGCGCTTGAACTGGAATTACAAGTCAGTCTTTATTCAATCTAACAATCGCAGCAAAGGTGAAAACGCACTCTGACCGTCGGAGATCTGAACCACCGGCATTGTGTTGGGTGCTTGAGGAGCCATAGGCGCGGCTTGAGTGGTGGTCTGCGCCGCCATGGTCGTGGTCGGAGCGGCTTGAGTCGAGGTTGTGGTTGGAGCCGCCGCTTGAGTCGACGTTGTTTGAGCCACTGGAGCAGCAGCTTGCGTGCTGGTGGTTGGCGCTGGCGCAACAGCGGCAGAGGAGCTACTTGACGGAGTGGTTCCTGAGCTGTACGCGACAATGCCCATGTTGATGGCATCCGCTGCTGGCTTGGCCAAGTTGGATGCCGGTCCCTGGAGTGCTGGAGGAAGCTTGCTCAGAAGCGCAGCGGAGAACTTGTTGGAAGCAGTTTGTTGCTGCTTCAAAGTCTGGAGGACAGCATCACCGAGACCAGCTTGCACGAATGCAGACTTTTTGGAGATCAAGGTCTGGATAGTCGCCTCTGTCGCTTTGCTGAGCTCCTGGACCGGGTTCGCAAGTGATAGAGCATCGTTTTGGTCGATTTGTTGGACATCGCCGGCATCGATGATTCCGTGGTTGATGGCATCGGTGACAGCTGAGGCTTTGCCATTCACGTCGAGTGCCGATGTCGAAGAGCCGAATCCTTGAATTGCAGTTCCCAAATCCTTGGTGGCAGCAGTGATAGCCTCGATATCGCTTGCAAGATCAGCGGTGGCCTGTCGTGCGATGAGGTGTCGGGGGCGCATATCAACGCTGAAAGCCAGAGCGCCAGCGGCGAATACTATGGGCGCGAGCAACTTCATCGTGTGCGGTGTTGTAACGACTGTCCAGGTTGTTGCTCGTGTGCCCTCCCAAACTGTCTTCCGGTCACGAACTCTGATGGGAAGAAATTCAAAACAGATGCGTGTGAGAGGAGCTTCATCACACATATGATAGCTTTGCTAGTCCCTGCTTTGCAGCATCATGATCATCGGCTCGTCTGCGAACGCTTTTCTCCAGACCAGTCATTGGCTCGGTCGGTGTACGCTGCCTCGGCATCGTCGTGGTCCATACCAGGAGTCATTTTCTCGACTTGAAGCCAAAGAAACTCTGGGGTACATCAATTGCTTTCTCCGCACGCTAGTGATATGGGAACTATACTGAAGCAGGAGCAAGATGACCATTCATCTGCAGCTTAGGCGGGCCGATTGGTGGAGTCGTTCCTCTACCACAGGACTTACTTCCGCTTTTGGAGAGAGATCAGCGCTATTGGCAACTTTGAAGTGACGACACAGCGTCCGTCCTGCACACGCGGGAAGGCCAAGGCGAACTGCTCTTGCTTGATTTCATTGTACCTGCGTTTGCTTGGAGGAGGCCTCGGCCTGTGCTATGAGCGAGATTGCTCACAAGATCATCAGAAGCTCCATTGAGCTCTCGAGAGCTTCCCGTGGTTTGTGTTGGCAACGATGGCTTGTTCGACCATCTCAACACCATCGCCCGTTTCGAAATTGGAAGTCCACAGCCCCATACAAAGAAGAGACAAAGACCATCAGCGATGGCGAGCAGAGACAACATTGCGCCAAACAGGATCGCCGAGAAGCCATGGTGCAGCCTCCTACGTTTGGTGAGGTCCCGACAAGATCTTCACCACACAGCCGCCCGGACGCCTCGGAGGACAATGACATCGGGTGCGCCCGCCGAGCGACATGTCCACTGGGACTTGATGCGACCGTGATCTTTTCGCGCCAGCCTGTCATCTCTCGTCGCGTCGCGTCGGTAAATAAAGCTGCTTCTACGATGTTCGATGAAGTCGACATCCAACCGTTTCCGGACGTTGGCACGCAATAAAATCTCCTAAATGGCGCGAGCCTCGAAACAAGGCCGATCTTTGTCTCGGGGCTGACCGTGTCGCTGGTGCAATAATGTCTCGGGTTCGGCTTCGTGACGTTGAGCTGGACTGACATCGAGCTTGTTGGCAGACAACGGCATTTACATCGACTATTACGGCTTGACGCGGAAACTCCTCGCTTTGGAACAATGCTCGCAACAACATGGTGAGACGACCTTCTGGATATTGAGCTTGTCGGCCTCTTCTTCCGGGCTCATACTTCTTCCTAGAGCAAGAACAGCATCGAAGATACAACTTTCGGCTCGAATCCAAGGCAGACAATGGCCGCGATGACTGAGAAGCAAAGAACACACCGTGTCGCATGGAGCCAGATTCGCAGCCGAAACTCACTACGGCGTGGTCTGGACTCTCCGTGTAACTGAACGACAAACAAAACCCTCGCCGTGCCAGACGACTGGGCATGGCCGTTCACCACTACACCTCTGCAGTCCTTCCGGACGAAACTTCCCAAAAAGCAACCGTTTAAGGCAGTTACTCGAAACGGGCACGGCGTTCATGCAGACTGCAATTTGCATTGCATACTTAGCCGCCCAACGCCGCGGTACTCTCGGACCTCGTCAAAATGTCAACGATACGCACGAAACGCACATGCTCGGCGAACATGCTATTCTCACACCCACACTCCGTACCTGCAGGTGGCTGCCACGAGCACGAGTGTGAGCTGATACGGCGACACCCTCACTTCGTACCGACGCTAGCCGGCATGTTTCGGGCCGTGCATGAGCTGAGCCGGTCCGAAGAACAGGAAGAACAGGGGTTCGAAGTAGGCAGGTAGGGTTGGCGATGCAGTGTCGGCGACCAAAGTGGCGATTAAGAGTGTGCCTCGAAGCGCTGAGAATGCAGGATTGTAGATCACGAGTTATTGGCGGGTTTGGGTTTGTTACACCAACATCGGCTGGCAAACCTGAGGCTCATAGCTAAGCATTAAAGTGAGTTCGTGAGGCTTTGGGATCTTCAGCTCACTTTTAAGCGCTCAGGCTGAGATTCGAAGACTGTTCTGACGTCCTTTCGACTGCCCTTGCGTCGGCGACGATGCTCGAATCGACGAATATCGGTTGCTCTTCAATCGGCGAACACGCTGTTGTTTCGAAGAGTAGGCAGAAGAATGACATTCACCCACAAGATGTCTATGCGTGTATACCAAGGTGCCATAACACCACGCTCTTGGTGTTCAGCGGTTAGATTGCAGACAGGTAAGTCGAAGAGTAGGTACAAATAAGAGCATTTCACCATTGATCGGCGGTGGGCCATCAGAACACAACGAGACCAGTCTTAACATCAAGAGCTCGTGGAAAACGTCTCCCTAAGCATCAAAAGAGTACTTTCAGCAAAATCGAGACAACGTTCGGCGAACAAGAAAGCCAGAAACGCACTTCGCGTTGGTCGACTTATAGCGATCTGGAACCAGTCATCGAACAAAGCCGCAAATACGCCCTGGAGCATCACAATCGACACGAATTCTTCGACAAGAGGCTAGCATTCACACTCCGTGTCCGACAGCCAGCACCTCACTACACAAAACTGTTACAAAGGCGACTGGCAATCAGCTCCCAATACTCCAGCCAGCGCCATGCTGGCTTTTCAGACACCTAGGGCCATTCTGCTACGCACTCGGCATGGGGATGGTGAACAGATCGACTGCCATCACCCTCGAGATCCTGTGGATTAGCGCCGGCATCGCTATTGGGCGGTGTGAGATTGCCGTGTGGAGACCGAGATGATTTCTCCCAGATCAAGCATACCGCTTTGGGGTTGTAGAGGACGTGTAGTCTGATTGAACATCTATCCAAGCTCCATTCGCTTCTTGTCTATCAATCTATGCTATGCAATCGGCGCTCGCACGCCATTCTCTACGCTTTCGTCTAGAAGCGTCTGTCTCTCTCTTTCTTCCTGCTGTTTTCTCTTTTCCGCATCTCCTTTCCATCCAGTTCCAGCCTGGACGAAGAACATACCCACGGCGATTAGAGCCATGCTGTACCAAAGCAGCCTCAGGCCATCTTCGTATCCTTCAATTGCGACTTCTTTCTCCACGCCGGAGAGCTCTCCGACCAGAACGGGCTTGCCTAGTAATTGTCGGATTAGATGGGTACGTTCCATACCCACTTCTCTGAATCGAAATGTAAGGCTTGAGTAGAGTGTCCGCTGAAAGATGCCACCTCCAATTGCACTTCCAAACGATCCCGCAAACCCTCTGAACGTCGCGAGCAAAGCAGTAGCGACGTAATGCGTCTCCTTCGGCGTAATATGCAGCAGATGCGCCAGATTGTAGTTTAGCGCGGCTCCAGTCACAAACCCACAAATGAAGACAAACACAACAAATACCCAAGCCGGACTCTCATGGCCACTCAGGAACGCCAGTGCAGCCAACGAAGCAGGGAAGAGCGCATAAGCGATCAGGGTCGGGAAGTAGAATGATCCCGGCCGCTTCACATGAAGCCAGCCTACGAGGAGACCTCCAACAGCAAAGCCAGCATTCGTCGGAATGAGCATCGCTCCCGCGGTCGAGAGCTGCCAGTTCCGAACAGCGAGAGCGTATGTCGGGGCATAGAAAAGTACTGACCAGCGCGCCATCATGAAGCCCAGGGTTGCGAGACAGGTGAGCAGTAGACCACGAGATTTGAGGAGAGCGACGGGGATGATGGGATCGAAGGCGATGTAGATTTCGTTTAGGACGAAGATGATCGCTACGAGGGCGGAGAGGAGGATGGGTAGTAGGGGTATTCTCTTTGGGGCGGAGAGGGCGTAGAGGAGGAGGACCAGGGAAGCTGTGAGGGCGATGGCGCCGGAATAGTCTAGTCGTTTCAAGCTCTTCCAGGTGGTGGAGTCGTCAATCTCGTCGGCTTTGCTATGTGTGAAGTCCAGAGGTATTGCGAATAGCAGCACTGTACCTCCAACGAGAGCGATGGGGATCTGCATCCAGAAAAGAGCCCGCCATCCAGTGTGTGGCAGCAAAGCTCCAGCAGCTGTTGCTCCAACAGCAACGCCGACTGTGTAACCAGTGTTGAGCATGCCGACACCGAGACCTCTTCGCTTTGATCCAGTAAGTTCCAGTACGATAATGATGCTAATAGTGAATACACCGCTGGCTCCGACTCCTGTAACGGCTCTGCCAACGAGGAAAATCGCGAAGCTATTTGACCATGCCGAGATGGCGGAGCCCAATGCCAAAAATATGGAGGATGCGAAGATGCACGTCCTGGGAGAGAATACACTACTCAGCTTGCCTTGCAGAGGACCCAATGCGCTCATCATGATCAGATAGACAGACGTGAACCATGATGTCTTTTCAAAAGCATCGAGTGTTTCTGCGATTGCGCCTTGAGTAGTCGTGAGCATGGAGATATTCGTTGCTTGAACGAAGATAAGACATCCCAAGGCAAGAACAACCAACGTCCCTCGCGTGCGGCTTAGAGAGTGGTTCGCTGTCGTATGAAGAATCTCATCCTGATTGTCGTTTCTTGATCTCCGCCTCGGCTTGGTAGGTTTCGAGTGGGCAACTTCTTGAGGAGTGGCTCCGGTGACTGGATCGACATATTGACCTTGTCCTTTCCCTATCGCTGTGGGCAGAGGGCCAATGAGTGGTGTTCTCTCGTCGTTGGGCATTGATGCTTCAGAGGAGAGTCCGTACCTGTAGAGAGTCGAAGAGGATTCCGAATGGTCCAGTTGACGAATGCCATCGTTATGATGAGGCATATCAGGTCAGGTACCAGTCTCGTGGTATGGCGAATGAGCTGCGTGGCGATAAGCTCAAGCGGGAAGTCACGAAGATCTCAAATCTAGTGTCCTTGGTACAGTGTCGTTCCCATTGATCCGATGATAGGTCGTTTGTCAATGCCGACCGATGGAAGAGAGCGAAGATGAGATGTAGTCGAAGTCATGATGCTACCTTTGCGCATTGTTGTTGAGACCGGAATTCCTATCGCCGACTTGATTAGCAATGAGACATTCCATATCCGGTCTAGTCGGACCATGTTTTGCCAAGATCTTGAGCCAAGGCCTCACTGCGAACGAGACATGGACATGGCTTCGATCTCCTTTCGAGTGCTCATGAACTTCCTCTTCATCTACTGAACAGCCCTTCATGC
Organism: Pseudocercospora crystallina; assembly: GCA_003666085.1. Taxonomy (NCBI): domain Eukaryota; kingdom Fungi; phylum Ascomycota; class Dothideomycetes; order Mycosphaerellales; family Mycosphaerellaceae; genus Pseudocercospora; species Pseudocercospora crystallina. The sequence continues at coordinate 16,111 of QQNG01000074.1, read as the reverse complement.
AAGTCTTCGATTCTATTCACTCACCAATCAACCGCCCCTCTCCCGTATCATGAGCATTGCCGAACTCTCTGACCATTGTTCCGACATGAACTCCGAGAAAACAGCAATTCTTCCGAGGCGGCACCTTGTTTTTGAGCGGAGTTCTGGAGACGGGAGAAAAATGCGGGGAGCAGCATGTCTATCATGAGGGCAGCATCACGTCCCCATACGTGGGAGTTGGACGACGTAGGCCATTCGCACCGAGTCTCGGCGTTATGGTACGCACACCGCGTAGACAAGGCAAGTACGTTGGCCCAAGATATCTTCTATAAGACCATCCCGATGTCCGCATAGGAGAGAAGTGGGCGGCTGTGTCCTCTCTTTTATTCTCAGCTCTTCGTTTTCAATCCTGCCTCGCTGGAATAGGCACAATCGGAGAAGGAAGAAGACCGAGCCAAAATGGGTCAACGGGAGCTCAATGTTGGCATTGTGGGGGCGGGCATTGGAGGCGTGATGGCTGCCATAGCCATCGCGCGAGCAGGAGGAAAGGTGACGGTGCTCGAGGCAGCCGAGCAGCTGGGCGAGATAGGAGCTGGCATACAGATGGTAGATCCTGGCTTGGCACGTGTTCCATTCTATGCTGATGAACAGGATAGACTCCGAACGTTGCTCGATTACTGATCCGATACGGCATCGACCAAGTCATTGGGAAGGATCTTGTAAGATTCGAGGAGCTGAACCTTCGGAAGAAAGATGGTACGAAGGTTGGATACACACTCATAAAGAGGGTGGAAGAGACCACAGGATATCCATGGTGGTTGGTACATCGGCACCATCTTCATAATGGCCTGGTCGAGATCGCACGCAAGAATGGGGTTGAGTTGGTCATTGCCAGTCGGGTCTCAGCACTTCAACAAGAACCTAAAGGCAAAGTGACGGTCAAGACAGAGAAGGGCAAGAACTACACATTCGACCTCGTGGTCGGTTCAGACGGCGTGCAATCGATTGTCCGGCGGACCCTGTTTCCAGATGTCAAGCCACGTCCTCCGACCGGCAATTGTGCATATCGGGCCATCGTACCATACGACGAAGTCAGAAAGGACCCATTGACCCGAGAGCTGGTTGAAGACAAGGACGGCAACCTGATCAAGACCATGGAAGTCTGGATGGCACCAACTGGATATATCATATCATATCCGATATCAGACGCCAAGGACTTCAACATGGTACTCAGCCACTTCCGCGATCCTCCGGTTGATACAGTACGCGAAGTGCCTATCGACGAGGTGAAAAGTGAATATGCCAGCTACGATCCGCGCATCAAGCGTATCATCGAGAAGATCAAGCCACCGATTTCGCGATGGCCACTACTCGTGACGGGCCCTCTGGACACCTGGTCGAGCCCGGAGAAGAACATTGTCTTGATCGGAGATGCTGCCCATTCGATGACCAACCACATGGCTCAAGGTGCTGCTACCAGCATGGAAGATGGAGCATTCCTCGGAAGATGTCTTGCTAGTGTCATCGAGGGCCGTGTAAGCATCTCCGACGCCATCAGCATCTATGAGCGAGGTCGAACGCCGAAAGCAGCCTACAAGCAGCAAGTGTCCTTCCTGAACGGATGGCTATGGCATTTGCCAGAAGGTTCAGCCACAGAGGCGCGAGACAAGACAATGGAGAGTGAGCTTCGCGGAGAAGTTCCCATGAAGAGCGCCAATCTGTATGGAGACCCTCAGACTGTCCTCGAGTGCTATGGGTATGACGCAGAAGCTCATGCAGACCATGAAATTTCTTGTTTCCTGAATGGAGGTCAGCCGGTACGAGACGCGGCAACGACAATTACGGGCCCGGAAGCACAGAAGATTGCCAATTGGTTCCTGCCGGAAGAACATAAATTCAAGATTCGTCCTAAGATGTGATGTATGTGATGAGAGTGAGTAGCAGCATATACCTTAGAGGAAGCTTTTTGCATGGAGACGTGGGGAAATGGGATTCGGAATCCCCGGAAGTGGATGTCATGTTCTAATCTGGCTTTCAAAAGCCATGAAAGCCAGATTTGAAGCCATGCCGTCGTCGATAGCTGTTGCGGCGGGTATCTATGCATGTTTGTGCGAGAGTGTGAAACGAATGGAGTTCGTGTCAAGCCATCTGCGTCGAATTTATTCGGAGCCGTAATCTTTCGTGAGGGATGTCAAGGATGTCCAGGGTCTAGAGCTTGTGCCAAGGCGTCAAATGTCGATTTGATATCGAGTCTGGCTCGGAAATATGTGATTTTCTTGTCAAATGGAGCGTTACCAACGGCAGGGAACTTTTTATTTCAGCGCGATCCGCTGAGCTATACTGTCAATAGTGGCACCCAGTCTATAGCCATGCATGAAGTGTCGATAATGCTACCAGTGAGGTTCAGCGCGCCAAGACATGGAGGAGAACCGCCAACGCCCCTACGCCTCTCCGCCAGAACGGGCCTAGCTGGCGGAGACCACGCGATGCATGTGAGCGGCACGTGGGTCGATAACTGCGCAACGAAAGCTTGTTCCAGTGGACATGGCGAAGCGACATCACAACGTTTCCTAGTGTGCTTATCGTGGACGTGTGTTGCCATCATTTGGGAGGCTGCTCGTCATTCACTCACTTACAAGGGTCCACCCTTGGCGTCACTTTAGCGGCGGGAATGGCAGGGGCGAAGCCCGCGGCTCAGCGGCAGGATCCCATTCTCACGTTCGGTGTCTGAAGTCAATCGAAACAACGCCATATTGTGCCTGGAGGCTTCGACCCGGGAGCGCACCACGGCGGCAGGAGGCCGCTGTCCGCACCAAGAAGTACGATTTGTACCCACGAGAGGTAGGCAGCTTGCATGGCCAGGCAAGGCAAACCGAAGGCAACCTGCAGTACTAGCGAGATTCATGCAAGCAGGCCAGGGGGGCGGAGCGCCAACGAGCTCGAGCTCTGCCTCCACGAAAGCCATCTCATATGCTTCGCGGACTGATTGCTGAACCATTGTTAGCAATGGGCAATGCATTCGGGAAACAGCAGACCAAGCCTCAATCCGCGAGATATAGACAACGAGGAGGTGTCGTGGCGGACGAGAGCGCCCCCGGACCCCGAAACCCCAAGAACACAGTGGATTCACATGGTTGTGGTGCACAGACTGCAAGCCACGAGCAGGCACTGTCTCCTCGTCGGGCCGGTTGCATTCCAGAGCCGATCATGCCGTAGGTTGGAATGACAGCACACGGGTGCCGATAGGAGGATCGTTGCCGCACACTAAACACAAAAAAGGCGTCACGGGCGTTCTTTCTGTCGCCCTCGATAGGATAGAGGCTTCATCGAGCCGCCTTCAGCTCCTTCAGCGCCTCATCAGACTACCGCGCTGTTCCCTGCCATCTACCTGCATAAGCCAACCGCAAAGAGGGCTTGAAGCTGATCAGATACCAAGCTGAGCGTGAGCCTTGAGTCTGATTTGTCTAGACTCCACACCGGTTCGAGCAACATGCGCCGGTTGATGGCCTATGCTTGGAAGATCGAATGCAGGCCGTGTACACGGGTACACCTTGAGGTTCTGCTTATGACCTTCCGCAAACTGAGGAAGATGTACTGACATATAGTTGCGAATGGTGGGCGGAGTCCTCGATGATTTGCTGCGCTGTTATTATCGTGTTAACCTTCGACATTACTGCTGTGTGCCTGAGTTTGGTACTTCAGCCCCTTCGTTGACACCCACTACCAATGCAAGTGATCGTCACTTATAGTGACTGCGGCCTCATCAACCCGCCCTCCAAGTTCTAGCAGTCACTCGTATATCTTGCGAGATCGATCCACCGACAGAGCGAACAAAGCACTGTTCCACCCTGCAATCAGACCCTTACTCCTCATCAACAGTATCGTTATCTCTTGATCGGCCAGCAACGCTTTGCACACGGTATTTCATCAGGAACAGTCGAGCGATCACTACAACCATACATACCCAGCGCCGACTCGTTGGTCCTCTGACCTTCTGGCCTTCCCGCGATGGACTTCGATCCATCGACTTTCCCTCCGCTTGAGTCGTCCTGGACATCGTGCGCTCAACTCGACAGAATCCGCATCAACAACACATCGGATGAACTGGATGTCCACACTCTGCCGTTGCATCGGTATCTACAGGAGGACGAGCGAGCATTTGCGCGTCCTTGCATCGACATCAACGAGGACTGCCTGATGCCATTAAACTCAAACTTGCCTTATCATCGAATGCTGGTTGCTGATGGACGAATGCGCTTCACATCACCTGTGAGCAGCGGCAGCGGTCTTGAGTCATCATGTCATGGAAGTGTCTTCGATGATCTCCATGAGAGGACAATATCGTCACCTAACATGAGAGGCCAACCATATCCTTCTATGCTGATGGCAGATGTCTCTCAGAGTGGAGGAGGGTTTGCGCCCATTCCGCGAGTCGATTCGCGCATCGACTGTGTCGCACTGAACCAGGTACAGAACCTTGCCGATGAGCAACCTGAACCATATCAATTCGAACATGACTCAACGCCTTACTATCACTATGGATACTACCAATCGTACGCAGAGGAAGGCTACCAACCTATGCCGATTGACGATGAGGGTACGCCGGAAAATGTGCACAGCGCTCCAGCGACCGAGTCGCAACCCGCATCCACACCTCGCCAGAATTCCGAAGAGCCAGAGTTCAGAAGACGACGAGCCCCTTCCAACACTGTCGTCTCTGGAAGAATTGCGAAGCGTCCCTCTGCGCCCAGAAGGCTACCATCGCAGCAGTCAACCTTCAAATCTGAGGATAACAGTGATAGCGTTGCGAATCGAGCATTCCCATGTCCGCTCGTCATTTACGGCTGTACATCAACATTTGGCAACAAGAACGAATGGAAAAGGCATGTGCACACTCAGCACATTCGGCCTGGTTTCTGGCGCTGTGTGCAATGTTCCACCGACAGAGCCGATCGCAAACCGAACGACTTCAATCGAAAAGATCTGTTCATTCAACACGTGCGACGAATGCATCCTTTGGCAGGCAAGAGCCCGTCACCGACGAAGAGCAACAGAAAAGCCGCCAAAGCGAGCAAAGACGCCTCCTTCGACGACAAGTATCTCCAAGACGAATCATCCAAATGCTATAGACTGCTTCGTTCACCACCCGAAGACAGCTGCTGTCTATTCTGCGACCAACAATTCCACGGCCCGACTACCTGGGATGAGCGTATGGAGCATATAGGACGTCACATGGAGCAGACGAAGAAGGATAATACGCTACCCGCAGACCCCAGCATCTGGAACCGGGACGAATACACGGAGCGATGGCTTCTCCAGGAGGACGTCATTCACTGGCAGGGGAATCGTCTGGCTCTGATCGATAGTCGGGCCTAAATATTTCGGATCCGATTAATTCGACGGCGGTGTACAGGGAGCTGTTGTGATTGAGGCGTTTGTGGCTGGTCATGGTTGGGAGTCGAGATGTGCTACACTTAAATGATCGATTTATGATACCCATGAGGTTTAATTGGCGTTCGGAAGGGTACATCTACTCTAGTCTAATGCTGTCTATTGTTCAATGCGGTATCACATCCGTGAACTAATTGTCGTCTATTTGCTGTTCGCTTCTCGTTCAATCTTAATCTATTAGGAGCTTCCCACCTACGTTCCCCCTGCAAGCCTTTTTTCTGCACGCTGCAAGCCCGAGGTCTCGGGTTGCTATTCCGATACCTTCACTGCCACTTTCTGCCACGAACGGTGCGAACGCTCACACCAGAGGGAAGACATGGAGGAGGGGTAGAGAAGTTCTTTTGATGGCTTGATCTGGGGAGATCGAGAATCTGTCAAGTCTTGCCGGAGAGCATATGCAGCGTATACCTATTTGCGACCTTCCTATTCAGATCGCTTTGCGGCACAGTCTGAGCCCTACTTGGCTGGCATCTCGTGTGATTGTCTCCCAAAGACCACTTTGGAAGTAAAGAGCAGTCTTTCTACTATTCCAAATTGCTCGAGAGCAGCAGTACCCTCGTTCCCACGCTTGCGTACGGCCAAAACTGCCCGCATACACACAATAAACTCCCACAACGTTCAAGAGCCTTCAAGCCTCACAGCGGCAGCCAGCCCACGGCGGAGCACCTACTGCTACAAGCGACCGTGCCACAGTCCCTCACGAAGTTTGTCGTCTCTTCCTCGATCCTTCACCTACGTTACTTGATCCATCCGGGACGTAGCGGGACGATGCAGCGGCACGCGGCCTGACAGCAGTGCTTGGAAGCAGCCCCCAAAGGTCACAGACCAACAGCGCAGCTCACTTCCCAGCAGGCCGGTACAGAGCGAGGTGCTGAAAGGTGCACGTGTGTATCACGGCCCAAGTCTGTAGGTCCGTGCGCGAGGACTTTACGCCCCGTTCTGCGGAGTAGGTCAGGCACAACGACAACTTCGCACTGGTCGAAGAAGCACTTCGAGGACAGATGATCTGTTAAACATCAAACAATCTGAAATATGGAAGCGAAATAAATGTCGAATTCCGGTGAGTTGATCGAGAAGTTCTTTGCCAACGAAGCAGTCTTGGCTCAGAGCTGAAAACAACAAGGGCGGCCTCCTCGTTGCCTTCGTCCGCCAGCTGTCCCGATAGAGCCTCACGAGGCCGCACGCTCATCTTCCACACAGCTTCAATGAACGCGCGTCGATACATATCACCGACAACCTCCTAACACACGTCGATGTCTTCAATGATCAAAATCACGAAGCAGGAACCATGGCCATCAGACCCTGCTCCCGGGTGACTTCCTTCCCAAGCAGCCAGCCAACACCGATGTTGGTATCCGCGACGGCTTTGTTCGTCACCTCGATTCCCGGCATGAATCCGAAATGAGCATGAGGACAGCCCGGATAAAAATCGATCTTTGTCTTGACGCCTGCTTCTTTGAGCATCTCGTCGTAGATCAGAGCCTCATCTCGAAGGGGGTCCATGCCGTCGGCTTGAATATATGCGGGAGGCTGAGAGGACAGAGGTGCTTTGGAGAGGATGCTGAAGCGCCACTTGGATTTGGGGTCCCATTGGGTATGCTCCTGCAGCTGGCTCAGACTGATCGTTGGCAGGATGGGGGCATCCTTGTTTTGCTCATGGGAAACGAAGTAAGACTTGTACTTCTCCGGAACATTGTCGTGATTCATGATAGATGGGACACAAAGGTACTGTCCAGTAATTGGGTGATTGAGCGGCGCTTCTAGCGAGTGAGTGACGGTGACTGCGGTATTGCATGCTCCGGCTGACGTTCCGCTGATGATGAAGCCCTGCTTGAGGTCCGCGCCGATTTCATTTGCGTGCTCGTCTAGCCACTTGATGGTGTCCCAGCTATCGTATGAAGCAGTAGGAAACTTGTGTTCAGGCGCCAGGCGGTAGTCCGGACAAACTACAGTAGCGCCAAAAAGCCTTACCCATGCACGAGCGAACCCAGTACCGAAGTCTTTGGAGCCAGAGATCCAGCCTCCGCCGAAGAAGTTGACGATCAGAGGGCTGCCAGAGGCTGGTGGTTTCGCTGGTCTGTGGATCCTAATGCTGCTCTGGTGGCCGTCCCTCATTGGGATGTCCTTGACCTCTTCGACGATCGCTGCCTCTGGCGAGCCAAGCATCTGGAGCATCTGAGCACCAACCATTGCCATCGTGTCTCTCGTGCCCTTCCAGTCGGACCAGTCTATTGGAGGCATTGGATTCGCCTTGACGAACTATGTTTGATGAGCATGGGAAATATTCTTCATACGAAGCAGCGCCGTGGCGTACCTCCAACACCTCCGGGTGTAGTTCAGATGATTTTCTGAGCGTCTCTGCGTCTAACAACATCGTGGCGTTGTCTTCAGTGGACTCGATTTAATTCGTGGATTGAGAGAGGGAAAATGATGTTTCGGAAGAGGAGCTGTTTCGGAAGAGGTGCGATTACAATCAAGCATCTCTGACTTGACTTTCGACCCTTCTTATACAGCTTTCCAAGTCTCGGCTCCGTGCCCTGAACAATGCTCCTTGCATGCCAAGAATTATGGGCAAGCGGTTTCATTCTGACAGGATGTACTTTAGACGACAGCCCTAGCTGATCAAGCTCCCAGCTGCAAGAGCTGAATGGCCGAGAACATGAACAACACCCAGTGAGACAATTCCCATTGCGGTAACAGACTCCAACTGCAACTTGCCCCGCCATAGTCGGCAGATCGCGTCCATAATGCGGAGTATATGCGATTGGCCCCAAGCTCAGTGTCGGTCGTAAATGTGGGGAATTTCTCAAGCATTGCCCAATGCGGAGTTCGTACAGTTTCGTCAGCGCGCAAGCTTAGCAAGAAACGCTCCGAGCGTCGCTCCTAGAAGGGTATCTTGGTGCAACAATTGCTTATGCGCCTAAATCCTGCATTCGCACAACAACTTCTCCAGCCGAGTCAATCCACTGCACCGAGGATTTGCTCGCCCTTCCCATGCTGGCAGTATACAGAAGGAGGTAGATATGTCTCACGACTTCTCCCCAGCAGTAGACACGAACCGGCGGCAGTGAAAGATGCGCCGCGTCTGGACTGCTCGAGCGCCCTTGACTTGCATCACTAGACAATTGCTCATCTGCCACACGCGTACACCACACTCCCCAGCCGGCGCTGCCGTTCTTCACGTAGAGCTCTAGCTGAGTCCAGAAGTCGAGTCGACGCTTTGCGGGCCATGACGACCATGGAACGATCCAGTATCCGCGTTCATGCACACCGGGGATCCGACTGCAGACCGCGCGCTCCTGAAATTTCGAGGGCAACTTTGCAGCAAGTTCGAGCAGTGGAGCTGTGATGTGCGTGCCGAGCTGCGAGATGCCAGTCTCCGCGGAAGGGGCCCAGATCTCAGTTGGTGTGGCATTCAGTTGTACCGCATCGTCCAAGGCATCATTCTGCAGCTCGCCGCCCTTCGTAAAAGCAGCCGTTACGACAGCGCCTGATCTTTCGGGGACCTCTGGAGGACGGATCGCATCGTCCTGAGAATGAGATGACCTTTGAGACAGTACCCGAGCGGCCTCTGCTACCATGCCATTGGCGAGAGGGCCTGGGTCGCTGATAGATCGATCCGAGAGCTGAGGACGCTCTTTGAGGCTGTCTGATGCAATGTCACTCAACGAGTACGAGGTCGGCAACTCAGAGGTCGCCTCGTCACTGATGATGGTTCCCTCCAACGAGGCGTCGTTCCCAGAAGTGCGGCCAGACTTGCTGCTTTGCCACAAAGCACCGCATGAACCCACAAGCCGCCCTTGCGCGGGCGATTTTAATTTAGTTGACGAGCTGCTGCTGGAGCCGCTACGCACTTCCTTTCGAAGCCGCTTTGTCGTCCTCTCAAGATTTGGAGTCCTGAGATACGAAGACTGACTCGGACGGTCGCTCTGAGTTTGCGATGGCGTACCTCGCGAAATGAGTCCTTCCGCAAGATCACGCTTGTCCGAGGGAGCTGGCTGACTACTCGCGCCCGCGCTTTGATGGGAATGATCGTCAGATCTAATATCCTGGGAGTCGTGAGGCCGTTCAGTACCGATGGAGGGTGCAGATGAGGGAATGACAGATGGAAGTCTAGGTCTGTCGGAACTCGAAGAACCGGTAGGTACTGATGGAATAGACCGACGCTCAGAATAACAGTTTACCATCGGCGTCCGCTTCACCACTGCAGGAGAGGACGTGAACAGCTGGGACTGAATATCGGTATACGCTAGCTGTGTATCTTCGATATATGCCTCGGCATCTGGAAACTCTGTGATAGTTGTGTCGTCTTCTCCAGTAAGCGAGAAGTGACCCTCGAATGAAGGGTCCCGGTCCAGATTTGGAGTTCCATCCTCATTGTTGAAGGATGTAGTACGCGTCAGTCGCGCGCTATTGATCGCAAGGTACGCGCCTGCTTGCTCGGCGTATCTCTCATCGTCTTTCCGAGTTGTTGACGCGCCTGCGTGAACAAGGAGCTGGACGCGTTTTTCCATGCCGTCGCCTCTTCCTTGTCATCGAGTCCATGGCTGATCAATCCAGAGGGCAAAGATGTGATGTGACCTTGATCTGGGTTGATTGGCATGGGATACCCGCGATATGGCTCGCTGAGTGAAGTTTGTTGTGGAAGGCAAGGCTGCAAGCGGAAGTGCAGAAAGCGCGGAGCACTTCCCGGATAAATATCGGTCAAGCTCTCGGTGCTTAGTCATTTGCCATCATGCCTGAATGTGAGCCTGAACCTCAATACCTGAGGATCAAACAACTTCAGCTTCAAACTCTTACTCACATGTCTCCCACCCAATTCACAAACAGCTCTTGGCACTTTCACACTGAGTCGTCACAGACTCCAGATTTTCGGGCTGAACATTGCTATACATCCATCATGCGATGTCTCTGGACACCTTACCCGCAGAGCTCATCGACATTATCTGCGGCCACTGTGGCCTCAACGAAATTAAAGGCCTTCGAACAACATGTCGAACAGTACAAAAGATCGCAGACGACCATCTCTTCCCCGAGATCGTCACTGTAATGACCAAGAAGAGCATCGATGCCGCAAGAAGCATAGCTGAGACGCCTCGATTTGCCAAATGGCCTCGCACGTTGTGCTTCCAGGCTGATCTCCTCCAGGAATATGGATACGATGACTGGAAGAAACAGGTCGATCATGGCATTGATATAAAGATGCGATTCGGTCCTCACAACCATAAACTATTTGAGGAGTTGGGTACCTTTCGATGCCTGGCGATGAGAATGGAGATCCAGAATCTGAAGAAGTTAAAGCCAAGACAGAGGAGGTGGTGCAAAAGATCAATGACTCAGTAGCTGCGCAAGTTCGCCCAGAGTACTCCGAATCTGACCTCGTAGCCCGGTTTGAGCATTATGAGAAGCTCGAAAGCGAGGCTCAGCAGATGATGACCGATGGATACCTCCGGAATTCTTTACGCAAAGTATTCGAGCTGTGCGCTAACCTCGACACGCTGGAGTTCACATTGGAGAACACCCTTCGTGTCTCGACCTTCAAGGAAAACCCAACGTACCAATTCGGACTGGTGACACCCTTTAGCGACCCGGACAAGTATCGTACAGGAATTGATCCCATGATCCAGGTCGCCAATGCAGCCGCTGACGCCAACTACTCCCCGAGAGTACTGCGAATAGGCCCACTTTCCGCAGGGTTCTTCGCCGATGAAGACGTCGATGAGCAAATGGAGTCGCTTATGAGAAATGTCGAGGAATTTTCATGGACCGTGGCAACACCGTGGATGGACGATGATGGCGGCGTTGACGATTGGGAGCTCGACAAAATTGCCGATGGGATGGGGAGCGGTCCGTTTGCAGAATGTCTCTCGAAAGCAGTGAATTTACAATCTCTGGACCTTGAAATGCCTTGTTGCGATCCAGGCTCTATCCAGCCTGACCTCAGAGACATACTTGGAAGTAACGTATGGCCTAAGCTCGAGTTCTTCACGATTCGAGGCATCTGTACCGACACGCCGACACTGCATGGCTTCTTGGACCGGCACTCTTCCACATTGAGATACCTAGAGTTGGGCGAGGTCACACTGTTCGACAGTAGTGAGACTTGGCCGGAAGTCTTTGCTTCCTTTGCTGGGAAACTTCCGCAGTTGCAGAGAGTAGAGCTGCGCGGGAGGTTCGTAGAAGAAACGGCCCTTTTTGCCTGGTTCGGCCATCTGGACGAGCCAAACAATGATCAGTATGGCGAGAAGGTAGCGAAAGATATCATCGAGGGTGGAGAAGAGTGTCCTGAGCCAGAGGAAGACCAGGCCGCATTGGCGAACGAGGAGGACATGGACGTTGAGTAATATTCTGCTCGTGCATGGTGTGCATACAGCACATTGGTGACATAAATTCACTGTCGTGCTCGAGCCATCAAGTTCAGACCTTCCAGTCGTCACAATCAGCTGAAAGTGACACTGAATGTGCGATATTCCAGGCCGCAGTCCTCCAATTCCGTCATCTCGCACGCGATGTCCTCCCATCCAAACGTGCTCAGGTAAGCCTTGGGCTCCAGACTAGCTGCACGCGACGTGAAGCTGTAACACCAAATCTTCAGGTTTCGCACGGCGCGCCTGTTTTTGGGTCCCATCGCACGTAACCATCCTCCCAGATAACTCGCATTCAAGCGATGGATTCTCAGGTTCCATTTAGTGGCGTAGTAGTATATCAGAAGCTCTTTTCGAAGGACTCGGCACACTTTTGTGACTGCAGGCTGCATTGGCCCAACGCCCCCAGGCTGAACTTGGTGCTCTCTTACGTGTGGTTCGTTGTCGATGGCATGCTTCCCGATCTTGACCCATAGCTCTGGTGGAAGCTCGAGTAGACGGAATGGCTGCTTCACAGTTGCCAGACTTTGTATGTTGCCTCAGCATCGCGGCCACTGTCATTTCTTACCTCGACGCTTCCTGCTTTTTCCCCCTCGTCTTCAGCCATCTTGTCTTGTTGCGCTGCTGTTGCGCGCGCTGAATGGTGGCCCCTTGTGTGCGCCTGGATGTGTCGACGAGGTTCGAAGCTGAAGGTGAAGTTGAAGCAAACGCCTTATCTGCTGCGCAGTGCTTTCGAAACGCAAGCCACGTGCTCCAGCTAACGGCTTCGAAGAGCTTCACATGAAAGAGCAGGGCAGCCTACAATCCTTGCCACGTGGACTTCATCCACCACGTTCCTTTCCAAATAACACCCGTCTTCCAAGCTGCCGTTCAGTTCTTCCGCATAACCGCAATCCGAGCAAACACGGGAAACCGTCACCTAAGCCAATCAATCCGCCACAGCAAGCGATCTCCACTCGAATTCCAACATCCGCAATCCATCACCAAAGACGCTTTATCATGCCTCCAACTCCCGAGAAGCAGACCTCCGACCATGCCGCCGAGAGCAAAGTCGGCACCTTCAAGTTCCTTCCTCTGATCGAGCCGAACTCAGGCTTCAATCCCAAGCTAAAAGAAGCCACTGAGGTGGTCCGGGGCACTTCCAGAGACGACAAGTGTAGTGATGGTCAGGAAGCGGATATTGTCAAAGGAGAGGATGGGAAGACGTTTTTTCGCTTGAACTAGACTGTTAGTGGGGCGACGTGGGTTAAAGCGAATAAGTGGTCTGCGTAGCGGATGAGCAAGGAAACGGAGGAGCGAAACGAACGAGAGGCGGCGCTGCGTGGCGAGCATGAGAGCTCCCGAAGAGTCTGAGGTTAGCCGCTTTGTAATATGAGGCAAGGACCTTCAACTCAACTGCTTTCGCCTCGTGACTCATTACTATAATCTTACATGCACCACGCTCCATCTCGCTATGCTGTTCTATATGGATGCTTCCTGAATGCTTTCCGTCCAACTCCGCAAGACCAAATCCTCCAAAACTTCTTAGAGTTGCTTCTTTCCCGCCCGTCTGCTCGTACTGTCTTGCATCGAAGTCTACTGAGTCTGAAGGTGTCTCAGACTTCCAGCTCTTCCACAAGCGTATTACGTCTGGCTGCTCTGAGCGACTGGCTTCGCCCGCTCACCCTCTTTGCCGCTCTCCACCCAGAGGTAGCCACGGCACTTCTTCGCTCCACAATTACAAGGAATGCTGTCCTTGTTCCTGGGATCTCTCTGTGCCTCTTCGCGCTCTCGAATCGCATCTTCCTCCTCCAGCTCGTCTCGATCAGCGTAATCGAAAGTGAGCTCGGTGCCTGCTGGAATGTAACTGTATGCGAAGAAAGCCAGGTTGTAAAGTCTCAAGTCGTGCTTGTTGTAGGAGACGGTATATTGTCGGCAGTTCGGCTCGCAGGAGTGGTTGATAAAACGAGTGACGTTGCCGTAGTGTTGCCCGTCAACGAGGTAGCAGCTTTCTTCACTTACCAGCTGGCCGTTCTCGTCCAGGTCGCCAACGAACTTGTCGAGGGAATAAAGATAACTCTCCTTAGCTTTTCCGGTCTCTGCCTCTCGTCTGTCTGCCTCCTCGCTGGTGATGACTTCTCCTAAGTATGTGTCGATGAACACGCCAGCGAGGAGTTCTTCTTCACAGTACACACCCCAGCCCCGGTTCTGCGTCTTGAAAACTACTAGTGGTACCTTCCGTCCCTTCTGTACCAAGCGACTCTTGCATACTGGTCCACACTTGCAGTTTGGATTGCATTCATAGACGGGATGTCGCTGTTCGCGGTAGAAAGAGGTCAGAGTCTGCCGCGAGTTGACCTTTGGTGCTGAATAAGGGAACCGCTTTGGAAGCCCAGTGGTATCGACATTATCGTCCTCCGCTTTCGCAATCATGTACACAGCGTACTTTTCAGCGTCAAGTCGCTCCAGCTTGTGCTCGTCCACTGCCGCGAATTGAAGACAATCGCATTTCGCAGTGTACTCGCATCCGATGCCTTGGCCCATATCCGGTTTACATTTCTTGCAGCCGTCGAATTCATAAGGATCGGGAGGCGTAATGCCGTTGCGGTACTCATACTCCTTGATGAACGTGAAGTTGAGGGAAGGGGTAGCGGTGTCAACGTTGTTCTCCAGCTTCACTCTGCGCACCTGGCTGAGCTTGTCTTCGAAGGCGCTTCGAACTGCTTGCACTGCCTGAATGCTTGTTGTGCGTGACGCGGCTTGCTTCATGGCGAGTGTTGGTAGATTCTTCGTGTTGACTTCAAATTCTCCCTGAACTCGTTTGAACACGATGCGTCCTTCTTTCTTCGATAGAGTGCCATTGTAGACACGGGGTCCGAGGATTTCTGGCTCCGTCGCGTCATCGTTGCTGATGACCGAAGGTGACCGTGATCTGACCAGTGAATCCTGAGGAGTGAGTAGGCCGCTGCTGGTCCTCGCATCACGTGACTCGTATTCGTCCGATTCTGGCGATTTTCGCTTTCGACTCAATGCTGTAGGGCGCAACGCGTCAATGGTCCTCAGATGTTGTGGCAGTTGTTCGATGTAGGTCTGTACGTGATGCAGACTGTGATACAGCTCGGGGAGAGTATGCCAGGACGCGCCTGCCCGCGGGGGGCAAGGGAACAGTGGCTTGGACCTCCATCGGACTAAGTACTGTTCGATCTGAGATTATTAGTACTTGTCTAGCATAGTTTTGTGATTATGGAACTTACTCCATCTACTTTGCGATGGCACAGGACCTCCGCAATGTCATTAGCACGGACAGTGTGAGTGGCCCGTGCGCCCGCGCCGGCGGACGAGTAGGAGGTAGACATTCGTCTTAGAAAAGTACTAATTAGTACCCGAGGATTGTTTCCAGCCTCTTTTCGCGTAGTTGAAGTTGTTCCTCGATTGTCGTAGTTCTAAGTAGTCGTAAAGTAGAAATTAAGAGCTTAGGGATACTTTAGAAGCTTAGAACGCGTTAATTAGAGTTTAGTACTAATTATAGTAGGGGTCTCTTTACTTTACTTCTCTATCGTTATATAAATCTAGATAGAAAGTAAAACAAGAGCCTAGAATATAAGATACTCTATTTCTAGTACTTCTAAGCTCTATAGTATAAATATAAGAAGTTAGTAAGGATCTAAGCTTAGATATATAATTATAGCTTTAGGCCTTAGTTACTTTAGATAATACTTAGCGCTTAGTAATTTTCCTTTTTAGTAGTACGCTATCTATAGCCTAGATTTCTTATTAAATACTATATTAGTTATATATACCCTCTAACTAACGTATTCTACTACTAAGCTAGTTATACTACTAAGCTAGTTAAAATTTCTTAATATAACTAACTTCTTAATTAACGTATAATGTCTTAACAATATAGTATATAATTATTAAATTAAGAAGGTAGAATCCTTCTTACCCTTACTACCTACTACTAGCGCTAATTTTGAAGCCTCCGACGCGCGGCTATAGTATATAAAGTACCTCCTTTAACGCTAACTAGCCGATACTACAGAACCACCTATTGCCCTAATTTACGACCTATATAACGTAAGCTTACTACGACTAAAGAGTAGACGATTATCCGATATATTCTTAACCTAGACTCGCGAGGATTTACGCCTCGCTTATATAAGGTAGTAGATATAGTAGATAAATTGCTTAGTATACGAGGTAGAGAGCTAGTTAGTAAGAACTAGGCCGAAAAATTCGTAACGCGCTTAGATAAGCTTAAAATAGCCTTTAACCGAGTAAAAGACCGCTAGAGAATACTCTAGGAAGATCCTAAGGTAATTAACGCGTAGTTTAAG